>JAOXNR010000001.1:21475484-21513279 GCA_028571225.1 Parsonsia alboflavescens | reverse complement strand
GGGGGGAGGTTGTAGGGGGGACTTTGGAGAATTATTCCAGCTGATCAAGATTTATTGATAGTTTAATTCCTTTTTAGAGTATGCAAATATATGCTTCCATGAGATTTCCAACTCATAGAAGAAATGCAAGCTTTGCCAATCAAAGAATTGATCCTCTTTGTATTTGATGTGTGTTTTACTTTATTTCTTAAGATTTTATCTGCTGCTAATATTTCTTAGATATGCTGAAGTGGATGTATGCTACAGCTTCTAACGGGATGCTGCTGGACAACCTTCCAACTGAGAGTTTCTCTTTGAAATTAAAGAAAAGGGAGAATCCTTTCCCCCCTTTCTCTCTTCTAAGTTGTTTGATCATTTTCCATCACCCACGCATCCTCCCAGATTCAAGGTCTGGTGGCTGTTAGGGACTCAAAAATGAGTTGGAGTCAACTAAATATTTTGCAAAGATAAATTAAGAATTTTAATTAGATTCTTCAAGTCAGGTAAATAGCGGAATACCATATACTTAAGGCACTGCTAATTAAGGAAATGGGGTGTCAACATAAGCCTTAAGATAGGGTTAAACCACCCTAGAACACCTCAGGCTTTTAAAAGTCTGTCAGACCCATTTATAAGACTTTATTGGGGGTAATTTTCAGTGTTCTTTCTCAGGAAATACTGAAAAGATGATTCTCAGTTTCTTTGTCATGTGACCTGATGTCATCCGTGTCCTTGGATGATCTTCGTAAACTGTAGTTATTCTCTATTTTCCTTCAGTTTGGAGTATTATTGATGATGAGTCCCTTGTATTCTGTCCTGCAATTACCATGGGATATTGGTATTAAGAAGTTTTTCTGAAGATTTAAATGAAATTTCAATTCTAAATTTTCTAAGTTGCAAATGTTAGATGAACTGTAGATGAGCTGGGTAGAAGTCTTTTTCAGTACAGTGTAATGAAGTGTTTCTTGTTCACTGTGTGCAGTATTCCAAATTCGTTGACTAATTGAAAATTTTCTTTATGGAGGTTTGAAAGAGAGAGCCTCAGAATATGGCAAACGAATCTCTATCAAGGGTTTTAATTAACTAACATGAAAGGCAATTTTCACACTAGATTGGTGACATATTTAGATTCTTCTTGGAAAGCAACCTCATAACCTCTTCTGTGCAGGTATTGAATGGCTGTTTTGAGAAGAAGTTTCCATTGTTTACACTCTCTTTAAGAGGGGTCCTCCTAGTATTGTGGCTATATTTGTGATTCCATTTGGATGACTTTGTTATTTTGAGTTAGCATCTCTGTATTTGTCATGTAAAATGCAATGTAGTCTCCTGTCTCTCCTCTTCTCTGGCCTGTTCTCATTGCAAACTGAATTGATAAAATATGGTTTTACTTTTGTCTCTTGTATTTCTTTCCCAAGGGAAAAAATTTCAAAGATCTTCAGTGTGGGAATTGCCATGTTGGATGTGTAGAGAGATTTAAGAGAATCTGAGATGAATATGACAAGACACACATGCCATAGACCATGACATATCACCCATACACATTTTCTCTCCTCTGTGTCTGTGTGAGAGAGAAAGTAAATAAAGACTGTAAAATTAAAGTGTTTTCAGAAAGGACTGAGAAGGGTTTTAAACGAGAGGCACTTTAATGGGGTGGATAGGTCTGTCTCTCTCCATCCCAAAGAGAGCAAGTAGCTCAAACCCCTTTTGTTCTCATTCATCAGCAGGCTACCACAGCGTTCTCTGGTCCTTCTCAGCTAATGAATTGCTATCCCTAACCTGCTTTTTCTGTTGACTCCCTCTTCTCCTTTTGCTGTGGATCTTTGCTTAGATTTTGTTTTGGATTTTGTGTTCCCACCTGAATTCTGGACCAATTCCCTTCATCACTCTCTTCATTAAAGTTCACCACTCCTTGGCCCTTTTATGCTCTCTTTAAACACTTCAAATTTTTGCTCGTTCATTCATCTCTTGTCCTTCAACAACTCCCTAATTTTAGAATCTACTGGTTTTTAAAATTTCTTAATAACCGAGATTAGTTCTAGCACAAGCAAAATTCCCAACACAGGAAAAGACATCTACAATTACGGGAAGCAAGTTATTTTCTTCCACAAACATTTACAAAATCTTTTGTGATGTCGCATGTTATCTATAGGCATGCAATCCTTTGCATAATTAACCGTACATCAATAGCACATTGCCCAGGTATGTTTTAGCCCTTGTAGCCTTAGTGGTCCATATAGTCCTTACCCCTTCTAATACGGGTAACGACCCCATTGCTTCCTTTGAATTGTTTTCATATTTTAACCTGGCCGAAAAGGGGAGTAAAAGACAAGTAGCTTAGATATGGATATTAACTACAACAGGAAGCAATAAACTTGTTCTTGTTTGGCCGGTCAATGATGAATGACCAAGGGATATGCTCTAATCTAAAGCATATTCGAATTCATAGAATAACTACAGCTATAATGGCGGAGTTAACATAGATCCTCCTCATTCTCCACACCCTCTCTTTTTATACCATTAACTAAAACCTATTTCTAAGTAGGAGAGAGTAAATTAAAACATGGGTAATGGTAAAGTTGTTCTGGTCACCGGATGTGCTAAGGGAGGGATTGGCTATGAATACTGCAAGGCTTTTGCAGAGCAAAATTGTCACGTTTTTGCTTCTGATATCCTTGGACGCATGAATGATATGTTAGAATTGCAGTCAGCTGAAATTGAGACACTCGAACTCGATGTATCATCGGAGGACAGTGTCTCGAAGGCGGTTAACGCCGTGATTTCAAGGCACGGCCGAATAGATGTCTTGATCAATAATGCCGGTGTCGGGAGCACCGGTCCATTAGCCGAGCTTCCACTCGATGAAATCAAGAAAGCTTATGAGGTTAACACATTGGGGCATCTGAGAATGATTCAACACGTCGTGCCTCACATGGCTAGCCAACGAAGTGGGAGCATAGTAAATATTGGAAGCGTTGTTGGGAAAGTTCCCACCCCATGGTCTGGTTCTTATTGTGCTACCAAAGCTGCAGTTCATGCCATTTCCCATGCACTTAGAGTCGAATTGAAACCTTTCGATATCAATGTGACTTTGGTTCTTCCTGGTTCCATAAGATCAAATTTTGGGAGCAGCAGTACAGAGAAGTTGAAAAATTATGATTGGAAACTTTATAAGGAATTCACTGAAGCTATTGCAGAGAGAGCCAGGGCTTCCCAGGGAAGTAAAGCTATGGATGGTGCTGTCTTTGCTAGACATGTAGCGAAGAAAGTATTGAGTCCTAAACCTCCAAAGCAGATAGTTTTTGGTCACATGACTGGTTTGTTTACTTTGCTTTCATGGTCTCCTCTTTGGGCAAGAGATCTGTTTTTCTCCCACCGATTCAAATTAAACGGGAAGGTCTGAATGAATGAATCTGATAATGATGGGTTTTTCACATTCTCGATCTTCTTGAATCTTGGGTTGATTTTTTATGCATGAAAAGTATGAATGTTTAATCAACTTTATATGATTAACGCTTCTAGTAGTACTTTGTCCTTGGGATATGAGAAGTTTATATCCAGCAATAATAATGATGTACTACTACTAGCTTTTTTTGTACCTGGAATAATAGTTATACAGCAAAACTCAGACTTGGTAACTGAAGGTTTTCTCACCATGTTAACATTCAATTTAGATGATCAGTAAGTGAAGTGAGGACCATTTGGAATAAATTTTGCTTAACCCCACCCACCCACCCTCCCCCAATTGGTTCACATTCCTTGGTACTAAAAACATCTTGCCAAACTAGGTAGTGTGTGTGTTTTGTAATGTTGAATGGCTGAAAATTAAATGTTTTATTCAAGATTATGGGGTCTTCGTACTGAAGGGTTTTGGATTATTGCATATACCATAAAACAGAGAAACAGATGAATGACAGAAGAGCCCAAGAAAATGTCTCGTTAATGAAAGCATACCGGTCATGGTATGGTAAAAGAAGGGATGGGAAGGCATTTAGCCAAAACATTTAGACGAAAAAGGGACTTGTGATTTGCCCTATTTAAAGCAGACAAAGAAGACAAATGTGGTGTGCCACCTACCCCTTCCCCGATCTGCTTTCCATCCAAAGGTTTGGCTAAGATGAAAGAGGCTTTTCTGGGGGTAGCAAAATATAAAGTATAAGAGGGCCTTCCTTCTAAAAAAAAACCCTGCACTGATTCAGGCAATTTGGCTATTGGTTTCTTGTGAATGGGTGGATTACCAATCATTACCGTCATTAAACGGTCCCTTCTTACTTTAAAGCCAGATCATTTCCACCAGAAAATCTGTCTCCTTTAGCATTCCCATGCAAAATTTCAAGATTTAACACTCCACAAGAAAATCATAATTTATTTATGCAGTTCAAGAAAATACTAACTTGATTCCCCAAGCAAGGTGAACCAATGGCTATTTGTTCATTACATCCTAAGTCAAATAAGCCAAAAACTGAAGAAATTGATGAATGATTGAGATTGAAGATACTAGTACTTGTAATGGCTCAACTGTGCTAATGGAGTACTGCTTGTCTAAGCAAAAATATACATAAAAAGCACCGGAAACAGAAGAGAAGCATGCTAGTCAAAATATTTTTTTCTCACAAGCATCTCCTGCTGCAGCAGCAGTATCTAAGTAGACAATGGACGACTCATTGTCATCCAGGCAAACTCCCTAGACGGCATCGTTTAGACATGTCAACACTGCAGCAGAGGTCAAGTATGTGTGGCATAGCAATAGTACTACCAGTAGATACCTACCTATTAATCAAGAATTGGAATTGGAACACAAGTAGGTCCAGTACTAGAGAGAGAGAAAGAAGGCTGGCCAATTGCCTTTGTACTGCTTCTGGAAGTGATCAGATTGACATTTTGTCTTCTGCCCTATGAAATCTAGCTAAGCTTCTCTGATCCTGTTCCTGTGGCCTGTGGGATTGTTAAAAGTAAACCCTTCAGCAGTAGCCACCAGCTACTTGATTGTTAAATCATATCGTATAAATGTTGCAACCATCAGCTGCACCATGCCCCCCCTTCTTCTGCCGCATATACTGAATTTCCAACGGCTAAGAAAATGTTGTTCCTCTGCAGGATAAAGAAAGGTTCCTCATTAAATCATCTTTCTGTAGTTGGCCCTGTGCCCAAAATATTATTGATAGTTTATTAATTTCAAGTATCAAACTAAAATCTAATTTTTTAATCTTCTTGAGTTTCTTTTGATTATAAATTCATCAAATCTACTATGATTTACTGTTTCCCTTTGTTTACCTAGTAAAAAAAATATGCATCTTGCTGACCAACAAAAGCGGGAAAAAGAAAAGCAAAAAGAGTTACCATAACTGTATGTGGTACTTTAATAACAGTAGCTCTTCTTTTGCAGGGAATGAAGCATCCAAAATTCAGGCAAAATTTGCAGGGAATGAATTTTTTCTTCTTCTTCTTTATTTCTTTCGAGGCCTTTGGACCTTGCATTGTGATTCATACTTTTGCATTTTGGTTAATAGTGGGAATTGGTTAAAGTCAAGGTTTTTAAGATTTGTAATGTATAATTAATAACTGTACACAGCACTTCATGTAAGCATACGAAAAGGATAAAAAAGAAAGAAAAGATAGAGAAGGGTTGGCTGGCAGGAAGGTGGAGCGGAGGAAAAGCAAAAGAAGTTGTCTTTCTCAAACACAGATCCCAATGGAATGCAGGATGGATCCCCAGCAATGCTTGCTGGAACTCATTCTTTTTGTTTAGTTTAAAGGAACTCTCTTTGTTCTCTTTAGAAATCTTTTCAGAGAGAGGAGGGAAGGAAAGAGAGAGAAAGAAAGTAAAAGAAAAAGACCTTAGATTCAGCCCTTCAGTGAGTTTGGGCTTTGTTTAGATTTTGGCAAGATTTCCTACTTAGCCTGCAGCTACAAAACAAAAAATAAACCAGTTTCAAATCGAGGGAGCAAAGGGATGAGGGGATATGATTAGTATATTTGTTTCCCAATGATTGACTTGCCTTGCCCAAGAGAAACTAGCTAAGAATAAGAATATCTTCCAAGTGGGAAAGGAGATTCATTCATAGAGAGAAGATGAAGTCTCTTAGTAATGATAGTAACAACAACAGCAACAACTGGTTGGGTTTTTCTCTGTCCCCCTACCTGAACAAAATGGAGGGTGTTTCTGATCATCCCCAAACTCTCCCCTGCTCTAATGCAGTTCCAAGTTTTTCCCCTCCTCCTCCCCCTCCCCCTCCCCCTCCTCCTCCACTCCATTTTAACTACCCTGGCATTTACTGCGGAATGGAAGGTGAAAATGCTGGCTTATACTCTCCTTTGACAGTTATGCCACTAAAATCTGATGGCTCATTGTGCTTAATGGAGGCAGTGAACAGGTCACAACCACAAGGTCTAGCTCAAACTTGTTTTTTCCCTTCTCTCTGGAGCGCTGTTTTATGCTTTAGAATACTCGCTAAACTGAAATATTGGTTATTTGTCTTTTTTTTTTTTGTAATTTTTAACTATGTAGGTGTGGTAACTTCTGCTCCAAAACTTGAAAATTTCTTCGGTGGAACTTCAATGGGGACCCATCATTATGAAGCTAGTGAAAGAGGTGGTGTGGCTCTCAGCCTAGACAGCATGTACTACCACCAAAACTTGAACCATGAGTCCAACAGTGAGGATTTCCTTAACAACAGGCAGCAGCAGCAGATTCAGGTTCAACAATATCCAGACTACTCAGCATTCAGAGGCTACGAATTTTACCAGAGGTCACAAGAGACTAAAGACACTCAGCTTCTTGAAACCAATCGTCAGCTCCCTACTGTGGCAGATGAGGATATCTCTACCATGAAGAACTGGGTTTCAAGGAATTATCCTGTTGATCATGCACTGGAGCAGAAGATAACAGCCTGCATTGGGGACAATGGTGGAGAATCAGCTGGTTCTCTTGGTGCAATTGGTTATGGGGATCTGCAGTCCTTGAGCTTATCAATGAGCCCTGGTTCCCAATCAAGTTGTATTACTGGCTCACAGCAAATTTCACCTGCTGTGACTGAGTGTATGGCCATTGTAACAAAGAAAAGGGGGTCTGAGAAAGTCGAAAACAAGCAGATTGTTCACAGGAAGTCCTTAGATACATTTGGACAGAGAACTTCTCAGTATAGAGGTGTCACAAGGTTGGATCTTTCATCCCACAAGCTCTGACATGACTCCTATTTTTCTGCACTCACCATGTAATCATAATGCTCTCTCTATCATGACCAGGCACAGATGGACAGGTAGATATGAAGCCCATTTATGGGATAATAGTTGCAAGAAAGAAGGGCAAAGCAGAAAAGGAAGGCAAGGTTAGTACACGAAAATGTTACTTTTGCTGCATATGAGGAAATACATATTCAGGAAATGTTATTGAACTTACTAATACAATCCCTCTTTTGTCATGTCTTTTGGCAATGGGTTCTACTTTCTGCTGCAATGTTCCAGTTTATCTAGGTAAAATCTGTTTTCTAAACACTATTCCTTCTTTTCCTTTCTTCAATTCCTTTTTGTTTAATTATTGAACAGCCCATATATTTGGTTTAAATCTTGAATTTTAGGGGGCTATGATATGGAAGAAAAAGCTGCAAGGGCTTACGATTTGGCAGCACTGAAGTACTGGGGACCTTCAACTCATATAAATTTTCCGGTAATTTGCTGGACTTACATTCTGTGATAATAGCAGTTCATATTGATATTTTGACCTGATATTCTTAATGATGATGATTCTGAAGTTGGAAAATTATCAACAAGAACTTGAAGAAATGAAGAACATGACCAGGCAGGAATACGTTGCTCATTTGAGAAGGTAAAAAGTTTTTCTCTAGAGATCTTATAGCTCTGATCTTACCCAGTTCTTTATTTTCTTTCATTCCTTCTCCTTCCTTATATTCGATCTTGGATAAAAATTTTCAGGAAGAGCAGTGGTTTCTCTAGGGGTGCTTCAATGTACAGAGGGGTGACAAGGTCCAGTTTTTACCTTTCATCATATGCACTGTTACTGCTAATAGATCAAGTCAAATTATTTTCTTTCTTGCTGAAATATCTTCTTCCTTTTTTGAAATTTTTTTTACTATTAATCTTTAGCAGACATCATCAACATGGACGTTGGCAAGCTAGAATCGGCCGAGTGGCAGGAAACAAGGACCTTTATTTGGGGACATTCAGTATGTTTGTTTTTTTCCCTGCTGCTCTTCTGTGATTACTGCATTTCTTTTATTTCCATTGAAGTAAACGCGCAACATGTAGCATGAAACCTTTTCTTTCATTTCCGAGTTTATTAGTATCCTTATAGCTTTTGATCACAACAAAATACCGAGGCATTAGAACAAAGCAACAAGATAAAGATCTCATCTTTCAGGCACCCCTTAGGCTCTCCTGGCAGTAACAATCCTTTTCTTTTATACAATTCCCCTTTTTTCATGCTTTTTCTTTGAGAGATATTCAACACTTGATTGATAGTCAGCTTAGAATAAGCGTTTCAGATTGTTGAATACTCCAAAGTCACTACCTTTTTTATGGATAAGATCTTCCTTAGAATCAATTTCTCGGTTGCCTTAATGCTACTTTCTCTTTTTCACTTTCTTTTGGTTTCACTTTGATCCCTTCTTTCCTGTTTTGATTATTTTACTTTCTTGTGTGAAGTTATTCAAGTAAAAACTAGGCTTATAATGATTACATTACCACATTATTCAGGTACTCAAGAGGAAGCTGCTGAGGCATACGACATAGCAGCAATCAAATTCCGTGGAGTAAATGCAGTAACAAACTTTGATATATCAAGGTACGATGTGGAACGAATAATGGCCAGCAGCACCCTTCTGGCAGGGGACCTTGCTAGGCGGAACAAGAATCCACCAGAATTAACCAATGGTAATGGCGTACCTAATGAGAGCCCTTCCAATCACCCCCATTATAATGAGGAACCTAATATGTCAAAGGCGATGGCTAATGATAATAATGCTTTAGACTGGAACATGGCTCTCCCTCAATTTTCTCAATCCCGTCAAAAGCCTGTTCCTGAAGATTTCAAGACTTCAACTTTCTCTGTCTCAGTGAATGATGATTTGATTGGATTTGAAACTCTTAGTGCAGCTCAGCAAGATGTGAATGGTTCTTCAGCCAAAATGCTTACCCACTTTTCAGATGCTTCTTCACTGGTAACAAGCTTGAGCTGCTCCAGAGAAGGCAGCCCTGATAAAAACTACAGCCTTCCAATGCATCTGGCAATGCTTCCATCAGCAGCATCCAAGCAGTTCAGCAGTCCATCACATACTGTGAATTCTTGGGCCCCATCAACTCAGCTGAGGCCTTATATGCCAGTCTTTGCGGCCTGGACAGATACAACATGATAGAAATTCCAGCTCTGCAAAATCCATCTAAAACAGTTGATGTTCTGCATGAACAACAGACAAATGGAATCAAGTGGCTTTTCTAAAACCACGTTTATGGCTGGATTTATGGGTTAATAGTGATTTAGTGGAGACCGGTAAACTATCATTCCTGAAAATTTTCAAACGTTCTTGTTAAAATTCCTGAAGAAATTGGTGGCGGGAAACTTCAGAGGAAATGATTCAATGAATTCCCATGAAGTGATTTTTGACTAAATGAATGCCCCCAAATTCATAATTGCTTGTTGAACCTTTTTTTTTTGTCCTATGAAGTACAGAATTATCTCAGTGCTCCATTGGAGGTCCTTTGACCATAATTTTCATGTCCATTTCCTTGAGTTCTCATGATTCCAGTTCAACTTCAAACAATCATTACCATGTTTTTCCATTACCTAAACTTTCCCCAAGGTGACAAACATGCCAACTGCATGATTATCTTCTTGCTAAGTAAATTGAAATTCTCATTATTACAGAGGTTCTTGTTCAACTTCATTTCCCCATCTTTTTCTCAACTCTAATCCCTATTTACTTTAGTTTTCAAAAGAAACTACACTGCCCACAAAAAGTTACTCCATGTCTGGACGTGTATTATCATGGTCATCATAATCACAAGCTCTGCATGCATTATTCCCCGTGCAAATTGTGAATTCTTATCATTGCTCCCCTCATTGATTTGTCAAAGCCATTCAAGAACAGTAAACATTGGCAAAAAATATATTTAAATTCTTCCAAAGACCCTTTTGCCAGCTGTTTTGCTTTTGCCTAAATAAACAGAAATTTCAGAAGTCTTGCTAAGAAAACCTTAGCCATATAACTAAAAATTGAATCAAGATTTGTAGTAATCAAGGCCTGAATTTGGGGCTTCCACAGCTCTTATTGCATTATTATTGAAGACCAAAGATAAGAAATTAAAGGGTTGCCATAAGGTCAAAAGGAAGATTTCCAACTGGAAAACCATTGTAGAATTATAAGAAGTGTTGTCTACCATTAAAGAGGGAAAAGTCTAATGATCTTGGAACAGGGCTTGTCGTTTCCATAAGATCAGCAATGATGATGTCTCACACTTCTACTCTCTGATTTTACATTATTAAAGTAACAAATCATCAGTTGAATCAAATCAAACGAAATCAAGAATTACTTCCCTTTTTTTTTCATTAAATCTTTTTGGTCTGAGAAGGACTAATCAAATAAGTATAATGGAGTGGGGGGTGTCCATGGTAGTTCCCAAGCCGTAAGAAGAACAACTGTGAAAGTCGCTTTGTCTTAATGTGAAAAAATTGTCAAAACCATAATTATGTCCATGCAAACTTTTCTTGGATGATTGGCAAGAATCTTGGCACTCTTAGAAACACCCATGTCCATTAGACTAATTCTCAACCACCAGGGTGGTTTCATATACTGGAATATTTCTCAACTTTCGGCAACGAATTCACCATTAAAGTTTTACCCTTTAAAGTTGCAGCTGCTCACACGTTTACAGTCTAGAGAAAGATAGAATATGATTTTGAAATGAATTAAAAAAAAAAAAAACTCTTCCTATCACGAGATATAAGTCATCCGTTGTTATTTAGCAAAAATTAAAATAATCTTTTTTTATTCAAAAATTTAACTACCATCTCATGTAGTGACAAATTAGTTAGAATGATTTATATTTTAATTACGGATTGAGTAATATATTTTTACAAGATACTGTAAATACATAATTTTTTTCCTATAATTAAAATATCAGATCAGTAAATACTATTCCCTATTAAGGCACACAAAAGGAATAATGGAATTTTTTTTTTTGATTTCACCTCCACTTTATACTCCATGTTATATTATTATACTGTAATATATCATCCTAAAGAAAAGTTTAATTACTTTTTTTTTTTTCTTCTTAAGGGAATGCCCAATCAACAATAAAGTCCACCGACTTTATATTTGAGCCTTATATATATTTTCTAGCATATTCTAGCCCATGATTCAGTCCGAAAAACTTTCCCAACAATAACACAAAACTGGCTTGACCCAATTAATTTAGGCTTAATTCTCCCTGGGCCAGAAAATAAGTTGAACTAATATCTAGGACTTAAGTTAAATAATTGGGCCTTAAGACTGTTTGGGCTCCAGTTCGCTTACGACTTATTACCACCAACGGTAGAGATGTTTTATTATATTGGAAATTAAAGTAATGGGTTTAGAAACATGAACTAATGAATATGTAATTTACTATTCTATAAAATTAAGTGTCTCATATTAAGAGTATGTTTGACTTTCATAAAATTGTCACTTTATCCTTTTCATTTTTACAATTAGTAAGGTAACATTAGGATGATAGATGTAATTCTTTAAATTTATAAGCAGATTATGGGGATTTTTATATTAAAAATATATTTATTTAGGAGAGAGTAATTTATTGAATAAATTTATAGATGGTATGTTTTTTAAATCATTTTTTGAATGAAAAAAATTCTGATTTCAAAAAATGACACTTCTTTTGATATAAGAGTTGTTTGGGTGACGTAGTTGGCTAATTGACCTATAGCAAATAATAATAATAATACTTTTTTTATTAGAAATTGAATTTCTCATTTTAATTTATTCGAAAAAAAAAAAAAAAACTAATTAGCTTAATTCATTTTAACGAAATTAGAAAATAAAATATTCATATGCATGTAATTCAAAATAGAAATAAGAAGGTTCAACTCAAAAGCATTAAGTAATAATTACATCACTTGAAAAATGAGCCCACCACCCAAAAAAAAAATATCCCACTTCTTAATCACTCTTTCTAGGAAAACAGAAAAAGCCAACACCTGATATATTACTGTCACTATTTGGTACCATACATGCATGGTTATCTTAATGATACCGTCCCGTCGATTGATTGATGACGCAATTAAATTATTTGTTATGTATAGATATGATGTTCATGTAAAACGAATATGACCCGAATAATCTGATTCATATAATTCTTAATATTGATTTGAATATAAAAAATTTGATCTGATATTATCAAAGGAAAGTTAGCGACCTCCTAGACAACTAATCTATTATGAGATTAAAAGAAGTCTTTTGGGATCACAACATTCGGCCTATAGAAGCTCGACCCATTTTCATACACTTTCCATGCCACATTATAAGAATTAAAATCCCCTATCGCAATTTATAAAGAAGTTCATCGAGACCTTCAAGGCTCCCAAGAGGTTGAGAGGATGGTTGATAGGTCATTAATAAGCTTGTAGCTCTTACATCTAAGACTTACATGACAAGATATCCTACGTTATGAAAATTTAACGATTCTACGAGCAATTAAAGGAATATTATCTCGTGATTATTTTAAATGCCTATTTTTACGTAATTAAGATTGATTTCAATAAGATAACTTCATCTAATTGATAATTTATCATTCGATATATATCATCGAATCACACACGAAAAAAAGAAGGTGATTCATTCAATTTACCCTCAATGTAAATTGACATAGACATTAGAGATTATCTTGAATTGTGATTACAGGAGCTATCACAGTTCAGGATAATCCAAAAATCATTTCCGAGCTCCATCAGATATAATAATTGATAAGTATTGATTTGATTATAATATCTAGATCATAAAGTTACTAATTTATCATTTTTATAAAAAAAAAATATTTAATTCATGGGTTTGTGTAGATGGATGTAAATCATGTAATTAAAAAGATAACTAATGAGAAATTATATTAAAAATATATTTATTTTAAGAAATTTAAAATCAATTATCAAATAAAAAAATAGGTACATTCAATTATTCACCAGTAAACTAGAAGAGTATTTGATAATGGCATTATGAGCGTGGTGAGACATGACAATTCCAGTTATGAACATTCCTAATCGTAGCTACACCGTAATTCAAGTACCTCAATTGGGACTGGAATTTTGGTAGTTTGCGAGGGAAGATCAGAGACCTCGAAAATGTGTTTCTGGAACAACCACAAGTGTATTCTGTGGTTACTTCCTCTTTCATGGTTCATTATTCATTATTCGTCTCTTCTCCCTACTCTGAGATATTCTCAGGTAAAGTGGAAACTTGTGTCTCATTTTCTTGTCCAAATCGCCATCTCTACAGACACCTATAAAACGACTTGCAAGAGCACATTCCGACCAAAACCCCACGAGGCCACGGCTACAGATCTTGATATGTTTTTGTAGCCATTTTGACAAACACCTTTGTTGCATTCCCTGATAGATTTTCATTTTCAAATTTCGATCCCTCCCCTGTCCCGGTGAGAAATTTTGCCTAAAATCTTGAGTCTGATTTAATTCAACCTTTGATCAGCATTGATGATTTCGTGGTCACGGACGCATGGAAAACGAAGTCTCAACTGGGACTTTCGCAAAGCCCTTTTCTCTCCTTGCTGGCCACAGTCACCATTCACCAAGTCTTTCATGCTATTGCCTCTCGTTTCATTTCATTGATGATTACGAAATTTTCTATGCATATATATAATATATATATATATACACACACAATAGAATTGCAGCCACTACCCGAAGAGGATTGTATTACTATTTCACGTCCACTATTGTTCATGTCACTGTCAATGGTGCCCATCATATCATCCATGCTTAATTAGTGGATTTCTATTTCTCATCTTCATTTAACCAGACACAATCTCCATTATTTTTAGAAGGGTCTCTACATTTAAGACATTGAACCTCCCACCCCCATTTCATTAAATAATATTAGCAATTGATTTCTTGATCCTACTAAGAAAGAGTACGAATGAGCACAAGTCATTTTCATATCCTCATCAGTACACCAAAGGTTTGTCCGGCATGTATCTTTTTCATTCTTGAGGGGGTTGTGGGTGTTTGATTGTCTAGCATATACCCACAAAAGTCTTTGTTGAGAAGTTTCTATTCAAAGTGACAAATCTAGGACCAAAAGATGCCATTTTCAATTCTTCCCGAAGAAAGAAATTATGTTGTCGGAGGGACCAAACCGAAGAAACTGGTGCACTGCTCAGCTAACTAAGCAAACCTGTGTACAACATCATCTCTCTTACTTTGGCTGAAATTTTTGAGGAGCTTAGTTTATGGAATTGATGGCAATAAACAAAACCAAAGGGCTCCATTTTATGATTTTAGAACCACAAATAAATGCAGGATGCTTTTTGATGGGTCCATTAAAGAGATAGATCTCTCTTTCACTTTCTCCTACCCAAGAAGCCCCTCTCGAGTTGGACTGGCTACCAACAAGATGTTGGCTTGTAGAAATACCGTTCCTTATGTTTGCCTTTGCAATTGCAATTGCATTATGTTGTAAAAGGGACAATTTTTTTTTTTTTTTTTTTTTTGGCTGAATAAGCAACAGGCACTTAACTGTAGAACATTTAATTTTGATTTTAATTGGTATGAATGGAGATATAAATTTCAAACTGGGAAGGAAAAAAATTTGACAATGAATGAAGGAGAAGTAATCTTTTGTAATAAAAATTATTCTTCAAGTCAATTATAAACTTCGATATTTTGCTAACAAACTCGGTAACTCATTAAAGAGATTTATCTCTCGTTATTATATCCATTAACATTATTTTAATATATGGTATTTATTACGTGTCATCTGTATTTATCTAGTAATAATATTATAACAGAGACTTAATTTCATTTTTTTATACCATTTTCTATACTACTAAATAAAATAAACAATAACCCTATAAAGATTAAATTTTCATATGATTTATTTTATCCTTTTAAAATTTTATTAATACAATAAATACATATGTGTATATATAAACCTTGTTAACTTAGTGATAAACAGTAAAATATATAAAACCTTTTAAAGATTCTAACGCCTAGTTTGGAGGAAGAGGAAAAGGATCATTTTTTTTGTTTTTGTTTTTGTTTTTTTTTTTTGGGTTGAGAGTTTACGTAAGAAAGAAAGGGAGAGAAGAGAGGCCCCTTTTGGGTTCTACGAAAGAAGTATGATCTCTCAAAAATTGAAAAGAAAGGGGAAGATGATTATATTAATATTTTAAAATGACTATTTTATCCATTACATAAATGTATTCTAAATAGAAGTCGAATTATGCATAAGGTTATTATTGTCGAATGAGCTTTAAAGAACCAATTATTCTTCTTTTTTTTTTTTCTACTCTCAAACATAAAAGACTGCTTTCTTTTCTCTTTTTTTTTTTTTCTTCTTAAGACTCTCAAACAAACTTGAGCTATTGTCTCCTCCCTTCTTTTATCTCCTCTTCTATCCTAACCTTATCTTTTCTCTCCTTTTCTAAGCTCCCAACTAGCCTTAAGCAGGGAAAGGGAAAAAAGAAAGAAGAAGGAATTGACTTCGGAAACCATCAAGGCATTGACGGGTCCTCAGGACAAGATCCACAGTTGTTATTTTAACAGCTCCACTTAGATTACCAAATCGGGGCACAGAAGTTAGGGAAATACTTGCGTTATGCTTATCAAATTCACATGCGGCAGCTCCAAGACAAGAAAATTTTTTCTTCTCTTGGTCTTTGGAGTCTTCTAGTTTCTTTCCATTCTACGCATCCCAATTATCCAAATTATCATCCATTTGGGATTCATTTCTAGTCATTAGATAAGCCTTTTGACTCACAATTTTCATTGAGAATTTGAAATTTTAACCTATTAACATCATATCTTGTGTGGAAGAAACATCACCCAAAAAAAAAAAAAAAGGACGAGTGATTAATTGAGACATGAGGATCCCTCTTGACCATTTATGGTGCCACAGTACCTCCCGTGATGCCATGGCTGATCAGAACTTTGGTTCCATTCTATTGGATGCAAAAACAGCGCACTTTGTTTTTACCCTTCCCATTTCTTATTTTATTTTATTTTATATTTTATTACATGAGTTACACTAATTATTAAAAAAAAGTACATTTTTTCAATTTGCGAATTTATTATTATTATTATTTTCATAAAATCTTCTTATGAATTTGTTAAATGTATAAATCCAATATTTTTTTTTAAAAAAACTTTTTTAAATGAATGAAAATCTAATATGATATTGGAGGCGGAAGAAGGAAAATAAAACTAAAGCATTAAGTGCTTGATCGGTAGGAATAATAAGAGACCGTATTAGAGAACAGGAAGTAGAGCAAGAAGTAAATAAGATATTTACTATGCTAGGAAGGGAATTCCATGCCCTCCATGTTAGCATTTCTTGGATGGATGGGAGATTTACTTCATTTAAAATTACTTTTTAATCCCTTTCTTGTCACAAATAACCCTCTTTTATTTGGATAAATATATTTTATTATAAGATATACAAAATTTTATCTAGATAAATTATTTTAATAATAGTCTCTATCCCTTTTTATATAAAAAAAAAGTTAAATACATGATATGAAGTATATTATTAATTGTGTAAAAAAAACATTCCTTCTAAATATAGATATCCATATGTTCGACAGAAGATTATACATGAATTTATTAAAATGGGTATAGGGGTAAATTTTAAAATTTACTTTCTTTCTCTTCTATTTTTCAATACAAGCAAACAAAAAGAAGTATTTATCATTTACATTCTTTTCACTCATACGAAAGTAAATAAAGTCCTTCCCCCTTCAATTACCATTCACATACCAAACAAAGCCTTAGATTAATAGAAGAGTTTGACTAGTGAAATGAAGCATTAAGATGAATCCATATGCATAAATTATATATTGATAAAAATCCATGAAAATGAAACAAAAGAAGGGCAGAGAGTGTCGAGACAGCCCTAGCAACCAAATTCAGAGTTGTCACCATCCCCAACGGCATCTAGACCTCATATTTGCAACAGTGTAGACTAGTGTGGGAGAGTGAGAAAGAAAAGAAAAGAAAACACACACACGCACACCATCCCCCCGTGCCAAACCAAATATGTACGTCTCCTCTTCCTCCCGAGTGACTACTCTCATTTTCACCAAACCCCCCCAAACTCACTCGCCAATCGTGATCCTCCTCTCAATTCCCACTTTCTTTTCCTCCAAGACCAAACTCTCTCTCTCTCTCTCTCTGCCCTCCCATCTATGTGGCCAAAACAAACACCAATTTCATAAAAATATTTTTTTCAAATTAATTAATTAATTAAGGGATTAGCTACCTGCTTTCACCCCCACCATTTTCCTTTCCCTCTCACGCTAAAATGCGCTGGCACCATATCAGAGGAATAATATACTATATATATATATATATATATATAAGTAGAATCACTTCTTTTCCCTCTTCCTTCTTCACCCAACCACTGTTTCCTCTTTCCTCTCCCCATCATTAGCTTTGGTAAACCACTGACTCAATTTTCCTCTTTTCTGCCTATTTGGTAGCATTAACCTTTGGAGAGAATATCAGAGAGACTTAAAAAAAACGCTGATAAAAAGAAACGGAGAATCTTTTCTTCCCCTGCAGTGCCCCCGGTAATCCATCCACCGCCAAATAGATATATAGATGGGTGTTTGGAGCATAATATCGGTGCTCCTACTAGCCTGCGCTGCTCTCCCGCCATCTAATCCAGATCCAGATGATGAGAGATGCTTAACGCATCTAAGTGAATCTTTGCAAGACCCATTGAAGAACTTGCAAAACTGGACTAAAATCACCTTTGCAAATCCCTGCCAAGGCTTCACTTCTTACCTTCAAGGCGCCACCTGTAACAATGGTAGAATATATAAACTCTCCCTTCCCAACCTCTCCCTTAAAGGCAATATCTCACCTTTTCTTTCCAACTGCACCAATCTTCAAGCCCTTGACCTCTCCTCCAACGCTATCGCCGGTCCAATCCCACCGGAACTTCAACACCTTGTCAACCTCGCAGTCCTCAATCTTTCCTCTAATCGCCTTTCTGGTCCCATCCCACAAGAGCTTGCCTTCTGTGCTTACCTCAACGTCATCGATCTCCACGACAATCAGCTCTCGGGCCCTATACCTCAGCAGCTGGGATTGCTGGTTAGACTCTCGGTTTTCGATGTTTCGAATAACAAGTTATCAGGTCCAATCCCTTCGTCATTAGGGAACAGGAGCGGGAACTTGCAGCGGTTTAATGCCAGCTCTTACGAAGGGAATAAGGATCTCTATGGGTACCCTTTGCCACCCATGAGAAGCAAAGGTTTATCGGTAATGGCCATTGTGGGGATCGGATTGGGAAGTGGTTTGGTCAGCTTGGTCTTGAGCTTTACCGCTGTTTGTATATGGTTGAAAGTTACAGAGCAGAAATTGGTTGCAGAAGAAGGCAAAATTAGTCAACTTATGCCTGATTATTAATCAAGTGGAAAAATTTTCTAAAGGGGTGTCATTAAATTTGGCTAAATAGGAGTTTACAGGTATGATTAGGGAGAGTTTGCCCTTTCATTTTCTTTATATTTTTTTCTTTTCTTGTACTAAATCTTAGTGATGGTGATGGCAATTCTTGATCAATTTTAGATTTTTTTTTTTTTGGGGGGAGGGGCTGGATTGATTCCTGGGGGCTTTTGTTTTTTTCTATTTTTTGTTTTCTTTCCCTCTTGTTTGTCGCCATTTTCCTTTCTTTGTGTTCCTTTTCTTTCCTACTTTTTCGAAGATTGACATTGTAAAGATTTAACAAAATCCAATTAAGTTTCCATATCATAGGAAATGTACTGCTACTATTACAAAATTTCTTCCAATCTCTTGATTAGTCTCTTCTCTCTTAGTAGGCTAGAACTGAGTTGGTTTCTGCTGTCAAAGCACGAATCGTTATTCTCTATCTCGCGGCCTGAAAAAGCTGTGAAAACGAGGATTCTAATTGTATATGGAGACACTCAGAATTATTTTTGTGTACTGGTTTAGAAATGCAGAGAGAAAAAAAAAAAAGGAAAAAAGTAAAAGGTTCTTTGTACTATCAACTACGACTGCTGTGCTTTCTGTGAGCTGCAACCCTGCAATGCCACCGCATGTTGCAGAATTTGTCTAATTTTATATAATTTTCCGAACATTCTTGCTGAACCCTTTGTATTGTTTCTAGTTTCTATATAACTCAACCATAATTTTTGCGGATTTAAAATGAATAAGCAAATGTCGACTTTCTTGACATTTATAACAGATTGATTTCAGTTTCAAATCCTCATGGATAAATACCAGAATTCACTTCATTTCATTTGAATTGTTTTCTTAAATTTCGTTTTGCTGGAATAGGGAAGTTTGGTTGGTTTGGCGGCCATTTGAATATTGGGTGTGGAAGAGAACAGTGTAAGAATTAATGGTTCTTGTTATGATTTATGATTAAGTTGAATGAGCTGAAAAAGACAGTTCTTTAGTGCGGGGCATCTACGCGGTAGGAACCAATATTTGTTTCCCATCATTCCTCTCTTAACTACACTTGTTATCTTTAATTAATGAAATGGGTTTATTGAAAGGCATTTTCTTTTTTTTTTTATGATGCATTAAGAAAGAATAAATTCTCATATTGACCAGATTCAATGGTCAAATACTATACTACTTTGTTATTATTCCTATCTTTTATAAATAGCAAAAGAGAATTAAATCAATTGTAATATTCCCCACTGGTCTCATCATGGATGATGGTGGATTGAATGTCTGGATATTATTGTGGTCTGTTGGCCGTACGAAGCTCCAACATTCCAGGCCTCGCTTTTGTGTGCATCAAGCACTTGTGTGTTGGCCTTTTTGGCTCACTACCAAGAAACTCGTCTTCTGCTTAAAACGTCTTCTCATCTCATCCTTCTGGTGGGAGTGGACTGCCCTCTAAGCTCATATTCCGGTTAAAGAAGTAGTACAAATGAAGAAGAAAATTGAAGTTAAACAGTAACTAACACAGTATCCTTCCTCCCGTGCAAAGAAGAATAGTTAGCCTCTTGGGTACAAGAGATAAAGAGATAAATATATGGATCCTTGATCCTTTAAAAAGGTCAAAGGGGAGAAGGAGGGCCTAATTATGGGGTGTGGTTTTGATATGAAGCCTTGGCCACCACCACCATGGCCAGAATCCACTACTCAATTTGACTTCATGGAGCAAGCACGATGGGTTTGGGATTGACCAGAATCCATGGTGGTGGATCCTCGAGCATGAAGTTAGGGCACCGAAAGTGAAAGTAAAATCAAGCAACGCTTTAGTAGTAATTTAATTCCTTTGATTAATTAATGTTGTACCTTTGGGAGAACGGCATGCATGTTTCGATTCAACTCATCATGGGGTCGGGCCCTTGCAGTTCAAATCAGGCACATTCCTTTTCGTAACTAGATCACATTCAAGGCTTTTCATTCTTCTCACCTCTAATTCTCTGCATTTGACTTGCTTTCAAATTTAGGTGAAGAAACTTCAAAAAAAAAAAAAAAAAAATCGTCGTCTATTCTTGCCCCGAGCAATCTAACCGTGGTCAAATTTCACATTATAACCCCATGAATGAGCAAACTATGAAAAATTTGTTTTAAACTTATGAAAAATTATACTCTCCTCTCTGAAATTGAATGTTTCTATTTTTATTTTAAATTATTTCAAAATGAATATCTCATATCTTAAATTTATTAACATTTTCTTAAGAAATTGATTTATATAAAATAAATCAAGTCAACAATTTTTCTTACATTTCAGTTCAGGTAAGTCAAAATAAAACGTTCAATTTTGGATGAAGGAAGTATTAAATGTTAAATTTAAAAATTCAAAGCGAATATATTATAAAACGGAGGGTATTTAAGAATGTCACGAATTGTCAGCGAATCAGTGCAAACCGACACGTCGAAATGGGTTTCTTTGCCATTCTGGCCCAGTGAGCGTTCATAATTCTCACGGACGCATTCTCTTTCGCGTTCCGAAGAGGTGCGCTTAAGCCCATTTACATTGATTGTCGACGCATTGCAGTACTGCGCACTAATTTGGAAAGCTCTTGCTGTGCAAAAACCCTAGAACCCCTTCGGCGCCTTCTCTGCATTCTTAACTCTAATCCGCGTTACCTAATCAATGGCGAAGAAAGGGAAACCAAAGAATGACGAGCAAAAGGAAAATATCATAGCAGAAGAAGAAGCATTAGCAGTAGCAGCATCAAGTCCAACAGCTGAACAAGAAGAGCAGGAGGAAGAGAAGAGTTTTGAAGAACTCGGTCTCGACCCTCGACTCATCCGAGCCCTAAATAAAAAAAACATTGACAATCCTACTCCCATCCAGCGCGTTGCAATTCCTCTGATTCTAGTAATCCACGCACTAACGTCCTCAAAGTTTGATTTTTATTTTTCCTCTTCCAGGGGCTTAAAATTAAGATGAAATGTGACAAGTTATTCATTTTGTTATTTTTTTTCTTTGAATTATAGGAAGGAAAAGATGTGGTTGCTCGGGCAAAGACTGGTTCTGGAAAGACATTTTCTTATCTACTGCCTTTACTCCAGAAACTCTTCTCTGATCTCTCCTCGAAAAATAATGGAGCTCCTGCTGCTTTCATTTTGGTTCCTACTCGTGAATTATGCCAACAAGTACGAACGAGCGTTTGGTTTGAGTTCATTTTTTTAAATTTTTTTTAAAGATCAAGGTTATGAATGTATAACTGATTCAATTACTAATTATCTTAAAGGTTTATTCAGAGGCAAT
Organism: Parsonsia alboflavescens; assembly: GCA_028571225.1. Classification (NCBI taxonomy): domain Eukaryota; kingdom Viridiplantae; phylum Streptophyta; class Magnoliopsida; order Gentianales; family Apocynaceae; genus Parsonsia; species Parsonsia alboflavescens. The sequence continues at coordinate 21,491,365 of JAOXNR010000001.1, read as the reverse complement.
TTCACTAATTGAGTTATGTAGAGTGCAACTGAAAGTTATGCAATTGACTAGCAGCATGTCAAATTCGGACTTGGTTAGTTAAATTTTAATCATTTCTTTTTATTTTAAAATTTTTTATTGGCTTATTTTGATAGCAATCCTGTATATGGATTAGTAAAGATAATGTGTTTTAAATTGAATAAATGGACTTATATTTCGTGGTTACAGAGAACAGCACTGACTGGGCCACCAGATATTCTTGTGTCTACTCCTGCTTGCATACACTCATGCTTGTCAAATGGCATTCTTCAGCCCAAATCAGTTAAAGATTCTCTTACTATGCTTGTCCTTGATGAGGTATGCATTTAGTTTGGAAATAAAATTTCTTGAGTGACTTTTATCAGGATTTAGAAGAGAAAGTAGCTTTTATGGAGAGTGCTGCGAACTGAAATATCCCAGTGAAGTATATGGTTTTCTGAAATTTAAATGTGCTTATAATTAAGTCCTTCACTTGAAAGAAGAAGACAAAAAAAAAAAAAAAGAAAGAAAAAGTTGTTGCTGTTTCTTTTCCGATTTGTCTCTCTTAGCTCAATGATTTTGATCTTGATACCAGGCAGATCTTCTTTTGACTCATGGATATGAAGATGATCTTAAGGCCTTCACAACTCATGTTCCTAAACGATGCCAGTGTCTTCTTATGTCTGCCACTTCAAGGTATCTCTCCTGTGCTAATTGTATTTGCTGCATATTACTTGGTGCTCCCCTTTTTTGGACTTCTGGACTCTCTTCCTCCCCTCATCTGTGGTGGGTGTATGGGAGATAAAGAGTCTTCGAATATCACTTTCTATATGAAATGATCTTTCTATCTTGATGTTCATGTCTGTTTCATTCTGTTGATAAAGATCCGGAAAAGATGATGATTTTGACTTATCTTATTTACTAGGTAGAGGTTCAGCCACCTTTTCTATTTAGATCTAAAAATATAGATCCTTTTAATTTATTCTTGTTTTTGGAATGCTGCAGTGGGGATGTTGAAAAGCTGAAAAAGCTCATTCTTCATAATCCTTACATCTTAACCTTGCCAGAAGTTGGAGATGTGAAGGATGATATCATCCCCAAGAATGTTCAACAATTTTATGTAAGAATTTGTGCTTGGATAAATAAAGCTGTCATGGATTTATTTACTTTCAAATTTTAAATGAAATTCAATTCTTACTATGAGGATTTTAGTGATTCTGTATTACTAATTTGTTGATATTATTACGAGAGTATTTCATGTTTTCCCTTTTTAGTGTATCTTTGTCCATGTAAGGGTTAAGTGTTTTCCGGTTTATAGACATTCATTTATTGCATACATCACTTTTTTGTCTTATGGCTCTTTATTTTTAAACAGCTTCCTCCTGGTAAATGTAGGAATACAGGTGAAGTTGACTGGTATGTTGTTATTTTCTAATGTTGGATGTGTCAGTGTTGCCTAGCATGTGCATATCCTATAACATGATAGTCTGGTATTTACTCTCCTAAGCATTGCATTTGTGCTATTACATACCTATGTGATACTGAGTGTGATCAGATATTGCAGATTTCTGCTATCCTCGAGTACATCAACACTACATATGACATAAGTTATCTTGTCAACTTGTTGATCTCTCTATTATGTGTTCAGATTTCATGTAGTTCTCGTGATAAGCTTGTCCATATTCTTGCGCTGTTAAAATTGGAGTTAGTTCAGAAGAAGGTGTTGATTTTTACCAACTCTATTGACACAAGTTTTAGACTAAAGCTTTTCTTTGAACAGGTAATTTTATAATTTGATTTGTGCGGGATTCTTTTCTTGGATGGGGGTCCTTTTTATCAATTATGTTCAGATGAACCATTGAAATTTAACTTTCCAAGATAACTATTTTTCTCTTCTTTATGATAATCTTTTGTTGAATGTAGTTTGGCATAAAGTGTGCTGTTCTAAATGCTGAGCTGCCTCAGAATTCTCGTCTTCATATCCTTGAGGTGTGTGTTAAGCTCTTGTTACTGTGGAGCTGATAAGCAAATAGATCTTGATTATTTTTTTATTTTTTTATTTTTTTACCGTTTTGGTTTAACTTGTTTCCTTTTCCTCACCAGGAATTCAATGCTGGTCTTTTTGATTATCTGATTGCAACTGATGACAACCACCCAGAGGTCAAGGAACAAACTGATGGGGGAAATCATGGTGGCCAGAGAAAAGCTAGAAAGGTGCCCAAGAAAAAGTTGGATGCAGAATTTGGTGTAGTCAGAGGGATAGATTTCAAAAATGTGCATACGGTAATTTTTCATTCACTGCAAAAGCATGTTACTGAAATGAGGATTTTAGGTTAATCAACAGTGCATATTGAAATTCATGAAACTTGGTAGTATGCAGCGTCGAAGTTTGGTGGAAGTGTTGTTACTTTGTATTGTCCTGGGTAGTTATGTGTATTTATCTTTCAGGCATGCAATTTGTCACTGGGGAAACTTTTGTTTAAAGAAATGAAGTATGTCCATATAAGTTGTTAATCCACTTACTCTATTTGGTCGTGTTAAGTTGATTACTATAGTTTCAAGACTCCTCTGAGTTTGGATGCTATTTGTTTTCATTCTGGAGAATTCTTAAAAATGTCTTTGCCTGCTTTTCCTTCTTTATCTTTTGTTTTTCTTTTTAAATCTTCTGGATAGAGATGTACCTTCTTCTTTTCTTTTTCCTTCCCTCGAAGTTTATGTGCTGTTAATTACTTTATGTAGAGATGACTTGAACATGCATGAAAACCTCTGGTATGTTTCTGACTTCTACTCTATAAACTGCATTTTCTGTTGCACCGTTGCCGTATCTTCTAATTAAAGAGTTAAGCTGTTAATTGGTTAATCTTTTTCAGTTCATTAGTCTACTGTTGTTTTGGGATCTGACATAAGCCTTTTGTTCCTCATGTTTATTGGTTTGACATATTGCTTGCACTTTTCTTAAGATGGCTTGTGCTTATTTTCCTGTTTTCTCTGCAGGTTATAAATTTTGACATGCCTTCCAGTGCAGCTGGATATGTACACCGAATTGGACGAACTGGAAGAGCATACAATACGGGTGCATCTGTTTCTCTTGTAAGTCTTTTAATAGAAATTGCATTTTAATCTTTTAAAAGAGAAGTTAATGAAATGATATTAGTACTTTTGTCTGGATAATAATGTAGTCAAATATGTTTTATGTCTTAAAATTTGGAAATAATCTGTTTGTCTTATAATTTGGTGTGTCCATAACTGTTTCATCAGGTATGCATTTCTTCCTTTGGATGCTGGTGCCAAAGTTAATACCAAGAAAAAGCGACAATTCAACTTGCTGATCTGTTGTCCTTTTAATCAATCTTGACAGGTTGCACCAGAGGACACAGAAATATTTGAAGAGATTAAATCCATTTTGGGTGAAACGGATACCCAGGACTCCAATTTCGTCGCTCCATTCCCTTTGCTGAGTAAGAATGCTGTGGAATCGTTGAGATATAGGGCTGAGGTAAATGAATCACCCTCCTTTTAAAACAAGGGAAAACACTATGTAAAAAGTTCTTGAATTACCATTGGCTTTGTTCTGAACAAGTTTGTTTACTTCTATAAGATAAGATTTTCCTATCTCAATTTCACGATCCTTTATTGGGTTTGAAGATGTGAAGAGATTTTGGAGCACAAGATGAATACAGAATTTAATAAATGGTAAACAAAACAGTGTAATTAGGTTTGCATTCACATGATCTGGGGTTTGAATCACAAAATCTGAAGCAATACATTTTTTGAAGTAAAGTTGACTACAAACAAAAGTAACTGAAGTGAACTTGCAACCTTGAAGCTTGAAAACCTTCATAAGGTAAAAATGAGGATGTATGAGTCAGTGACAATGGTAAACATGAAGTTTCAAGTTAGAGTTTTCCGACAGGATACGAGTGTAATACTTGGAGTGAGAGAGTTAGAGGGAGTTAGCTGGTTCGATAGGACCAGAATAAGAAATGTCAGAATCGGAGGATATTTGTGAGAAAAGAATCCTGAACTTATGAAGTTCAGAATTGTACCATGAACATTTTAGGCCGAGTGCAGAAGTCACAATTTTGTATGTCAATGGAGGATCTATCATGTAGACTTGTTATTGATTCTTCCTTATAACTCTTTTAAGGGTCACATGGTCATCAACAATCCAATAATATTTTCTTGCTGCCTAAAATATCTAGGCCTTTGAAACTTCCCTGCTGCCATTGCTTCAGGGAAGTATGATTGAACCTTATATTTGCACAGACAGGTCTCATGTACTATTGACAACCATGACTGTATAACAGTGAGATGGCCACCTTTCAGGATGTTTCAAGGAGTGTGACAAAAGTTTCCGTAAGAGAATCGCGAGCCCAAGATCTGAGGAATGAAATGCTTAACTCCGAAAAGTAAGTGTGTTTGTCCCCATTGATCTCTATGAACATAGAAGTGAAGGCTTGATTTGATCATTTAAATGCTTGATCTTAAATTTGCAAACTATGAATGAGTTCAGTTCTAATATCCTGCTGATTCTGCTCAGGTTGAAGGCTCATTTCCAAGATAATCCCAAAGACTTAGGTAATAAAATTTTAGCAAGTGACCTATGCTTATGGCGGAGAGCAATTTAACAGTCATGCTTGTTTCTGGCAGATCTTTTGAAACATGACAAGGTTCTTAGTAAGAAAGAGCCTGCTCCCCATCTGCGTGACGTGCCTGAATACCTCTTGGACCCAACAACACAGGAAGCCAGCAAGATCGTAAAACTTGCCAGAGCTGCAATGGGGAATGCCAACACTGGTCGTCGCAAAGGATTCAAGGGTAGATTTAAAAAAAGTAGAGATCCTCTGAGAACGTTCTCGGCTGAGGTATATTGGTTTTTGTTTCATTTCTTCATTACTCTATTGCTTGTCAGTTGTCTCTCTTGAATTGGGTCAATCAATTTTGGGCCCCATGATTCTTCTTGTCTACAAGATATTTAGATACATTTGCAAATGTGTCTTAGAATATACATCTAATTAGGTGCCTGTTATCCTTTATTGGGGCTTTTTTAAGTTTCTGGAAATAAATGAGAGATAGCATCAATAAGCAAAAACTAGTATGAAGGGAAGCCTTCTCAGATACAGAATTTTATTTTTCAGCTTCTTATAAAGTTAAAATTTGTTTGTCATACATCTGATGGGTCTGGTCTGATGAATTTCTCAGGCAAATCGAACTCAGGGAGGTGGGACAAAGAGGAGGTCAACAGAAAAGGATGGTGGTCCTGAGAAGAAAAGGAAAGATTTTGTGTAATTTGATTTGCTGTAAACTCACATATTCCAGCATAATCTGTTTTTCGGTCCCTAAATGTTTGTTCAATTATTTAATGAAAAAAAATGTGCCTTTTGATCTTGGTTATAGAAATGAAAGCCTGCCTATTAAAAAAAAAAAAAAAAAAATTCAAATACTCCATTCCTTCTGAAATTGATTGTGCAATAATATTAATTTTTTAAAAAATTTTTTTAACTAATTAAGAGGATAAGGAATCCATTTTTATATAATTTAAAATAAAAATCGGATCATTAGTATTAAATTCTACGGTGTTGGATCCCTATGTATAGTAGCTTCGGGATTGCTCTAGAAACCGGTGAAAATGCCAATTCTAATATATATGGTTCAGCGTCATCGTGGTCTGCTCAAAAAAGCAGTGCAGCATAAGACGTTTTTCTGACTGTCCTTTTCTTTTCTTTATATTTTTTGCTTGTTATAATCTGTCCTTGGGCTCCAGATCGGACTTCGGGCTTGAAGGTATTCATTATTGGAAATTGAAAGCCCAGACCAAGCAAACAAACAGCTGCAACTTTTATGCATGGGCATGGCCCCTTAATAAATTTCCATTTTTGGGAACATGCTTCACAGTGCACAGTGCACATAAAGTTAGCAGTTTCCTCAGATATTGTCATCCTGTAGCAGAGGAGATGGTCCCGTGCCCTTGGTTCTTTTCTTTTTCATCGATTTCTTATATATTTATTTTTTAAAATTCTTTAAAAAGAATCATTTTGACTGCATCCGTTGGAAATTAATGTTGAATAATTTAGATATATATTTTTATATATATATACTACATACACACATACACATATTTGCATAAGAAGTGATGAAATAGTGTAATTTTTATTCAGAATTGTTCTTTTCCTAATTTTTTAAATATAATTTCTGGTGTTCAATAGTTTAATTTGCAATTTGCTTCTTATTCTATGATGGAGTCGAAATCAAAATTGTTGTAAGGACCAAAAGGAGAGAATTAAAGAATTACCGCACTTATTTAGTCACTTTTTCCTAATTAATTTCTTTTTACTTTGCTTTGCGTGTCCTATTAACGCGAATCCTTAACCCAAAAGATTAAATTACTCACTCTATTTCTTTTCTAGAGTGGTTTGATGTTTTGGAATACAAATCAAAATTACTAATTAATTTTTTTAAAAATTAAAATATCCTTTATAATAAATAATATTCAAATGAATTCAAACTTAATATTTAATGTGATTAGAAGGATATGACTTAAAATTTTTCATTAAATGTTTATTGAGAAATAAAAAATTCATTGAAAAATGTGGAGTAACTTTTATTTTAAAATAAAATTGATTAGCAAAAATGATTTGTAAAAAAAAATGGATGGATATCAATGTTTTTCTTAAAATATAAAATATAAAAAGATAGGTGACAAATAGTAAAGTAAAAAATTATTGTAAAATATAAATATAATATAAAATTGAATAAATATTTATTTTTTTTAATTGTATATATAATCCTTTTTTTTTTAATATCAATTTCTCCGATGACAACGGACTATCACCTATATTGTTATAATGTCATTGGTATGAAGATTTTAGACTCGCCGAAAAATAAAACTGACTACACAAGAAAAATGTTAAAATAAAAGAGGAAAAATGTGGAAATAACCACGACGTAACCGCCGTCCTCCTCCTCCTAGAGAGCTTCATCCCAAACTCTCGTCACCCTTACTATCTCCATTTCCGTCTCCTCCCTACTCAGTCAAGCTCCGAAGGAAGAAAAGCCCTCGTCTATTCCTTGCTCTGTCATCTATCCAATCCCTTCAAAGGGGCCAAGAAGAAACCCGTTTGGTTTTCACCAGACCTAGAGGGATGGCATTGCTGGTTCAGGCAACCTTTAATCACTACATTGTTCCAACCCTCTTTGCATGTCTCGGATTTCTTTTTCTCTACATTTTGCTTAGGAGAACTTCTGAGAATAAGGAAATAATGCATGCAGATTGCAATGGTATCCACATGACTTTTTGTGGAAAGGTGACTGGATCCGAAACTGATGTCATTGTTGTCGGTGCTGGTGTAGCCGGCGCTTCCCTGGCTTATGCTCTTGGAAAGGTCTGAACTTTTCTGTCTCCCACACTGTACATGGGCTTTTGCCTTTTCATTTACCCATGTTTCTTCTTTGAATATTTTAATTATTTTAAGCGGTCGTCGTTGTTTCTAATTGGGAATGAATTTCAGTTCAAAAACTTCTTTTTTGAGATTTTTTTATTTCCTTCGTTTTCCCATTGGAATTTCTACTTTAGGCTCAACAACATAGAAAATGGAGTTCTTCTTTCCTCTGTCCCTGGGATTCTTTCAGCATTCTTGAAGCAAGCAGTATAATGGATTACCCAACTTTTCTTTGCTGATAACTACCCCTTCGTCTTGGGTGGTTGCATCTTAAATTATTTTGTTTTCCTGCTTGACCTATAATTTGAGTCTGTTATTGATACTTAGGCTGATAAATTGCAGAGTTTCGAAGTTCTATTACAGTAGAATTCATGTATGACAACCTTACTTAAACTTGGTTATGGAACTGAGCAGAGTGAATAGTTGCTAGAAAGATGGTGTTGTGTAAAATGTTCCAGTGAAGTAGGGAGCACATTTTTCTGTTTGAAGTTCTTAGGAGTTGATTGATTGATCTTGATATCTTTAGCGTCCTCAATTGTGCATGTTTTTGTAAGTGATGATGGACTTTTGGATCTATTCAGGATGGTCGACGTGTTCATGTAATAGAAAGAGATTTGACAGAGCCTGATAGAATTGTTGCTGAACTGGTTCAACCTGGCGGGTATCTTAAGCTGATTGAGCTGGGTCTTGAAGGTAAAAAAGAAAACTTCACTTTTCTAGCTTGGTTGGGGACAAGATTTTTATGATAATTTCAGGACCTTCCACAGTTTTATGTTCGCAATTTTGAGGTCAAGAACCAGCAGAAGTGGGGAGGGACATGCAGCATGATTTAAGTTTTCATATGTGTGAACTGCAGATTGTGTGGAGAAAATTGATGCTCAAAGGGTGCTTGGATATGCTCTTTTCAAGAATGGAAAAGGTACAAAACTTCCTTATCCTCTGGAAAAGTTTCCATCAGATGTGGCTGGAAGAGGCTTTCATAATGGGCGTTTTATTCAGAGGATGAGAGAAAAAGCTGCTAAACTTCCAAAGTATTTTACTTTTTCCTGTTCTCAAGAAGAGTTAAATTCTTTCCTGTTTATTCTGCTTAAAGAATGGAAATTTGGATGAATCACGATTTTAAATTCTTTCAAGTTGTATCACATTTGATTATTGTGTACCTTTAGTGTACAGGTTCATCAAATTAGATGGTTCTGTTTAATTTGAAATCTAACTAACTTGCATATCAACTTTTCTTTGAACTTCTTAAACTATTGGATCTTTAAATTCATGATAACTGGTTGGATATGTCACTCACAACAATAAGATTAATGAGAATTTTGATGTGCTGATGAATTTGAAAGGCGAAAAAGATGAGATGTTCAATTTTGCATTCCTAGCTTATGAAGGGTACCAAAAGGCGAAAGGAATCAAGAGACATGCAATGCATCAGTTTACTTCCTTGCATGTAATCACAGTTGACTATTGTTTTCATGAAAGATTGTATATGTTTTACCATGGATTTCTGTGCTTCTGATCTCATGACCAGATTTCTGTTCAATTGTGATTAGTGTACGACTAGAGCAAGGAACTGTAACATCCCTGCTTGAAGAAAATGGAAGTATAAAAGGTGTTCAGTACAAAGCAAAAACACGAGAACAACTCCAAGCTTATGCTCCTCTTACGGTAGTCTGTGATGGGTGCTTTTCAAATTTGCGACAGTCTCTTTGCATTCCCAAGGTAAAATCTGAAATCATTAAACCAAACCATAAAGTGTTACCCTTCCTGTTTAAATTTTCCAGCGCTAAAAGTTTATGATAAAATCAAAGTGAACTAGAGGTTTTTCCATCAAGTAGTGATGTACATTTTTCTTTTTCCTACCATTTCTTCACTTGAATGATATCAATTAAAGACCCCGAAAGCTTTTTACCCGACACTATTAATGAAATATTTCAATGGTATTCAATCCTCCTGCACCAGAGAAAGATATTTGGGATTAAACTTTTGGGTGAGTGCTTGTGTCTTCAACAGACTGATGAATTTCATGCTTTATCTATTTTGTGGCATCTATGATACTTGAAATTAAAGGTGGATGTTCCTTCTTACTTTGTTGGATTGGTCCTGGAGAATTGTCAACTTCCATTCCCCAACCATGGACATGTTATTCTGGGAGATCCTTCACCCATTGTATTTTATCCAATCAGTGGCACAGAAATTCGTTGCTTGGTTGACATACCAGGACAAAAGCTTCCTTCCATTGCAAATGGTGAAATGGCAAACTATTTGAGGACCATGGTGGTTCCCCAGGTTTCTACCGGGCTCATTTCACACTTCATGTGTTCAATATCAGTAGTTCTCTCAGATATCATGATGCATTTGTTCTGGTTTTGGAGCTCTAGCTTGTATTCATTAATTTTTGTTCTGCTTGTTTTAGGTTCCACCGGAGTTGCATGATGCTTTCATAACTGCTATTGATAAAGGAAATATTAGAACAATGCCAAACCAAAGCATGCCAGCAGCACCACTGCCGACACCAGGAGCACTCTTAATGGGTGATGCTTTCAACATGCGCCATGCTTTAACTGGTGGAGGAATGACTGTTGCACTTTCTGACATTGTAGTTCTCCGTGATCTGCTTAGACCCTTGCATAACATGAATGATGCAGAGTCACTGTGTAGATATCTGGAATCCTTTTATACATTGCGTAAGGTAAAGCTAGATATATCTATAACTAGAACTTTTTCTTTATCTGAAATTCAGTGCAGCTTAATTCAGGAAAAAGAAATTGCACTTCAGATTGAATTCTTCGTTTCAAACAGAACTAAGAGTGTCATGGTAACTGATAAGTAAGAGGTCAACCAAGCTATTATATTTCCCTTTCCTTATGATTACTGCATGAAGTAGCATTCAGGTCCTTATAATTTATTTGTCCTTTTGGGGCCATATGTCTATCATTTTACTTGCCATCACCATGTTTAATCAAAATTAAGGACCTGTCAAAGTATGCAAGTTTCACTGCTTACTTGCAAAAGCAGCATTATTGTTGCCTTTTTGAAACTTTTCCAAGAAAAATACTCTTACATCATGGAATATATGTTGATTTTGTTCCCAGTCTTTACTATGCAGCCAATGGCATCAACCATAAATACTCTGGCTTTATCTCTGTACAAAGTTTTCTGTGCTTCTCCTGATCAAGCAAGGCAAGAAATGCGCCAAGCATGTTTTGATTATTTGAGTCTTGGAGGTGTTTGTTCCAAAGGACCAATAGCTCTAATCTCGGGACTAAACCCATGTCCACTGAGCCTAGTTCTCCATTTCTTTGCTGTTGCCATATATGGAGTTTTTCGTCTATTGATACCTTTTCCTTCTCCTAAGCGGTTGTGGATTGGAGTCAGATTGGTCGCGGTATGTATCTGCTATCCATTTCCACATCCTGGTTATTTTAACATGCTCATAGTTTCCTAATACTCATCCCGGTTTTTGGTTCCCTAGTTCTGCCATATGAATATGGTCACCTTATGGATAATGTTACCTGCTTATGTAATTTGGCATCCATGCTTCATAATACTTGAATATTTACTTTTGATTTAAACTGAACATTTTACCAATTACCACATATTATCATTATTATCAATGTAGTTAATTGGACCACATGTATTGGTGAGATACGAAATTTTAAATTAAAGAGTTTATTTTGGGATTTATAGATAAAATGGATATTTTATCCAAGGTAAGTAGACATTTTTTTTTCCACCTAAGAGATAGAAATGTAGATATTCAATTAATAACTATGGAAGGAGAGATTAGATTTATCCATTTGAGCTTGGCTGATATTTGACTTGCTTGTCTCATGATAAAGCAGCAACAAATGTGCAGGACCTTCTCAATTATCAATAGTATTAGTTTCTCCAAGTTTCAAGCTTTCAGCATCCCCAAAGGCATCCAAAATCATGTTTTGCCTCTGACGTCAACAATTTTTTTGTTGTATTGCAGGCTGCATGTGGTATTATCTTTCCCATTATAAGGGCGGAACGGGTCAGACAAATGTTCTTCCCAGCAACTGTTCCAGCATATTACAGAACTCCACCTGCATAGCAGAATATTGTGGTCCTGTTCTTCCAGGCAATCTGGCTCTTGGCCACCCATGTTGTACACATATCTATGGCAGGAACAGAAACAATGGGTTCAGATAGATATTTGACTTCTATGTAACTGATAGGTCTCTGTACAAAATCTCTGGAATAACAAAGAATATCAAATATATTCTCAGGTGTTGATGACAGGCTTGTTTCCTAAGATGATCGTTCTACCATGTGTTTCTCCAGTGCATGAGGCTTCCACACTTCAAAGACTTCTGCTTCCTGTAATTCAAATTCTTGTGGCATGTCCGAAGTTCAAACTGCAAAGTACGCTGTATTCCCTGATGACAGCTATCATTCACATACTTTCAAAATCAGTTGAATCACCCATCAGACAAGTGTTTGGTGACTATGATCCAATCCAACTACTGCCAGGTTGCTTTGTCACTCCATGTTTCTTCATTAATGCCCGCAGATAGGCAGACTCTTCCCAATTTCCCAACTCTGCACAGATATTAGATAGATTCACATAAACAGTGGGGTTATGCTTTTCAGCCTCCAGAAGAATCCCAGCTACAATTCTTCCTAATCTTAAATTGCCATGAGCTGTACACGAACTGAACAAGGTCCACCAGATGCTAGAATCTATGTCAACAAGCTTATCAGTCAACAAGTTTTCTGCCTCATCAAGATAACCAGCTCGACCTAGAAGGTCAACAATGCATGAGAAATGGTCTACTCCTGGCTCAACAGCGCAAGTATTGACCAGGGAATTAAATATCTGAATTCCATCAGTCAGTAAACCTGAATGACTGCAAGCTGAAAGAACTGCAGTAAAGGTGGCCTTATCAGGTTCAACTCCAGAATCCTGCATCAACTCAAAATAAAGAACAGCCTTCCTACCATTGCCATGCTGTGCATTGGCAGATATCATTGAATTCCATGTGACGACATCCTTTTCCATCATGTTTTGGAACACCCTCAAAGATGAATCAAGAATGCCACACTTTGCGTACAAGTTAATAAGGGTATTGTTCAAAGATATCTCAAAAGAATATCCTTGTTTGACGATGGATGCATGAACTTGTTCCCCATACCGTAGTGCTGAAATACTGGCACAGATGCTAAGAATTATGCTAAGAGTATAAACATTAGGAACTAATCCTGAACTCACAAGCTGAGAAAATAGCTCCAGACCCTGCACTGGATATCCGTTAAGTTGATGCCCATTAATTAATGTATTCCATGAAATCAAATTTCTGGAATTCATTTCATGAAATATTTGATAGGCCTGCCTAATGTGACCATGCTTGGAGAATGCAGAAAGTAGTGCATTAGAAACTTCAGTTTCTTGAATAAGTGCATTTTTTATGACACTAGCTTGAATAGTCTCAACAACTGCTAGAACTTCCGAGCTTACCAGTAAGCTTCCAATTGTAAACAGATCTTGTCTAATTCCTTCTCTTTGCATTTGAAGGTACACCAAGATTGCCTCTTTACCTCGATTCTCGAGGGAATAGCTTGTTATCATGGTGTTCCACGACACAATATCTTTTTCTTCCAGTCCCTGAAATACTAAATGAGCTGCATGCAAGTTCTCACAGTTTGAATACATTTTAATTGCTGCATTACTTATTGGAGTACAAGCATCAAAACCTAACTTCACAGCCAGTGCATGCATTTGAATTGCATTTCTTTCGCAGGAACATGAACTCATTGTACTCACAAAACTCAAATCAGTTGGCATTAGACCCATAGTGAGCATAGTTTTAAACATTAAAAAAATGTCCTCATCCCTTTCCATGCTCACTAAGCCATCTATCATTGCATTATATGTAATCTGATCTTGCACCACAATTCCATTTTCATCAAAAACTTTATAAGCATCTTCTATCCTCTCACAGTTGAAATACATAGTAAGCAAAGCGTTAATCACTGAGGTTCTAGCCAAAAATCCAGTCTTGATAACCAGACAATGCACTTGCCTTCCAAAATCAAAGAGCTCCAAAGAACACAGACTCAAAACACTAGCCAAACTATAATAATCATGTCCCACTCCAAGCCCAAGCATTTTCTTGAACAAATCCAGTGCAATCCCATCATTGCCGCTTTGCCCACATCCTGTTATCATCGCATTCCAAACAGCAACATCTCTGTGCTGCACTGAATCAAACACGTCACAAGCGTAACCAACATCCCCTAGCTTTGTACAAGCTGACAACAACGTAGTCCAAGAATAAACATCAGGGTCTCGAATCTCATTGAAAATCTTTTTCACAGAACCCAAGTCCCGCGATTTCGAGTAAAGGTCAAGCAGTGTATTTCTAACGTGAGGGAAGAAATTGAGACCGGCATGGATGGCGTAGGCTTGAAGTTGGGTCCCAATGTTGGTGTCACGGCGGTTGGCGCAGGCTACGATGGCTGGCGAAAGAGTGTAGTGGTTAGGCCTGAGGTGGTGAGAAGAGTGGATTTGGAGAAAAAGTTGGAGGGCTTCTGAGTATTGTTCTGAACGTGTGAGATTTTTGAGCAAAGAGTTCAGTTTGATTAGCTGATTGGTGCGAGTTTCAGCTATTGCGGAAAGAAGGTGTACTTGAAACATTCATGGATTGGTATACTTTCTTTGGACTACATAAATTGCTGAAGAAGGACGCCGAAGAAGCTGCATATGCATTCACAGTACTTCCAAGAAGAAAGAATGAAGGGGGAAACGCAAACACGAGAATGGTTCCGTTGCGGGTTTAACGGGGCTTTAAGAATTCTGGGTTTTCTCTTTGGAGGCTCAAACCCCAGCACGCTTATATGGTAAGGTAGACGTTGCTAAACACGCTTTTAAGCGAAGTTGGCTGCTCACTCCGTCTAAGCCTGTAAACCTTTGCCTTTAAAGCCCCCAAGAACTAGATACAACTCAGTTGAGAATTTGACTATGCAAATGCTGTCTTCAAAGAAATCTTTAGTCTTCTGCGGTAAATATGCTCCATTATTTTCGGCTCTCAAACAAAATACACCGAGGAAGGGAGTATTGCACCTCATCTTGTTCAATGAATCATCAAATTTTCGATGTCTTTCCTCCTTTTCTCATCTGGGTTTGCACCGAAAGCCTTCAAATGTGAATTCTTTTGAAGGAATTGCAGAAGCAAGAAGAAAGTTTGATTTGATACACCTCAAAAGAGAACCAGAACCCTCTCTGGACAATCAACTCCTAGACGAATTTGCCTCTGACGTAGAAAAGGAATATAGAATTTTCAGGAAATTTCACTCTAGAATTCCAAAATTGGAACTTGCTTTGCAGGAATCTGGTATCGTTGTAAGGTCAGGCTTGACTGAGCGAGTGTTAACTCGTTGTGGTGATGCTGGCAACTTAGGTTATAGAGTTTTTGTTTGGGTGTCAAAACAGCCTGGTTATAGGCATAGCTATGATGTCAATGATGTCTATAAGGCAATGATTAAGATGTTAGACAAAATGAGACAATTTGGTGCTGTTTGGGCTCTAATTGAAGAGATGAGGAAAGAGAATCCTCAGTTGTTATCACCCGAGGTATTTGTTCTGTTGATGAGAAGATTTGCCTCGCAAGGAAGGTGAAGAAGGCTATTGAAGTGTTGGATGAGATGCCAAAGTATGGCTGTGAGCCTGATGAGCATGTTTTTGGTTGTTTGTTTTATTGCTTTGTGCAAGAACGGTGGTGTAATGGAAGCTGCTTTATTGTTTGAGGACATGGGAGTGAGATTTAAAGCGACCATAAAGCATTTTACTTCACTGTTATATGGTTGGTGTAAGGAAGGAAAGCTTATGGAAGCAAAATTTGTATTGGTTATGATGAGGGAAGCAGGATTTGAGCCTGACATTGTGGTCTATAACAATTTGCTTAATGGATATGCTGTAGCAGGGAAAATGGTGGATGCATTTGAGCTTTAGCAAGAGATGAAGAGAAAGGGTTGCGAACCTAATGCTACATCTTATACAATTGTAGTTCAGGCGCTTTGTGCACAAAATAAGATGGAAGAAGCAATTCGAGTCTTCAGTGAAATAGAAATGAGTGGACGTGAGGCTGACGTTGTGACATATACTACCTTAATAGGTTGATTTTGTAAGTGGGGTAAAATTGATAGGGGTTATGAGCTTTTGGATAGTATGATACGGAAAGGACATGCTCCTTGTCAGACTAGTTACTTGCACATCCTGTTGGCTCATGAAAAGAATGAAGAGTTGGAGAAGAGTGTGGAACTTGTGGAAGAGATGCGAAAGATTGGTTTGGTTCCTGACGTCACCTGCTACAATACATTAAACTGTCTGGCTTGCAAGTTGGGTGACATTAAAGAAGCTGTTAGATTCTGGATACAAATAGAAGCTGATGGGATAAGTCCAGGGGTTGATACTTTTGTGATTCT
>JAOXNR010000001.1:21400551-21475384 GCA_028571225.1 Parsonsia alboflavescens | reverse complement strand
ATATATATATATATATATATATATATATATATATATATATATTAATGCTATAGAGTGTTATGAAACACACTTATGATCAAATTTAAAGGTTAGTTGTTGAGAAAAATAAATTCTTCTATAAAAAAAAATTCAAATATTTTTTATAAACTAAACTCTAAAATGATAAATTAAATCCTAGTGGTACTTAATTAAATTTTAATTTATTTATTTTTTTAAATAAGCTAGTTGAATGTTAGAGATTTAATTACAGTACTTTATAAGGTATGTTCCACAACACTCTATAGCATTTTAATCATTTCCTTATAACCTAATCCGACATCTCAACTGCAATCCAGCATTCAACAAAGTGGATTAAAACAGCCGATCGAATGTAGTAATAATAAACTTTTGTGTCTTTTCAGAGATATTTTAGTGAGTGGAGTGACGAGCTTGAAAACTATAAGTCTCGAGTTATAAAAAATATCAAGATATATGCAAACCGATTCAGACACCGTTAAAAAAAAAAATTATTATAAATAATAATAATAATCTTTTGTAGACTTCTATAATATTTCCTATGACCATTCATCATTAATCTCCTCATTCATGCGGATTAGACTCATCCCACGTTTCAATTCAAAATCTCGAAAAGTTCAAATAAATAATTAGATTTTTATAAAGTTCGTCTTGGAAATAAATATCTTCGACGTGTCGTGTCCCCCTGGGATGAACGGAAACTACTCAACTAATCATATTATCATTAAATAACAACAACAATAATAATAATCTCTTTTTCTTTAAAATATTTATTTTCTCAAAGTAAATTTTCTATTAAGATTTTTTTAAAAGGTTAACTTTTATAAATATACACGAAAATATTATAAAATACATTTAAAGTACACAATTAAAACTTTAACAGTTAATTATTTTTTCATTTAAAATAATAATAAATTTGATCTAGTATCCCTGAGGGTTTACTTTATCATTTTAAAAAATAATTTATTTTATTGAAGATTTTATTTTTTTAAAATAAAATTAGAATTTGACTATTAATTTTGATCGTTAAAAACTTAACTAAAGCACTTTATAAAGTGTATGTCGTAACATTATATGACATTTTTATATAAATGTATATATATGACTTGATAAAAGTCATAATAAATACTCCCTCTATTTCTTTTTACAAGTCGATTTAGCAAATAAATCTTAGTTTAAATTAGAAGTCACTTTACATTTTTCAAAGAATATTTTTATTTTCTAACAAACATTTAATGAAAAATTTTCAGTCATAATATACTTCTAATCACATTAAATATTAGATTTAAATTCATATAAGCATTATTTATTATAAGAACTATTGTAATTTAAGAAAAATATTAATTATTGAAACAATTATTGTTTTAATTTGCATTTCAAAATATTAAATAACTTTTAAAGAGAAACGGAAGAAGGGGTACAATAGAAGAAAAAAGAGAAGACAGACAAAATGGGCCTACCAATGATTTGGTATCATGGGCAGTCGATTCCGTGGGGGATTGATGATTATCGAGCGTAGAAATTGGCAGTGATGGACGGGGTGTGGGTGGGGATAGAGAGCCTAAATTCGGAATTCTTAATTCATTCATCTTCAAGAAAGATAGGGAAAATGGGATAAGGTTTCCTTCTTCATGTCCTCCTACATTAGTTCCTGTCTTTACGGCCAGCCGACCAATGTTGATTACCATGGTTTTTGTCCATCATCATTTCCCCTTTTATTTCTCTGTATGTTGGAGTTTTTACTTTTCTTTTCTTTTCTTTTTTTTAATTTGTTGTTGGCATTTCTTCTCTCTCTACACCATAAATAGTGCTCCGTCGGAAATTAAAAATTCCAATTTGAGTTATATCTATTTCAATAAAAAAAAAAAATTGGCATGGTTCATTAACAATTGCATCGATTATTTTCGTAATAATTTTTTTACTAGTTTAGGAAATGATATATTTAATTCCGAATAATTCAAAATAGAATATGAGATATCTAATTAAAAAGAAAAAGATTTTTTAGTGAGTTGAGTAATTAAGTCTTCTTATAGATTTTATCTTTGACTAGTTAATTTACATGGGTCTAAATCATTGTAGGACTGATTCAATTTCACATAAAATAGTCGAATTACATGGGTGTATTTCTGATTTGAATATTATTTGTAAATAAATAAAAGGGATTATTCCATACCCGTTTTGGTTTTTTTTTTTTTCTCCTTTAATAAAAAAGAAAGAAGAATATTTTTATATGAATTGTTTCTTTTATATTTATAATGAGGACTTTCTTACCGCTCAAAATGAGTTTTTGTCAACTTTGTTGTCTGCTTACATTTAATATATTATCGATTAAATAGTATATATGATATGATGGGCTACCATAATGACGGTATTATATTCTTGATTCTTGTTCACAGAAAAATCAAATCATATTTCCACATTCTTTTTCGCTTCTTCTTTTTTCCAGTCATGGAAAGAAAAATAAAGAAACCATACCAAAAAAAAGGTGTTACAAATCTACAAATATAATCATCATCTTCTTTTGACAATTAGTTCAAATTAAGCTTTTATTTTAAAGAAGAAAAAAAGAAAAAGAAATTGAAATGACCAGAAGATTTTTATATATGTTGATTGTTGAGTCAAAGATGGGAATTATTCAAAGCTTTTGTATTATAAAGAAAAGCAACATCCTGGTAAAGGTCTTCATAAGCAGCAGCCATGTAAAAAAAGCCAACCATTTTAGTATAAAGGGGATGGCTGATGAGTCACGAGAGTCGTTTTACGATCTCGCTGCTACTACTATTCTGTTCTTCGATCTGGTCCAAAGTTGTTTCTTGAGAGGGAAAAGAAAAAAGAAAAAAATCGTTGTATTCATTTTTTTCCCCTCCCAAAATATTCCTATGGAGAAGAATATTACGAACGGGAGATAGAAAAAATATTTTAGGGAAAGAAACCAGATAATATTGCAAAGAATATGACTTGAAATAAGAGGCAAAAAAAAGGGTTCAAATGACTTATATAATTATTAGCCCATGTAAAATAACACATCAATTTTATTTCTTGTTCATTTTGAAGAGAAGATTTTTCTTGAAAAAGAAATAACCAAGTACGATGCATATAAGATACCAAGGAAGACAAGCTTTTGTTTTGGGTCTCAAATCTACAAATCAGGGCCAACAACAGAAAGAAGGGTTTTTCTTTCCGGTCTCTCTCGTCATCATCATGCATGGCTGCGTTACATTAGATCTCCAAAACCCTCTTTATATAAGTTTTACTCTTTTCGTCTCATATACTAAACATTCAATA
Source organism: Parsonsia alboflavescens (assembly GCA_028571225.1). NCBI lineage: Eukaryota > Viridiplantae > Streptophyta > Magnoliopsida > Gentianales > Apocynaceae > Parsonsia > Parsonsia alboflavescens. The sequence continues at coordinate 21,472,084 of JAOXNR010000001.1, read as the reverse complement.
TTAAAAAAAGTATTGTATTTATATGAAGCCGCAATAATATAAATATAAAAGCTTATAAAGAAGTAAGATCATTAATTACTTTTTTTTCTTTTATTTTTATGAGCAGTATTTGGAACTTATTTTGACTATTCTATTATGAATCTAAACAAAAATTTATCAATGGTAGAGGTGAGTGGTCAAAATTAATCTTTTTTCATGAGCTTTTAATTTGAATCTCATCAATTATTACGTAGGAATAAAAAAAAATTAGCGGGTAAAATTATGCTAGAGGACAAATGAGGGAAGAAGAGAGAGAGAAAGGAGAGGAGTCCAAGTCAGAGAAGAGTAAGCAAATTGAATTATTCCAAGTAAAAAACAAGGAAAAAGAGCATTATTATCAAATTGCACCGACTTTTTTAATAAAGCAGAGAGAGGGGGAGAGGGGTCTTCTTTCCTTTCCATGACTTTTTGGAGGATACTGATGAGGAGCTTATTCATCATCATCATCATCATCAGATGGAAATGGAACCATCATTGCTTGCGTTTAAAAGTAGACAGAAGTGGGTCTCATCATAACTCCCCACTCCCCCTGTTGTTTTTGGGTCATTCTGCCAAAATGACTTTTTTTCCTTGAACATTACGTAGTTCGGTTTTAATGAAAAAGAAAAAGGTGATAATTTTATTTCTTTTAATGAAAAAAAAAAGAAAAAAGAAAAGGAAGAAGTGATGGGTTTTTTCTCATCAAGAAGGATTTATCTAGAGAGAGAGAGAGAGAGAGAGGAAAGCTCCCCACAGGAACAAGTTGGTTGGGGATGACGGCCAAGATAGACTTGGTGGTTGGGGGGGAAAGGGGCAAAAACAGTTGAAGAGTTGCCGGCTCTATTTGTGGCACAAAGTTGTGGCAAATGGGACCCCCATGGTCTTGGACAATCTCCGCTATATCTTTCTTCCCTTCTCTCCGTAACTTTAGACGATTGGATATAATTATTATTATTATTATTTTTCGGCTTCTTTGAGATGGAACCATTGAATTAAATTATTATGTGCATATTGGATAATTGCTATGTCTGCACAAACCTCCGTCGGTAGTATCGGTGGTCCTGCTCGCTACTCCATATTTTTCTTCACTCGAGATATAAATATATATATATTTATATTCTTTTTATAAATTGAAGTTTGACTCGACTTTGATATGGTCATATTTTTATTTCTTTATAAGTTTTAACTAATTAATTTTAAAAATAAAACTTTTAATTTTAAATAACTCATGATGAAAATGTAAATATTTTATTGCATCTTTTTGTTATTTCTCTAAAATAAGTATAACCATTTCATTATATATTCTGATTTTCTGAGACAATGTCCAGACCCCTGTTTGCGGGGTCAAGTGGGTTAAGCCGAGTTGGGCTGGCCATTTTTAATAGTTTTAAATTATAGAAATCAATTAGAGGCAAACCAATCCCTCGGGTCTTCTGATGCATTCTTTAGATGATTGACAGGACCGGCCACTTATATAGTTATATGTTTTTCCTGTTCCCTTTGTGAAACCTAAGCACATATCCAATCATTTCTACTAGGTACGCAAAAGAAAGAGAGGCCTGACAAAATCCACAACATAAAACCCATGTAATTGAATTCTGAGCTATACCATAAGCAATCCAAACTTATCATAAGATCGTTACCTAAAACACACTGTCAAGTACAGCAAACTGAAGGTTAGAACATCGAAAATGCAGATATCATCCCACTCAGAATCATCACCACCACCACAAATATCAATCCCCAAAGCTTGCCTAAGAATACCTCCTACTTACACAAGCCTTTAAAAGCCCAAATAACAGAGAATGTACATAGTTAGCCTATTAAGTATCATATCAGCATCATCATTTACAACTTCCCGTGCCATCCCATTAGAAAAGAGACGGCTATATCAGGTTGCTGATCTTCACAGTTGATTTAAGACCTGAAATGATTTTAAGTTGCAACGGCAAAAGCTCAGTCAATCTCATGTAGATAAACATGAATACAGGGTAAGATACGAGCCCTGAAGAAAGAAACTATATCTACCTGCAACGGTTGCATTGACAAGCTACAGCAACTGAATCAACAGTGTTCCTGACCTTTTTTAACCTTCCTTCTAGGTATTTACTTAAAGCATTCCATTATCATCCATCTTGAACTCACCGTTGTTCTCTGGCTTTGTCTCACCCTCTTGGGCATTGGATTCCTATATATAATTAAAGAGCTCGTGATTTCCAGCGTTAAGTGAAACTCTGGGCATCCATAATGGTAAAATAATGCATGCTTAAGATTTTACAAGATTATTAAAATTCAAGACATTGAAGTTTCAAATGCTAAATAGATCTCATATCCATCTCTTGTAACATCCTAAGCCGGTGTTTTAGAAGTTTCTTTGTGGTTAGTTATCAGTGGTTATATGTTGAGAAGATCCCAAACGCTTCTTCAAAGTTTTTTTTTTTTCTCTTTTCCTTTCAAAAAGAAAAAACACCAAAAATATCAAAACATGTTGATGACATATCACTTTAGATGTAAATTACATGGAAATCCATAAAACAGTAACTAACAGCCATTAGATAAAGTTTTAGTCCTGCATGAAGTCAAGAACAGAAAATATTAAGTACTTACAAGAACGATTACCACGAGCAAATGAAGCTAAATTCACCGAACTTTTCAGAAATGAAGAGTCAAGATTGCTAATTAATAGGAGAATGAATTTGGGATACCTACTGTATGATGTATTATAAGTCATAAATATTTCCTGTCACGTAATGAGTAATGGCAGTATTTGGCTGGGAGCCAACAAGGATCACAAACTACCACACTTCCAATTTTTAGATATATCACCAAATTTTAGATCGCAGCATCTGTTAGAACAGACTTTGAAACTGTTACCTGAATTTCTCCTGTAACTCTCTCAACCACCACTTCTCGAATTGTAGTTTTATCAATATACACAGTGGTTTCCTTGGGACTCACTGGAGTTTGTTTAACTGCTGTGCCCCCAGAATCCAGCGCAATTGTTTGCCCAGCTAATGGGCTACACTAACATGTGATCAGATGCAGTTTTATCCAATAAAATACAATATAAGAAATCAGAGACAGGCATCAGTTGAATTGAATACTTGGGAAGTCAAAAATACCTCTGCAAAAGGGTCCCCGAGTCTACATCAACGTCTATCTCTTGCTTTCTCTTTTTATTACTTTGGGTCTGCTCAAGTAATGTATCAGCACACCGTTTAAGCCACGAAAAAGCACCAAAAGGAGCAGATGAATTATCAGATTTTTTTCTGTCACCTGAATCATATATACTACCATTAACATCTCCTTTCTGACCCAAATCCAACTGAGTCTTCTGCTGCAGTAATCTCTTCGCAGAGGAATCAGGCCTCAGCACAGTAGTTAAAGCAATACGATCAGGATTGTATTTCAAATCTTCCAATTTCTTCAATTCCTCAATCTGAGAAAGAATCTCCTCCCTATCTGCACGCAATAGTTCTCTCTGTTTCTCCAATTTTTGCCTTTGCAACTTGAGTTCTTCAATTGAGCTGTTTAACTCAGCCCATTCAATGTCCCTTTTTTCTCTGTCCAGACCAATCTCTTTTCTTTCATTTTCAAGTCTTCTCATTTCAGAGTTTACAAATTCTGTTTCCTTTGCCAGAGTTTCCCGAAGAGAAGTAATATGCTCCAATTCTTTCTTCTTTTCCTCATCAAAGGTTCGCTCTCTTTCCTTGAGGTAACTTTCAATTTCTTCTCGCCTCTTGTCAGCTCTGTGCTCGAGCTCCTCCTTCTGAATTGCTATGTCAAGCAAAAAATCTTCACGTTCTTTTTTAATTTTGTGGAACCACTTAGAACGCTCAGCCTCCATTTCATTCAAAAAGGCCTGACGATCACGAGAAAGTGACTCAAGATCAAGTTTATGTTGATCCCTCATTGCATCTTTCTCTATCTTGAGGCTATCACGCTCATCCTTGAGAAACTTATAAATGGCTAACCTCTCTTCAGCAACACGCTCTGCTTCTGTCCTCAATTCCTCTCTTTTCTCATCAATCAACTCCCATTCAGTTTCAAATTTTGCCTTCTCTGTTTTTAACTGATCTGCCTCGGCCTCAAGCTTCAGTTTCTCTGCTCTGGTTATGTCAATCTCGTCTTTCAGTTTTCTTTCTAAAATCAGTAATTCATTTGTTTCAGTCTTCATCTCCTCCACTCTCTTTTCAAAAGAATGGATTTGTTTTTCCCTTTCCTCCAAAGATTCTAAAGCCTTTTGGAGGTCAAGTTTCATTCTACTGATTTCATCCTTTTCCTGCTGCAAAATGGAATCCTTCAACTCCAGCTTCTCTTTAGAAGAAATCAGGCTTTTCTCTTTCTCCTCTAGTAAAAGGAACCTATCTTCCAAATATTTCTCCTTTTCTATCAATGTCCGGGATTGCATATCCAGATCATGCTCCTTCTCCAACAGCAGTTCCTCCTTCTGCTTCATATCAATTTCTCTCAATTCCCAATTTCGTCTTTTTATCTCAATTTCTTCTTCCATCAATTTGTATTTCATTAGCAGCTCCGCTTCAAAAGTTGACTTCTCTGAACTTAGAGCAGCTTCACGATTAGCTATTGCCTGCTGAATTCCATCCTGAAATGTGTATCACAAAGTAAATAAGGTAGTTTGCAAAAGCAACAGAAGAATGATCTCATTTCTTTCAAATTACTACTTACAGACTCTTTGCTTGCAAGTTTTTCCTGTAGAAGAAGTAGCTCCTCCTCTTTCTTCTTGAGTTCACACTCCTTGCTTACCACAGCCTGAAGGAGCCAAAGGTTAGATTGAAAAAAGTAGAAATGGTGACAAATATATGAACACATGATAGAACTAAACTTGACACCTGGAATAAGATTATGAAAGTTAATTTGGATATTTACCTCCTCTCTTGCTTCCAAGGATTTAGTCATAAGCTCTAATTTTTGCTTCTCTTCATTTAGGCTTCTACGTTCATCCACAATGGCTGACTTTGAAGCTTCCAGCTGCTTTTCAAGCTTACTTAATTCTTGAGATCTATCAAATATGTACTCTTCCCTTTGGTTGCATAAAGCCTGGCCATCAAGCAATCTTTCTTGGGATTGCTGCAGAACTTTCTGTCTTTCACGTAAAGTTTGCCTCTCAAGTTGCATTTCATTCTCTTTGGCATCACAACTAAAATGACAACAATAAGTCAAATTCATAATCACTCTATTAAGCTGGTTTCTTTAAAAAGAAAACGCACATCCAAATCAAAGCCAAGGATCCAAAAGTACTAACTCTGTTATTGTAAGCTTAACAATATTTCCAGAAAAAAGAATTTTCACAAAACCCTGACTTTGTGATTACATTGCTCTAACATCTAAGTCCATCACAAACACAAGAAATACATATTCTACTATGAAAATGATACATTAATTTAGCAAAAATTCACTCTGTAGTGAAAAACTGTAAATGAAGTCTCACACACACAAGGAGAGGAAAGAATCAGAACCTAATAAAATTTTAAGTAACTTGTTAATAAATCAAGAGATATTAAAAATGCATACTCAGATTTAAATGAAATCATCTGCCTTCTAAGATCATCCTCACGTTCTTCAACTTCACGTAATTTTCTTTCAGCAGTTCGGTGAAACCGGCTAGCCTCTGCTTCTAATGATTCTGCTGTATGAAGTTTTGACTCAGCCTCGGTGAACTTCTTCTGAGCAGTCTCCATCATGCTTAGTGCTTCTGCCATTTTACTCTCAGCAACTATTTTTGCCTCAGCACACTCTGCTCGCATCTCATGCAAAGCCTTTTCAATCTATAAATGAAAAGCGAATTAGGGACAAAAGCAATAGCAAGAAAAGGCTTAAACATGTGCTATCATTAAAAAAATGTCTTACATTAGCAACACATTCTTTCTCAATGCCAAGGGCTTTCTTCAGAGCATCTTCCCGTTTCTTGGCCTCAGCCAAGTCCGAAGCATGTATGGCCTTTTCTCGCTTACAGGTAAACTCAGCAGCATCAGCAGTGGCTTTAAGTTGATCATACTTGGAAATCCATTCTTTCTTCTCCATAATGAGAAGGCCCATCTGATATTGAACATCATATACCTACAATCGAGCACTCAAATGAAATCAATACATCATTAGTCGAGAAAAAAAAAATGCAAAACAGAAAAACCTGAAATAAATTATAAAATTCAGCTAAAATACTTATGAAAGATGACAGCTGATAGAACTGTCTTTAAACACATTTCATATGATAAGCAGTTCTCTTTGGATTTGAGACCATTTAAAACCAGAATTTTGGATAGCTAAGGAAGGAGAGAAAGAAAGAACGGAACCATTAAACATGCAATTCAATGATGCGACCACATAAAACTGCCAACGTATAATTTTATGGTCTCTGATTTGTCTCAAATGTTGCCGCACCTATTCAAGAAGCTGACAACGAGATAATAAGATTAAAGGATGAGGGCAAATTTCATTGGAGCTCTCAATCTCGTTCAAATTATATACAGCAAGAAATAACAAATTCACAGAACCCTATAAAAAAAAACTTTTGCAACAACACATATCTAACCAAAAAAGCCATATAGAGAAGAATCAAAAGAACCTGGGCTTCAAGCCTAGCAATATAGGCAATAAGAGTAGCCTTATCCCTGCGTTTAATAGATTCCTCATCAAAGCCGGCTTCTTTAAGTCGCTTCCATATGGCTTCATCAGTCAAAGGCGTCCGCAAAACCCTACTGCCACCGGAAGTGGAAACAGTAAAAGATGTACTTACGGTCGTAGTCGCCGGAGTCTTCGGCGACAGTGCTAATCTGTCCGATTGCGGTTTCGCCATCTCTAACAATCAAACTCCAAGAAAAAATTCAAAATTCAAATTAAACCCTAACTATCTTTTGCTTATGCTTTCCAATTTCCCACCCCAGTTGGAATGGAGTAGAGTTCTGGAACTAGTTTCAGGGGTGAGTCGGAGTATCAATTTACTTCCATCTTTCCCCCACACGCACTGATAAGAGTTCTAGTGAGAGAGTGGACAAGTGGGTTTTGGGCCTTTGGCAGCTTTGAGCTGGAAACTGTTGAAATTTTGAAACCGGAATTTTCACTTTGGTAAAGTGAGGAACCGATCCGACTGCCAAAAGCGACGACGCTTTGAAAATGAAGAGCGGTACTGGGCCTTCCCTTTTGGATCAATTTGTTGTTATGATGAGGAGAGAGATTCTCGATTACCGCTTTACGTAACGGAACAAATCCATTGATTACTGCTTAATTAATTGTACCTTTTTTTTCTTGTAATAATTAATATGTTTTGCAGTGTTAACACATTGATCAATTTGTAAACTAAAGAATAAAGAGTAATTATTGTGAAATTTTAATTTTAAATTAAAAGTTTATTTACTTTTGAAATATAAACATTTCTTTACGAATGTTTAATGATAAAAATAAGGATATTTAATTTTAATAATGGAAGATAATATAAAAGTTTTAATAAATTTGAAAATTTTCAATTATATTATTGTTATATATAAAACTATATATAAACAAGATATTAAATAAAAGAAAAGCTTGATATGTATTGTAACTGAATTAGATAAAGTAAAATATTTTAGGTGTATTTGATCAATTATTGAAATAAATTGAGTGTTTTCCATTTTGTAAAAATCATTTTGACAAGCATTTTTTGTTTCATTAATTGATTGAATTATTTGAGATGATTGATTAAAAAATAGTAAATTATATATTTAATTAATAAACACGTAACATTTCTATTAAAAGTGTTTTTAAGATGTATTTTTTGTATTGCGAAATTATTTGTTAGTAGTGAAAATTTTTTTTTTTCAAATTAGCAAAATTAAATGATGACAATATTTTATATTTAAAATTTTATTTTTTTTAATTAATTAAAAATTGTGTGAAAAATTAACATAACAGTATTAGAAGCTATTTAAGTAGAACAGCATTTTTTCTTTTTTTCCCCTCTAAAAAGAAATGACAAAGTAAAATTTGAACCTTCAATTTTTAATAGAGAAATTAATACAAACATTTTAAAGAAGATTTTTTTTTTTCCTGTTGAATAAAATTAGTGGACGACAAGACTTACTTTGGAAGCCTCTAAACAGGTAGAACTACAGCTAGACAGTATATGTCAATTTTTTGTTTATTTTAAGATAATATGTCAAATACGTGTTTGACTTTGCAAATAAACAAAGTGCTATCAATTTTTATAACTTTTTTAAAGTGGGATTCTGGCCAACTCTTTATCATGATTAAAGGCCTAAACGTGGCACTCAGTTTGGTTAACTCCAACAACAGGCGGGGGTTCGAAATCCATTGGGTGTAGAACGAAGGCTCTTAATGGTTGGTTCACTCCAAAAGGCTATTGCCCCCCGTAGCGTCCTCTCCGTCAGTCCTCTGCCAGTTCGTATACATCCCTGATTTACATCCCGCTGGTACGAGGGACTTTATCGTGATTAATGGGAGGGATTTCGCCCGTAAAGGACTTTTCCCTTCAATCCAAAGAATCCAGAAAGGTAGAAAACCCCATGAATTACAAAATTGCACAAGTCCTTGAAAGTAAAAGCAAAGAGTTCATCCATTGTCCATAATAATGTGTAGATTTGGATTAAAGCCCTGTATAGTTTTGCAGTTAACCCAACAACTAATAGCTGACATGATCTTGTAAAAGCTGCAACTCTAAATTATTAAACCATCACTACAATTTTGTTATTGCAATTTTTCTGCAGATGTTCTACTATGCCTACAACTCATGTCCATGCACAGAAACAGCCAATAGATCCTCTGATCTTCACATGGAAAATGTTACCCTCTCATTTGCATAATAGTCCTTTAACCAGCCTTCAATTAGCTGCAATTCAGATTCCCTTTGTGCCAACAGCCAACCGGGATCAGCATCCGTGCTGGCACGCAAATCTAAGTGATGGGCACCTGGCAGGCAAAAGAATTCATGATCTCTTCCATGTAATAATATCAGAAAGAAATTGAAATGATGCTCTATTTGTCTCAAGTGATGGGGAAGAATTATCTTTAACAGTAGTCAAATGTTCCTTTCTTTTGTAGTTCACTTGAGAATGTGAAAGAGTTTTATCTCCAGTTTGGGTTTTGATCGCCAAAGATAGAATTAACAGCACGATCTGGTGTTCCCTCAGAGTTGAGCAAACAAGGAACAGAAGCATGCGAAGCCAAATTACACATCGAGTAACTTAAATGAGATATGGATGAATGTTCATACAGGAGTAGCTGTGGATTACGATTCACAAACATCTTGGAGGATGTCTGCGGAAAAATTGACCAATAGTTCACACTGCATTTTACACTATTCTTAAACCACGTAAGCATAAATGCTATGATATGCATCACACAAAAAATTAAATCAAGTCACAGGCATCATTTAATTATGAGGCAATCTCTTCTAATTCATATAGAAGGGGATTGGCTCACACCAATACCGAAGATGCTTGAAGCTGAATCAAAAAAGAAATCTTTGACTAGAGTGTATGATTTAAAGGGTGCAAACAAAATCTGCAGTAGCTCAGGACTTCAGAAAATTAATGGCATGAGGGGTAATAAGTGAGGCGTTAAAATTCTTCAGCATTTCTGATATATAGTGAGAATAAAAGGTTAGAAAAGAAAGTTACCTTCATTGGCAACAAAAGCAACTATGCTCTCAGAAATATTCACCAGAACACTGCAAGACAAACATTTCAATCAAAATTTCGTTAGAGAAGGATAAACTATTGCATATAAGGAAATATTGCATCATGGCCTAAGATGCGACCTGCCACCACTCCAGGGATCTAATAGGCCATTTGAAAATATAATATTACTCCCAAATGTTCTCAAGGTATTGCTGATGTCCTGCAGAACAAGCAAGAGAAAGTTATCTATAATGATACAGGTAGAGCCACCATGAATTACAAAATGGGTAAATGGGATCAAGAAACTAAAATAATATCTATTATGCAAAGAGGGGAGAAATGAAGGTGCATGATGAAAAATCACCACAGGTCATGAAATGTATACTGAAACCTAGCCTCTTCTGTAATTTAGTTTTTGAAAACTGTAATTTAGTTGTTAGAACATGCTGGCTATAAGGATTACTTAAAAGATATCAACACATCCACTATTTTCCTATCTTCCAGTCCAAATGGCTGCAGGCAGTTCCATGTTATCTTACTTATGCAGGGTAAGAATCATTGCCCATGTCCATGTTTATCCTTCTCTAGGACTCACTACACAATTCCAAACTGCACAAAATGTTTGATACCAACAACTTCATCTTACAGACAAGATGCAAGAAAGTATCAATCAACTTTACTACAAAGGAGTCACTATATTTATCAAGCAAATCTATCATGTTTGGGATTCAAGAACATGATCAGACAGTCACTTGCAGCTCATGAAGTAAAAGAATAAGGATGAAAAGGATGATAAACTCAAATCTTCACCAAATTCTAGGGTATAGAAGTTCCCAAATTATGAAAAATGAAAATAACCAAGGGAAAAAGATGTAATGAAGCCTAATGATCTAAAAGGAAATAGTTCAATACATGTCCCCCAAATTCAGTGGTTGTCCATGTAAGCCTTGGCTTGACATGGAAATCATTCCAGCATGACTCTGATTCACTCGTGAAGTTAAAATCAAATGGTGGGAACATGCTAGAGTCCTTGTCACTTGCTAATGGCATGACCATCTCAGTGCATGCCTGCAAAATGTATAAAAGAAATAAAGAACTTTTAAGTAGGAATCTTATCTTTTTGCAAAGACCTTCTCTCAAGAATTTGAGTATATAATATCAAGGTTTCCAGCAGAGATTTAACAACTGCACACCCATGAGATTGCAAACCTGCCAGGCCCACCCACTCATGCCATGGGGATCATCACTCAGGTCAAAGCAGTCGACTTTTCCAGTATAATTGTAGTAGACATTGACTCCTTCATATATGCGCTTCAGGACAGTAGTCCCCTCAGGACAATTATCAATCCTTCTACAAACCTACACGATGGAAATACGCATAAACACAGCAGAACTGGAGACGACATTAGATCACTAAGCATCTACTTAGTTATTAATATGAACAAGATGTCTAAACCACATACTCTTGCGTCTAAAAGTCAATGAGTGAAGTGCATTTTCCACTGGACAAAATCTTTTGCTTGTCAGGCAATCACAAAATTACTGTCGAGGCGATTCCATATGTAATTATGATAGAAAATTTGTCTAAGATATTTAGTGTAAGAGCTTAGTAATGCTAAACCATCCATAATGCAATAAGTATGCATATATGTCTTGCTAAGCAACAAATCATTGAACTTGATAAAAAGGTTAAGACTCCAAAAAACCTCTCTTATTGGATTCCCAGGTAAGGGCATCAAGAAATCAGCAGGGTATGGGTAGTTAGCCATTGCCAAATAACTATAGGCAGATTCCAACCAGTCAGCAAGAGCTTCAGCACTCTCCAGATTCCTGCAATTATCTTTACTTCAGCAGCCAAATAAATCAAAGGAAATGTTGTGATATGATAAAACAAGTCACTTGTGCAATCTCGTACCCACATATATGGAATGTATTCTTCAGTCGCCTGAGACCATCATTTTTTTGTCCCTCTGTTGCAATAATATCCCATGACTCTTTAATTTTGTTAAAGCAACTAACACTTTCACGCTATCAATAAAATAAAGAAGCAGATCAAATTCGGGGATGCCTTGCTCCTATTCACAAACTGAAACTTAGCAAATTAGGGAATCAAGAAACTTGAACTTACCCTGAAATCATTGGAAACGATGTTATAAAATGTTTCAGGTGGTACAATATCTTCGAATTGAAGAATGGGTGCAGAAGAGGCAAGGGCACCAATGGCAACATGAGGATACTTGAGCCTCATCCATGCTGCCAGCACTGTTCCATAAATAAAATACCATTTTGATTGATAAAAAGAAAGAACTGAAGATTACAAAATGAAATGACTGCTTATACCACTGAATCACTATGCCTATAAGAGCAACAAATTCTCAAATCACTCACTTCCCCCATATGATCCACCAAATAACACAACTGGGCATCCCTGAGCAGAAAGATTCCTTTTAAGCTCAGTAATCAACACTGCATAATCAGCAAGCGCTTGTTCAGCTGTTAGATATGATAGTGTAGTAGCATTCTGATATGCCACCTCCTTGCTTCCGTATGGCATTGAATCCCCATAGTACCGGTGCTGTCAAGTACCGGTGCTGTCAAGTACCGGTCAAACTATCTAAATTGCAAGCATAATATATAATAATCACATCCAAACAACAAACAAATACAGAGGCTTAACTGAAGCAGTTCAAATTAAAATTCCAATCAATTAATTGTTCTTGAAACATCTTCTATGTATATCGTTCGATTAAAAAAAATCCAAAAAATTCATAGTTCAATGTAAGGGGCCGTTGAGACATGTTTTTATACAAAAAAGACTATTTACCAGAGATTACCTCAGGGAAAATGATCATGGCGCCGAAGCGTGGAGCGATTTCCCAAACAAAGCCAGTGTTTTCAGCGAACCATTCAATATTGCCTTCGTTGCCGCAGTAGAAGAAGATAGGAGCTTTGCGGGAAGGACCCAGCCAATGCTGAGTATTGATCAAGTATTTCTGCTGGAAGGACACAGGATCGCCAAAGCTGAAGTGATCGAGTCGTTGAGTGAAGTATCGAGTCTGGTACTGGAACGGTTGAACTTGGGGTGGCGATTCATGGAGATGCGAAAACTTGCCGAGGAAACGGGGATGGTGGCGGTGGTTGTGAGCTGAGGAAAGGGTGGCAAGGATAAGGATCCAGAGCAGGAGAAGCGGTGGAGTTGCCATCATCTGATCACACATCAAATGTGGGAACAGAACAAGATGATCATCGCAGTCTCAAGTCAGTCTTGTTCACATTTTGTGCTCTAGTATTTTCTTTTTGTTGTTTTTTCCTTTTTGAAATCCTTAGAACGTGACGAGGAGATGTACTACCTCATTTATTATGGATAATGAAATTTTCTTTGTTGCCATCAGTCACGAGTTGATAAGCTTAGATGATGCATAAAAAATTATGTAAAGATTCAAATCTCTAAATTTATATTATAGATGTCTTGATCTATTAAAATCTTTCGATCTGATCTCTACTCTCTCATTATATCCTTCGCTCTACATTTTGCTTGATTAAAGAACTTCAATTTAGTGAAAAAGTTCACTTTCAAGATTTTCCCTCGTCAAAGGAAATTTTCCTTGCTGTAAAATATATTACTAAAATAAGATGAAAAAAGGAATCACGTAAATGGTGAGGAGTGATGTAAGCATATACGTATTCTTTATAGTGATTGCAAATAAACATTTCACTACATGGAAAATTTTGAAATCGACATTTAGTTTAATTTTTAAAATAATTCTTTAATATAAGTCAAGAGTTAAAATATTATTCAATAGAATTTGATATTTTATTTTTAAAGATATGATTGTTAATATTTTCTAAATAATAATATAAATAAAACATAATTTTGTATAATACTAAAATTTATGCATAAGAGTTCTTTAACATTTTTTTACTTTATTAAAAAATATTAATTTGAACTAGTCATGTGTGGTGATTGAATTCCTTTTATCAATTATTTTTATTTTTAATGCAAAAAATTATACAATTAATTTAATTCATGTGAATGTAAAGTTCATTTAACTTGTTTGAGGGAATCATGATAATTAAAAATATTATCAAAACCTATTTTTAAGTATAACAACCGAGAATAAAATTAAATTGACATGCAAATATTTAAATATCAATAATATATAAATATTATTTTATAGATAATTATCATGATTTATTTAACTAACTGAAATTTAAAATTATATGAACTAATGTAATTTAGTTAGCTGAATATTTATTAAATAAATATTTTTTAAAAAAGAATTAGATAAATACCAAAAAAATTCAAAAAATGTTTTTTTTATTTCTTAATTTTTATAAAAACATTAATTGGAACCGGTGCTCATGCTATATACTTTTCTTAAGCACAGTAAATTGGGGATTAATGGGTTATTAAATCCCTTATCTTGTCATAATAATTCTATTGAGTCCTTAAACTTTTATCTTATCATATTATGTCCCTCAACTTGTTATAATCACCCTATTAAGTCCTATTATATTTCAACCTATTTAATCCTCGATACATATCAAATCATTCACATACAACTTTTTAATCATAAAATAGGATCAAATTAATCAAAATTTAAATAGAAATGATAAAATCTATTTTAGTATTGGATCATATTTTAGTTAAATTGTAGATTTACTTTTTAAATTATTTCAAAATTATTATTTTTACTTAAAATAGATGTTAAAAAATAATAAATAACTATTAATCATTAAAGTTTATAGACTAAAAAATTGTCATGTTAATTCTTTTATTAATAAATATATTTTTTTTTTTGCAAAAAAATATAAATTTTATTTTTAATTTAAAATTAAATAATTTAATTACATTTCAATTTCAATTGCAATTTAATTACATAGATCATTAAAATATGAAGTATTAAAATTTTCATTTTGATATTTAATCAAGTTATTAAAAACATTATTTTAAATTATCTCATTAGAAAAGACAACGGTGAGATAATTTTTTAAAAAATTAGGTGGGATAAATTTATTATTTGAAAAGTTTATGTGAATAATTTGATATATATTAAAGATTTAATAAATTAAAATAAAAATTCAAGAGTTTAATAAAATGATCGTGATAAATTGAAGGATTTAATAGATCAAAATGAATATTCAAGAGCGGTTAATGTGACAAGTTGATGGGTTTAATAATGGATTAAGCCTAAATCGGGCTGAAGCGCACGGTAAAATGCCCTCATGGTGACCGAACCAACAAAGGCTGCTTTCACGTTTTAAAAAGTGTCATTTTTGGGTTGGACCGGCCTCCCAAATTCCTCTTCCGCCAGCGGTGCAGACTTGTCACTGGTCACGGGAGATTACCAACGCCACTCGGCGAGAAGACGATACACATCAAGCGATGGAAGGCGGTGCATGCGCAGTGTTTGCCGGAGTTCCTTCAAATGGTCTCAATTATCTATTAGGCCACTCGAGAAGTTCCCAGTTTCTTCCTCCTCTGTTCTCTGAGAAAAGAATATTTTGTCCCCTTGCTATCAAGGTTAGAGTCCTTAATTTTGAAGACGGTTTAATGTAACTCTACATGTTTTGACGGCTTTGTGTACTTCAGTTGCAAAAGCTTCCGCATTTTGGATCTTGTACTCATTTCAACACTGCTCTTCGTGTGGCGTCTCCGACCAGGCAAGTCTGTTTTCGTGTTTCAGAGATTCCTTTGTTTTTCTTTTGAGAAAAAAGATGGTTCATTTCGTGCTCAAAATTGTTGCTGAATATTTTGGATATCTACAAGTGGTCTCCCGTTCATTTTATCCTTGATCGAATGTAGAATATACTGATTTCACAACACAAGCGACTTTTTTTACTTATTCTTTTTATTATTGTTTTAATCACCAAAGAAGAAAAAGTAAAAGAATATTAATGAGTTTGGAGGTGGAGGAGTTACTCTTCGCAATGTTTTTAATATTATTTTGTCCTTGTATTATGTTCATAATGTTTAGTAGTTTCAAATTTTATGATTTCAGCAGTGTAAGCACAGAATTAGCTGACATTGACTGGGATAGCCTTGGCTTTGGCTTTATTCCTACGGATTATATGTACATCATGAAATGTACTCGAGGTGAAAGCTTTTCAAATGGTGAATTACAGCGATTTGGAAACATTGAGTTGAACCCATCAGCTGGGATCTTAAACTATGGCCAGGTTACCTGTTTTTTTTTTGGTTATAAAATTTTCATACATTTTGTAACTGCTTGTCAGATTTCAGAACATCTAGCCTGATTTTTCTTTTTCATGTGTATCCATAGCATCAATGTGGTTTTACCTGCTGTTTATCCAATAGCATTAATAGATGATGACTCTGCTACTCTTAAGTGTTGTCTAAGCAAGCAACTACCAATTTACTTTTTTTTTTTTTTTTCGTAGGGCTTGTTTGAAGGTCTAAAAGCCTACCGTAAACATGACAGTAATATTTTATTGTTCCGTCCTGAGGAAAATGCTTTGCGGCTTAGGATGGGTGCAGAGCATATGTGCATGCCTTCTCCAACTGTTGAACAGTTTGTGGAAGCCGTGAAAAAGACTGTTCTGGCAAATGAAAGATGGGTAAGGTTTTGGTAATCTTTTGCTATGATGTTTTCTTATCTGGTTAAGTGGTCTTGTTCATTGTCCGTCTTGCCATTCTGCCCCATTTTAGGTTCCACCACCAGGTAAAGGTTCCTTGTATGTTAGACCATTGCTTATGGGCAGTGGTGCAGTTCTTGGTCTTTCACCATCTCCGGAGTACACATTCCTGATATATGTATCTCCTGTGGGCAACTATTTTAAGGTATTTTTTCCAGCACCTTGCGGCAAATAATTCTAATTGCCACATTCAGACACTAAACCTTACTTTATGTTTGTACTGGAATCTTTGCAAGTATTGTGAGGTGATGTGAAATGGTTAATGTGATATTTTTACTCATGAAATCCAATAAATATATTTGAATATGCATAAGATTGGGTATAAAAATATGTCTACACTGTCTGTGTCATATTGGAAATGTTTGAGATTTATAGAAGCTCAACAAATATCTAGCTAGAGTAAAGAGAGCAGCATTCTAGGATAAACACAACAAGTAACAAGATTTCCGCCACTAATATTTGGTCAAAGAAAAAAAAAAACTATAGAAACTGATCGACTATGTTATCAGTTTAGAACCTCCAAAGGACAAATGAATCATTTGAGTTGATTCTGTCATGCTTAGTAAAGACTACTAAATGAATTTCAATATATTTCAAATATCTGAAGATAAAAAATGTTTGCTTGTCTGAGAGGAAAATAAGTTTGCTTGTAAAACTTTTCCAAGGGTTTCCTCTCATCCTTAGGACGTTCTCCACACACACACACACACACCCACACACACGTATATACACATTCTCAGCTTATTGAGATTTGCATATTTCCATGGATCTCATTCAACATAAGTTGATAACGGGAAACTGTTTGGAACTATTGCTCTCTACTCCCTGTATCTGACATTACATGCCTTTGCAGTCTTCATGTAAATTGTATTTTAATTGTTTGATTTCCCTGGTCAAGTCAATCATGGTGCCCTCATGTCTAGCTGTATTTCCATTTTTTTTTTCTTCATTGTTTTTCTTTCTTATAGAAGTCTTTGCTTGGCTGTTGATCTTTATTGAATTATGACAGGAAGGTTTGGCCCCAATAAATCTGAAAGTTGAGACTGAAATGCATCGTGCAGCTCCCGGTGGTACTGGAGGTATCAAGACAGTTGGAAACTATGCTGCTGTAAGCTAAATTTGTGATCCCTACTTTTTGTTCTTATCTTCTCTTCCTACCTAACTCCTCATTTTTCTGGTGTGTAATTTCCAGGTTCTAAAGGCACAGGGTATTGCAAAAGCCAATGGCTATTCTGATGTTCTGTTTCTTGATAGTGTTCACAATAAGTATCTAGAAGAGGTCTCCTCTTGCAATGTTTTCATTGTGAAGGTATTATGCTTATTGAATTTGATCTGAAACAGGCTACTGGCTGCATACTTTTGGATTCTTATTTCTGGGGGAAAGGGAGTGAGTGAAAAAAAAAATGCTTTATATGATATGATGTCGGATTTTCTATTTTTTTTCTGATGTAGTTCTGCTCAAGTAGGGTTTATTGGTTTCCTAAACCCTGTCCTCTCGGGGACACCCCAGTGGGTAGAGTGGCGAGCACGTAGACCATAGGTCTTGAGTTCGAATTCCACCAACACCCTCTTAGATAAGCGGAATGTCGAGGTGCGTAAAAACTGGTCCGAACACAGTTAAAAAAAGAAAAAAAACAGGTTTCCTAAACCCTAAAACCTGATCCATTTCAGAATTTTTTAGAAGTTCCCTAATTATCAGATGTTGCTTAATATTTGTTGTAGTATATGTACATCTAAATATTTATGATAAAGCACTGATTTTCACTTGTAGAAATTGCAGTTTCCATGGTGATAATACGATCTTTCTTGTCTCCTTGTTTCCAGGGTAATGTCATATATACCCCTGCAGTTAAAGGAACTATTCTTCCGGGCATTACACGAAAAAGCATAATTGATGTGGCTCTTAACCAAGGGTTCCAGGTATTCAGTGGCCCTCTGAACTAATGCACACGTTTTTATTGCCTCTTCAGTTACCTAGCTGACCTTGACCTCTTCATTGTACTGGCATTTAAACTAGCTGGCTTGCATACAAGCCTCCTATTAACTCCATAAAGTTTCCAAGTAGAGCCATCTAACATTTTGAGATTCAAAAGTTTACTTATATTTCATTATTATTCTGAGTGGTGAATTCTATGCAACAATAGTTCATGTTATTTATTCCCCTGATATTGAGTCACCGAAGCTGCACTAATAACTGGTATGATGGGTTGCGTTTTAATAACTGAAAGCTTCCAATGACAGTTTTATCTATTCTTATTATTTGAATGCCCATGGCCTCATTCTGTTTTATTTAAGATAGTGGATTCACTTTGAAGAGCTTAGAGCACAAGTTCATAGGTAACAAAAGCAGTGTATATGCAGGAATATATGATCCTCTTCACCATGAGTTTAATAGTGTTTCAAATGGCTCGTGCTAGTCTTGAAGTAATGGTCAGTTTGGTCCAATTCTCACTTGAGAGGTTTGAAGTCACATTTTCAGAATATTCATTTCCCTTTTGATATGCATCCCTGATGCTTGAGGATTCGCGTTTCTTCAGGCCTCAACTTATACAATATTAAACAATATTTATAAGTTTTCTTGGTTTCAACCTTGTGAGAAATAACTATATTTTTCATTTTCTTTCATGTGTATGAGAGAATTGGTTGTGGCTATCTATTTCTCATTTGTCCCCTTTGGGTCCAAAATAGGCAAGAATGCATCTTCTCCTGCTAGATGATCAAGTGACTTTTATTTGACATGTATATCTTGCAATCATGTAATCTTTTAAATACTCATTTCTAATATATCTGTAGGTTGAAGAGCGGAGTGTAGCTGTGGAAGAATTGCTTGATGCTGATGAAGTATTTTGCACGGGAACAGCTGTTGTTGTATCTCCTGTTGGCAGCATCACTTACTGTGGCAAAAGGTTATTAGCTGTCCATTCTTTCATTTCTCTCGCGTTCAATACTTCCCTATCTCGTGATTAACTATTCATTATTTTCTGGCTGAAATACCAGTGGCCACTTTGAATTCACTAAGTTAACAGTAGCTATACTTATTTGAAAATGTCCTTGTTATTTTTGTCTATCGCATGTTTACCTTTTAAAGTTTTTTAATTTGAATATTCTGGATATGTATAAACTACACTACACTAAAATTGCCTACCCCAAAACCTTTTTTTTTTTATCATTTAGTTTCAAACTTTGGTTTCGTCATTTCAGAACCTTTGATCAGAAACACCTCTTTTTCTGCAGGATAACCTATGGTGGAAAGGACGGAATCGGACAGGTTTCACAAAAATTGTATTCTGCTCTAACGGGTCTGCAGATGGGACTCACTGAGGACAAGATGAACTGGGTGGTTTCTCTGAAATAGGCCTGGTTTAAGAGATGCAGTTTAGCTTAAAGACTAGTTCAGATCTTGTGAGAAAATGTTTCCGTGAAGTCTGGATGTTACTGTTTTCTGTATGGATCATATGGACATAGATTGCTCTACGGTTTCTAGTATATTTACCCTGTAGATTATGCAATTGTCACTACTTGGCCAATAGGACAAATAGTAAAAGGAATAAAATCAATTGCTTGTTAAAAATGAAACTCAGCACTAAAGTTCTTGGGGATGGCAAAGCTCACAAAATCATCTAGCATAACGGACCTACTTTAAATAAGAAAGAAATATTTAATTTGGTTCTCACTAATCTATCTTTCCTTACACTGCCTTGGTCAGAAGGTACCCGGTGGACTGAAATGAAATGAAATGAATTTATTTTTCTCTGGTGCAATCTTTATTTTTTCTTGATGAAGAAATGAAATGATATGATGGTATGGTCATCCGTCAATGTACTTTTGGAGGGTAAAGAAATTTCCAAAGAAGAAAGTTGGCTTTGATTGAGCTGTAGAAGAAGACCGTCCAAAGACTCTTTCTAAAGCCAGTAGGTCCCTAATCTTACATAAGAGTACACCATGGAGACCAACTTCGAGATATCAGAGAAAGAAAGACGTATGGACGCAGAAACACTACTAGAGATGAAGATTGATGGTAATTAGAAGTCAAGAGAAAAAAGGGTCCTTTTTTTAAAAAAAAAAAAAAAAAAAAAATCTTTTTTATGGTGTTTACCCTAAAATGGCCGTTGAATTTCAGAGTAAATAAATTCAAAAAAGAAAAAAGTGAGGAAAGCAGATGGTGGTGACGAAGAAATGAAATGTAAACGCAGGTTGTTTTTCAATGCAGAAAGATGGAAGAAAGGCTAACATGGTTGGGCACCACCATTGCTTCTCTCTCATAAATCATGGTGTTTCTTTAATTCTCATGATTCGCTGTCTTTTTTGAAGGGAAACTTTATGATTGATACCTTTTCCCATTTTTTTGAGTCTGTCTGGCTACCACCATTAAATTAAATGAGCTTCCTTTTTCTTAAATTTAATTTAATTATCCTTTGCGTAGTTAATTTATTTTGGACATGAAGTCGATGCTTCCCTCCAATTTACCACATTAATGTTGCAACTATAATATGGGCATGATAGATAGCCTTTATGACCCGACCCTATATATCCATTCTTATTCTTACATGTAATTAAGGTATATAATATTGTACCCTCATACTCGAAGTATAATTATATAATTAAATGATGATTTATTTCTTCAGTAGTATTATTCCAAACAAGGTAGTTAGCCCACGGTTCCTCCAAAGCCAAAAAAACGGTGATTGCTAGTGAAGTAGTGAACGCATTATTTCCCCCTACAGCCATACCTACCAATTAAGTACCGAGAAAAGTATCTGGTCTAAATTAATTCTTGGCTCCATTCTAGAAGTAGAATTCCCGACACCGGGGGCAAAAAATAATAATAATAATAAAAAAAAAGAATGCAAAAGAGAAATTAGATAAACTCCGGCACGGCAAAGGTGACTAAATGGTACATAAGTTCTCCAGTGTAGTAAACATGCACGTTTACTTCTAGTAATTCATAGAATTCCAAATCCAGAATCGAATTCTCTTTTCTCTTTTTTTTTTTTTTTTTAAAGATATATAAAAATAATTTATTGTTCATTTCCCCCAATACCTTTTGATCTCCTTAATCTTCTAATTATTATACTACAATATCCTCTTTTGTAACACTGTGTACTTCATTTTTCTCAGGTCTGGTCTTTTCTGGGAAACTAAAACAAGAAAAAAGAAAAATAATTCTGTGCTGTGTATTATGTAGGTATAAGAAGTAGGGTTTCTGATGGATCAGCTGCCACGGCCTATTGTCATCTCTCATCATGTCCCAAAAAGATGATCATGAATATACACATTACACATGTACACACACGGGGCTAATGTTATACATAGATAAGGTTAAGTAAAGATGTTATTTTCAGGCTGACATGATAGCTCATGCCCGCCCGGACAATCAGGCAAAAATGCAAAGCAAATATATATAAATATAAATATAAATATTTTATATATATATAAACAAGAACTGATCATCTAATGGAGTGAACGGTGAGGATGAACGTTGATTACTTGAATAGTATATAAATCAAAGATGGATGTTGACAGTTAAGATGTTTTGTAGCCTGTGTCGTTTGAGAGAGAGAGAGAGGTTTTTGTCCGATTGGAGTTTACAGAGAGATGAGTGAGATGGAGACAGTCATGAAGAAGATGAATGAATTGAATTATATAGAAAAGATAGATTCTGGAGTAAGAAAGACAATAAGAAAACACTCAAGTCTTCACCTCTGTCATTCAAATTCCTCGATCCCCATTATTTTATTCAATTTTTAAAAAAAAGGAAAAAAAGGGAAGAGCTTTTGTGCTAACTTTTACAAATTTCAATTCCCACTCCTCCTTTTTTGAAATATGGGGGGATCAGATCAGATCATTCAATATTCCATGCCGTTTCTCTTCTTCTCCGGTTATTATATTCTCTCACCACTTTCCTACCTTTTCCCAACACCTATATATATATACTCATATTTCATCTATCCTAATTAATTGAAAACTAAAGAAAAGAAGGGAAATTAAGATTGGATAGAAAGGTGCGGAGAATGGGAAGAGCTCCTTGCTGCGACAAAGCCAGCGTGAAGAAAGGTCCGTGGTCTCCTGAAGAAGACGCCAAACTCAAGTCCTACATCGAGAAACATGGAACCGGAGGAAACTGGATTGCCTTACCTCACAAAATAGGTATCGATTCTTCTTTTTTCTTCGTGCAAATTAATGATCCATCATTAATGATTATATAATTTATGTGATTTAGGGCTTAGGAGGTGTGGGAAGAGTTGTAGGCTTAGATGGCTGAATTATCTGCGTCCAAATATAAAGCATGGAGGGTTTTCAGAAGAAGAAGATAACATCATTTGCAGCCTCTACTTGAGTATCGGAAGCAGGTGTGAAACAGATTCTTAATTTATTTATTTACATCCTAAACAAATATATTTGTGTGCCTTAATTATAAAGTACTTATAATTAGGTGGTCAATTATCGCGGCACAGTTGCCGGGCAGGACGGATAATGACATCAAGAACTACTGGAACACAAGGCTGAAGAAGAAGCTACTCGGAAAGCAGCGCAAGAATCATCAAATTATTAGGAGTAGTAGTTCCACTCGATCATCGTCTCATCATCACGTCAAGCAAGAAATCGTGACAGAAACTGATCATGATCATAACAATATGCCTATGGATGAGGCCATAAACAACACCATTTTTCCTCATCTTTATCAGTTCCAACAATTACCACAAATTTACTTGCCTCCTAATTTTCATGATCAAGAACTATTCTATGCAGCTGGTAATAATCACTTGTCAGATGATCATGGGATCATGATGGGATCTGTGATACCAAGAACTGATCAAGGATTAATCCCTAATTGCCAGCTGCAGCCAGCTGGAACCTTTGATATTCATATGCCTGCTGCAGCCGCCACTTCAATTATTCCCCTTAATTCTCCTTTGCCGTGGCCCATGAGTGAGATGATGACGATTGCATCTGGTTTTCAATGCTATAACAACAACTTCATTAATTCAGGGTTTAACGGGACAGATCACAACAGCCCAAAACAAATATTGGAGGGTTTACAGAGTGATCTCCCGGAGGAAGCCGCCCGTATGGACGTGGCTAATAATAGCACCAATACCACCACGACATCACCACTACCGGAAAGTAAAAGCTTATTGGAAGACGACATGAAGTCCATTGATATTGTCTGTTCTCCTTCTCCTAATTTAGTCTTCAACCATGAAATCTCCCAAGAAGTTCATAATTAATTATATTCCTGATCATCATCAAGATTAATATTAATATTAATGCACATTAATTATTAGTCCTGCAGGATCACTCTAGGTAGTCTAGGGAACTCGAGATTCAACAGCGACAGCACTCATGTACTTCTGTGACGTAGATTTTTTTTGTTTTTTTTGAGGAAAGTTAGGGCCAGTTAATGTACTGTTCCTGCAGTAGTGTACTTCCATGGGGGACTGAATATTCGTTTGTATTTCACTAACGCATAATACTTTCATTTCATGGTAATTCATTAAGAAGATTATTGTTTTTGAAATTGGTTTCTGGCTACTTATAGTGCATGTATACATGTATCTACAGTACTTTATCCTAGCTAGGTTTATTTCTTTCCCAGGGTTTTGGATTATTTATAATTAATCTTCCAATAATAATAAAAAAAAAGAAACAAATTTGAAAATTTCTGCAGGGGCTATAAAGGATGATACTGTTTTGTTTTGCAAACCCAAGAACCCTATATACTTTTTAATTTGTTTTTCTTTTTCTTTGAATGAGTAGAGATCAATGTTAATCAAGATATATAGTTTGTATTTTAATACTAGTATAAGGGATAAAGTTGGTTTATGTAAGTAATATATAAAATATTTCATTTATCCGGAATTAAATATCTAATTTTAAACTTAATTATAAATTTTTTTTTTAAAAAAAATTTTAACTAATTTAAAAAATAAGATATTATTCATTTCCAAACAATTCAAAATATAAACATGTCCGTGCAATTGCGGGTGGAGAGAGTAATATTTTCGTGTCCAAATCACCCTCACATAAAAAGTAAAGACTTGGGATCTGAAGTTAGAAAAGTGCGCTCATCACATTTTATTTGGCTACAACTGAGTGGCGTTTGCGCGTGTAGGGGCATCCAAAAACTGGCTGTTTTCCCTTTAGTTTTATCTTCATGACTCTGCTACCACTACACAACACAACAAGAGGACCTGCCTGGGTGACACCATTAATTACTGCCCTAGCTCTCCTCTCCCTATAGGTCACTAGCTAGAGATCAGATTGGAGCATTTTTATTCACTTCCCGCTTTTCTTTTTATATATATGCTCTATAGTTTCTGTAAACGATATTAATTCTCACTCTTCAATTGCATATTTTTGTGAAACGAGACTTATTTAAAAGACAATAAGAGTAGCACCATGAACAGGAATTCATATATTCAACAGTAGAGCATCAAATGTTTGCTCGAAATGAAGTCAAAAAGTAGATAAAAAAGATAGCTGCATGAGCATTAAAAGATTGACCTTTTCTTCGAGTTTTGTTGATAATAATTAGTGGGAGTACCTGAACATTTTCTGGGTCAATATGGCTATACTCGGTCAGATTCTTACCATTTAGTGCAGTCAGTATATTATTTTACAAAGAGCAAGAAAAAAAGGTAGGGAATTAATTAAGTACTCATGAATGAATATCTGTCGTCTCTAGGTTTTAATCCTTAAGTTAGGGATTGTTTAGACTTCGGAAAGTCGGTCTTCTGCTACTCAAGGTTCAGACTTTTAAAGTTGTTTGTACTCTTAATATGATGCACATGGGTAACCCACTCATCACATCCAAAACTCTACAGATGCAAGATTCTCAACCCCTTTTCATATATTTTCAAAACAGCAATGAGAATCATATCCATCTTTGATGACATATTTAAGATTTCCTGTGGCGAAAAAGAATGGATCATGAATATATACAAACCGATCCAGATAAAGGTCGACGGTGAATATGGAATATTTACAGCGCCGGTTATATGATTACCCCATCATTACTGAAGATCTTGAATCTCTTACGATAAATTAACCGAACAGACTAAAAAGTTTCAAAACAGG
Source organism: Parsonsia alboflavescens (assembly GCA_028571225.1). NCBI lineage: Eukaryota > Viridiplantae > Streptophyta > Magnoliopsida > Gentianales > Apocynaceae > Parsonsia > Parsonsia alboflavescens. The sequence goes on along the minus strand of JAOXNR010000001.1, from coordinate 21,446,699 downwards.
AAAAAAAAAAAAAAAAAGTAATTAATCAGTGGGCGTCTTCTTCTGTCTTTTTAGAGAAATTTTCTTCTTTCTCTTCTAACAGGGTTTGCCGGTGATTGAGCCGCTCTGATCGCTTAGTGCTCCGGACAACTACTTCCACAAAACTAACTTTCTTCTTAATTAGTAATTCCTTTACTTTGTTCTGATTATTGTATTCAATTCAATTCTTTATAATATATAGAAGTCAAGGATTAAAGCTTTTAGAATGAATGAATATCTGTCGTCTCTAGGTTTTAATAAGGAAATCAACGATGCCTTCTGTAACGGGCTAGAAAGGGATTCTAAAAGCTTCAAAAGGCCCATATAATGTCAAAAGCCCAAGATTCAAAACAAAAGGCATAGATGATTTCCTTGTTGGTTTTAAAAATAATTGGGCTCATATGAGGCAAAAGAAGACTAGCGCTCCGTAGCAAAACGAAAATAAAGGTACGGACTACCGGGTTAATGGATGGCCATTTAAACCCAATAAAACCATTTTATGATTTAATGCCCAATTTATTTATTATGAGTTTAGGAGTTTTCTACTAATTAGTATTTCTTAATCATTTATTTCTAATTAGTTTGACTGGGTCTCAGCTGACTTGGATCAACTTGTGTGGGCCCATCTTAAGAGTTAGACCATGAAAGTCCAAGGGCTATAGCATGGTGTGGGCTAACCCGTGATATCCCATTAATCTCCATTGATGTGGGAAGCACATATAATTGACCAGTTAACACTGGACCATGCACCGAAGACAAGTTTAACTGGGTGACTGGACAAATAAATAGTTGAATCCTTTAGTATGGACATCCACAGCATCCGTCGACAGAGTTGAGAAAGATGATGGCCGGGACCAAGAAAGAAAAAATGATAATATGGAATATTTTCCTTTTCCTTTGTTTTTCCATATTATATATTGATATAATATATTTTTTTTTCTCAAAATTTCACACACATACACATGTATGTATTTCTAATATAACGAATGTTTATGTTATACACTTAAAATAAAAATAGTTTACATTTCGCAGCTCCATAATTAATAACACCTTTAATTTAAAAAAAATTTATGATTTACGTGATCACTTGACCATATTTATTTTCAATAATAATCACATTAATAATCTAGGTCTCCATCGACAATTCCACAAAAAAAAAATCTCCATGCACAAATCGATATTAGTGGAGAAATTAAGGCAGTAGCTGTTACTGAATCAAGAGAGAGCAAATATAAAACATGTTTGATAATTAGTAGATGATCAATTTTCTTCTCTTTTTTTGTTTTTTTGACCCCTTTCATATAACCACCATTGTCACGGTGGACATGCATGCATGGGAATATTATTGAGGATGATTGAGGGACAAATCATCGAGGCAGCTGTCTGTCCTTATTGTTAAATATCTATGTACAATCTCAGTATTATTTTAATTTACTGTGTGCATGCATGCGAAAGAAGAGTTACGGTCTTTACATTTTTGAACTAGAAAGAAAGAAATTAAGAATTTTCTCAGGCAGAGAGAATTAAGTCCACCATGAAGAGAGAGAGAGAGAGAGTGGGAAAGAAAAGTTTTCATGGGACCTTAAACTTCTTACAACTCTGTCGATCCACGATATTGGAGATTATGATCCATAGCAGAGTCTTGCCCATGATGCCAGCAAAGATTTTGTGCTACGTTTTGGCTAACGTCAGCTATTCGAGAATTTTGCATGCAAATTTTATTGATGAATTACCTTCGACTGATATATTATTATACAGTAAGTTGAAGAAAGAAAACAAAAATGGCACAGTCATAAATGTTAGAGATAAATAATATTACAAATAAATAAAATTAACGAATCCACCTGGGGCTGGGAATACTCATGTTTATCCTTTACGGGCTTTTTTATTTATCTATTTTTACTCGATTTGTATATGTGCACTGCATATATAGGCGGGCTTTCATAAGAAACCAATAAAAAGAAAACCAATGTCTCACTCGGTTCAATCATTGAAATGGAAATTCCGAGATTAATGGATAGGCCAATCAATTAATTTCACTGGTCCAGACTAATTAAATTTCATGGCATGGGAAGTGGGACATGGTCTCATAGTTAGAGACAAAGCGTCACGTTCAAATGGCCAGTCTTGTTGAGGTCAAGGTGAGCATCGCCAAGGAAGGGCATACCAGGTTGCTGCTTCATTGTAGTACGCGCATAAACCCTACTCCCAATCCTTTCACGCCCTCTCGAGAAATTTTGCAGGTGTTCTCTGTTCTTCACCATGTGCTTTGATGGATGCCTTCATGTGAAACCCACATGACACCCCATGCCATAGAATAAATGTCATTTCTTGCCTGCACTACCCGCAAAATTTCTATAAAAATCGGTTCCTCATCTATCTATTATAATATGTAAAAGTAGAAACAAATTCATTAGAATGCTTCAAATAAGAGATTTTAATACGTTGACATCGTCTCATTTCATGAGTTTTCATATCCAATATAATATATATATAAATGAATTTTGAATTTTCTAAAAAATTTCTTCATTTTTATTCACCAAAAGACATTTTCTTTAACTCTGTATATTGCTTATAAAATTTCTTATTTTTCTCATTTTGTCAGATGTGCGATCTTCTTTTTATAAACTTATTATAGAGTTTCTTTTACATGAATCGTAAATAATATAAATTATTAAAAATATATTTTTTTTTATCTAAAACTTCTATAAAATAAATAAATAAGATTCATATTGTACTATTTTTCTAAAATGGTTCTATTTTAATAAAAAAAATCCTAAATTTTATAAAGAAGGTTTTTAATATCAAAATTTCTTGAAAAATAGAGAGATTCATATATAAAAAATTATATTTTTTTTAGTTTAATGCAATATACTAATATCTATATATAATTTTTAAATATGAATATTAAAATAAATAATTTAATTACTTTAATAATTAAATTTATAAGACAAAATTTCAGGTTGAAACTTCATATAATCCTTTCACCCTATATATTTTTTCAAAAATTAATAATTATCACTAATAAAAAAAAAATATATATATATATTTATATATATAAAAATTATAATTACAGTCCATAGCACTGGCTTTTCATCTAGTTTGACTAATTTTGAAACACAACTTGCTATATCTATAGCCCTTTGTTTATAATTTGGAATTAATTCTTCAAGATTGAATTGATTAATTAATTAATATTAGAATATTACTATTAAAGAATTAAATTAATTAGTAACAAATTAAGTAAGTTTGTCTCTAATGATGAGCGCGCAGACTATAGGTCTCAAGTTTGAATCCCACCAATATCTTCTCGAATAAGCAGAATGAGGCATTAGAAAATTGACCCGGATAAAAATAAAATAAAATTATGTAAGTTTAAAATTTCATGTCATGAACCCTGATTAGGGGGTAGGGTTTGTCACCTAGGGTTATTAACGGTTTACAGATGTTGCTAAGTGTCCTGGCTGAAGAGACCCAAAATCCCACAGTGAAAGTTATTCTTGTCTCAAGTTTGTCTTCTCTGTCCTCATGTAAAACAAATCTACTAAACCATGCTTATTGACTTGATATGTATTTGATTAGGCATCTACGTACTTACTGATAATGTTCATCATTTTCTTTTTCTTTTCCTCTTCTAAATTAATAAAAATAAAATGGCATTCACCCCGTACAATTAATTATGAATAGATTGGTACTGCAAAGCCTAATCTTGACATCCTAAAAAGCTGTTTGACAAGCCGAGGGTTTCTTTCAAACATTTCCCAACTACTCTCGACATTTCCTAATTATATATATCCTATATGTTTGCATTAAGTAGTAGTTCAATATCATTTGTCAGAATTAATTATATCACATACATAATTCTTTTTTATGCTAATAACCGAAGCTGGATTCAATAAGAGCAGCATGGTATCTAGCGTTAGACTTTGCTGTTCTGAAATTGCAATATCTGTGTAACCTAAAGTTAATACAATAGTACAAAGCTAAGATTTTTTTTAAAGTTGATGCAAAAGGAAAGCACTTTCTCGGGCATATGCTGGTATACTCACAAAAGAACGTGGAAAGGGAGACCAAATTGGTTCAAAATATTTCCAGTCAAATAATCTCTTCTTCTTCTCCTCCTCCGCCATATATGGCCACCAACCTCCTGAAGGGGACTAATTAATCTGAGTGGAAATATATCAAAAGAAAAAAAAAAATGATCATGATATTTCCCATTTAGACTATTTATTAGCAAGCAGCTACTAGTGCAAAGTAATTATAGAATCTAAAAACACTTTGAACTTTGCAAGAGGTTCAGTCAATGTTCAACCTTTCTGGTCAATTTCGTTGCTGGTTCTCGTAAGTTTACCCGTAAATAAATGTGTCCTGTAATCCAGCTAGCAAGAAAAGAGCATGGACACCTTAGTTTGTTATGAGATTTCTCCATTTTATTTTTCTGGGTCAATTGTCCTTATTTATCCTGCGATTGGAAGAGAGCAAGAAGGAGAGGTAGCTGTCAAAAAGTACCTTCGTAGTGGCGTGTCACGTGAGATCAAAGTCCTAGTTCTAGACAGAAAAACACATCTTGAAATTTCCTGCTTGAAAACAATACAAATAGCTTAATAAGTTGGAAATGACTACATATTTTTTACTCCAGAAATAAACGTCTATTTTCCATTTTGAACCGTACAGAAATGGAATGTATCGTTTTTTACTAATAGTTATATTTTTATCTAGAGATGTACGGATCAATACTCTTGCATGCAGCTTGAACTATCTAAAAATAACTGTCTTAATTTTATGTGTTTGAGTAATCATATAAATATATAAATTAAAAATTACATAAGTTAATTGTCTTAATTACCCTCGTACATGAAGTAGACCCACAGATTTGACAATGGCTGGATACAATAATTTATAACTAATTAAAGTCATTGTAAGGGAAAGACAAACTAAAATTTAAGATATTAATATTATAGGCTTAATCGGTTTTGAAAAGACATAATTAATTAAGATTTTGAAATTACTAATTAATCTTTGTCATAAGAAGCGGGAGCTGATTAGACTGCTGAAGATGGATGCATTAGCTATCATTAACTATTCTTGTCTGACATCACAGCTCTCACATCAACCTCTACGCTGGAACTGGATGGAAAATTCTTTGCATTTTTGGTTTCTTAGTCCTTGGAGAAAATCCATGGAATATAATGAAAATGGCCACTAATATTAAATACCTTATCATTGAAGTAATGTTAATTTTTAACAACCCACTAAAATACTTTGAAAATTGGCTTCCATCTAATTCAACATATTTGAACTTTTTCCAAGATTATGCTTTACCCAGTAACTGCTACTGCTAGATATTGTCCAGAACGAGCCAAAGAGAATTACATTCGTGTGGAAGTGGCATGCATTTTTTTTTTTGAACGCCATAAATTAAGAGAATATAAATACATATATATATATATATATATATATATATATATATATTTATATAACTTTCATAATATAACGACACCCCCCGAAAGCAAAATGCTATAATGATTTCTTGCAAGAAACACTACCTCCCATCTTGCGTGGCTAGGGACGTTTTATGCTTTTTTTTGACATTTTTCTGATATTTCTTTTTCCAATTAGGAAAGGAAAGATAGGGTTTTCCACAGCTCTATCTAATCCAAATGAGGATTGGTCGTGCTCGTGGGAACCCTAATCCAAAAGTACCTTTTAGATATTTTTGACTCATTCTATATATGTATATCTAATATATCTGACTCCCATGTAGAACCATGCTGCTTATACGGGTAAAACAACGTCAGAAACACCACTAATTATACATTAAAAAGTCGGTTGAAATTGACAAACATTTTTTATAATATTTATATTTCTTCAATAAACCGGCCAACGTCCAATGTCGGCATCATTCCACACTGTCTTTGGCCGATTGTTAATGCCGCCGATGGCGTGAAAACCCTCATTAATGCTATCAAAGGATATTATTAGTAGTACATGCAGAGTAGTGGATTTCTTATTCTTCACTTGTAAAGAATTTTTTTACTTTTTCCCATACATATATGACTATAAAATTACTTTGAGCACTACGTCAGGGTAAACTTGTATACTGGAAATTAGATCGTGTGAAGGGGACAAAAAAATTACTCGTTGAATATAATTTATAGCATTAAAATATTGTAATTAATTTGAACAGTTCAAGAAGATATCATGGAAGAAATCAAAAGATTATACAAATGAAGATGAAGCCACTTCTCATCCACATGGACCGAGTGCACTTTCTCTTCCTCTCTCTCTCTACATAAAATAGTGATACAAAATTTTAAACTCAATAATCTTTTACTACTGAGAGAAAAAAATAATAAAGAAGTCAATTATCCGTTCACACTTGACTATCGTTCACTTTCGCGATCATTAAACGATAGCCGAAAAACCCACTTAGTGAGAGACTTTCGTACTGAATTCTTGTTCGAGTAGTGGTGATGACCACGACCTCCGGTGGTGGTTTTGTTCCTGCTGGACTCCGCAAAATCCTTTATCCGCTGCATTGCCAGCTCTAGAGTTTCTTCTGACATGTTGGCGAAGCACATCCGAAACCAGCCGGGTTCCGAACAATGGCATGAGGAACCCGGTGAGATGTTGAGGCCAACTTCGTATACGATTTTCTTCCATAACTTCATTTCTGCCTCGAATGTTTTTGCTCTCAAGAGGTGTCTCATGTCAACCCAGCAAAACAAGCCGGCGTTGCTTTCGAGACAGCTGATCCCAGCGTTCTGGAGGCCTCTGATGAGCTTTGCATGGCGCTGTTTAAGCCGACTCTGGTTTACGGAAATGTAATCTTTTGAGAATTTTTTGTCAGAGAGCATTGCGGAGAGTAAGTACTGAGTTTGGGAAGAGACTAATCCGAAGCTCGACATTTTTGTTGCTGCGGAAACAACCATGGCATCGTTTGAATAAATTGCCCCGATTCGAAAACCGGGTAGTCCGAGATCTTTGGAAAGACTGTATACAATGTGAACTCTATCCCAAACTTCAGTGTTCTGGAAGTTTCTCTCTAAGAGAACTTCCATGACACTCACGAAATTCGGAGAGTTAAAAACAGTTCCTGAATAGATTTCGTCACTGATGAGATGAACGCCTTTTGCGGAGATAAAGTTGAGGAGTAAATTCAACTCTTGACGGCTCAATGTTGTCCCCAGTGGGTTTGAAGGGTTAGTTACGAGAACACCCTTCACTCTGAGGTTCTGCTTTCGGGCTTGCTGATAGGCTTCTTCGAGGGCTGATTCGGTAATTCGGAACCCGTTGGAGCTACTGCAATGAATGGGTACAATTTCAACTCCGGTTCTCCATTTGAGGTCTCTATCAAATCTGCATTACGCATAAAGTCTGGTGAGCACAAACCAAGAATCCTGGTGGGATTGATTTTCAATTTAAGTACGATGGAAGGAAGGTAGATATATCAAGTGATATCTACGTACTTACCCAGGATAGTAAGGAGTGGGAAGGAGGAATGCTTCGCCGGGTTCCGCCAGGCAAAACATGAGGGTCTCATTGGCGGAGGTTGCTCCGGCAGTGAGGACTAGGTTCTTAGCATCGAAGCTGACCTTGTTTCCTCTAATATCTCCCATGAATTCAACCATTGAATTCTTGAATTCTGGAAGACCGTGATAGTCCTGGAACAGGGCGAGTTCTCTAAATATGGACTCCCCATTTCTCCTGAAAGAGCTGGCATCTGGGTTTTCAGCTAGCCATGATTCCAGACGATCAAAAGAGAGCTGCAGATAGAGACAACGTGAACATGAATATATTAGTAATTAGAATGAGAAAATCAAGTACTGTAACAGTATACTAGAGATCGATGGTGATATGATAAAATATGTATGCATTTCTAATTACCTGATTCTCCGCGAGACCCATCTGAATAATTCCTGTCTGATTAAGAACCTCATCGTATGGGTTCTTCTCATACTCCTGCCACCCTAGGAAGTATGAAGAATCTTGGCCGTGAGAATTGCACGTGGCTTTTCTAGACAACATCTTCATGATCGATAAGATCTTTGTTAGTATTCCTTTGGACGAGTGGTGCTCTAGTTATGAAAAAAGTCCCCGCAAAAGCCAATTGATGATTATGTGCCAAAAAGAGAAGAATTTCAGATGAGCCAAATTGCACACGAAGAGAAAAAAAGATGTAATCAAATTGTCTTGGAAAAGATAGCTCTGGAATTGGAGAAGGGAAGGTATGTTGCCATCTAGCACATTCTGAACGATTATAAATAGAGTTTTGGCCGTCGAGAAATGCCTATTCAGCATAGACCAAAAACATTTTGACGAGATTTGCGTAGACCCCACCCTCGTTGTAATATATTTTTCATCAGTAGCAATATTAATTTAGCGTTACCAAACACCCATATATGTTCCTCTGCAAAGCGCGTTTCCAACACCACGCACATGCTTGCATCTTGACATTGCGCCGTGTAGTTTAAGCCTAAGAAAAGCGATTGAGTAATTATCTCAAATTTTATAATTAACACGAAAATATTAGGAAAACGAGAGAGCAACAAAATAGTAGATTAGTAGTAAGGGGCTTGTGATTTGTTCAGGAACAGCGAGTCATACCGACAAAGCAATCTCTCGAGACACTGGCAAAAGTGGGCACATAGCCCACCCAAAATTGGACCTGCCCGTGGTCCACGTGTTCCCCCCCGACCGCTGTGGCCCCCTCTTTATTTCACGTCGGCCACTTTCTCCGGTTACATTTTGATACACACACGCTGATCTTACTCCCTTCCTTCCTTCCTTCCTTTCTTTCTTTCTTTCTTTTCCGGTATTTTCCATCCAATTCTATTCACCCTATCTTCAATCTCACGCTATCGATTATCAATAATGTTTATTTTTTTCCATACAATTATTTTTCCTTAAAGAGGTATAATTGGAAATTTGACAAAGAATATCGAGATAGATAGAAGAACAAAATTAAAGATTGGGAAATGTGATGGGAAAATAAGAAAAAGAAGAGTATATATATCTATATATATAGTTTCATTTCATTTTGAAGTCGGTTTCATTGAAAAGAAGGGGTAATTAATTACGGAGGATACCTTAATGCACGGAGTGCGCAGTCCAGAACCACATTGCTTGAACTGGAAAGGATTTAACCGGTGGAAACATTATTATCCCGAAATAAGACTTTTCATACTTCAATGTGGCTCTGTTTATTGCCTAAATTTGGTAACTTTACGAGACAAACCAGAAATATGTTTCTGAACTATTGATTGTGATAAACAAATATTTAAGAGATGGACGGTGGTGCATGTTTGTTGTTTTCCTAAATGTCACGATGGATGATGAAGATTTTGTACACAAGAATTAGAAAAATAATAATAATAATAATAAAAAAATCTAAGTAGAACTCATCAACGAAAACTTTCGAGTAAGGAAATTGCAAAAATGATGGTTAGGAAAACAAACCATTTTAATCCCTCACCTCACTAACCCCAGGGCGCCGTTAGTTTTAGCCAACCGATTTTAGCAGTGTGTTAGTCATAGCATCGATCATAAATTTCGTAATCACATACTTCCCATAAAAAGGTTATTGTAAACACCGAAAAATCTTATTAATAATAGTAATAATAATAATAAAAAAAAAAATTCTGAGAGAGAGTGAGTTGGAAGTCATCATAAGAAATCCCTTTTTTCGGTAAAGAAAAGTGATCAAAATAGTCATGAGTTGTAATCTCCATATATTATAAATATAAATATATATATATATATACATATATATGAGGTAAGTAATTGGGAAGCAAATCCCATTGTTAGGTAACCCTATTCATATTTCATATTATAGTACTGATGACAAAGCCCCGGCGCTACCAGATTTGTTACATCTCTTTTTGGTCTCTAATACAATACTATAGTACCATACCAGATTTTCTTCTTTGAAATCTTGAAAAGTAAGGGACAGCTCATGATAGCATTGTTACATATTGTCTCATTTTCTTCCTCCATTTTGTTGGATATATATATATATATATGTATTTTCTTTCTTTCTAATTTATAATTACTCCAAAGCCCCGCTTGCCAGCTGCACTTTCATCTTTTTTGACAGAAATCACTCTCCTCCTTCACAAAAAGAAGACCATTATTATGACGCTTAGCAACTTCAAGAAACTGCGTCCAAGTACCCATGAAGAAAGGTAATAATTTTATTCACTATTATGTGAATATAGAGATTGAGAAAAAAAAAAGAAAAAAAGAAAAAGAAAAAAAAAAGCCTGGATACTAATTGGATATGGATAGTTTGAGTTTGACAGTGCCGTAACAGAGTTCTTAATTGAAAAGAAAGAAATAGATATTGGATAGACATATTGAAAATAGAAAATTTGGAGCTATGTAATGCCACGAGACATTCGATGCGAGAGGTACATATAATTTCTTGCAGAGAATTGAAAGAACAAAAATAACGTTAGATTGACATTTGTATGGGAGGTTTGTTACTGTCCTACCCAACCGCGTAGGGGAAGTGGTCTCACAACTGGTAAAGACTCAAATTTGATTGATTCGACTTCTAACTTTAGGATTTTGGATTCATTTTCGGGGCAAGAATTGACCTCTCCATGCAACAGCTTTTTTAGATTTCTCTGGATATATATGGAATTTTTTTTAATTAATTTCGTGCAAAATAACTGGCATGCATCAATATATTTATATCTGCATATAGTTTTTAATATATGGCTGATCTCATTAATAATATATGTAAATATATATATATATATAAAATATTATAAACATTTTCTTTTATATATAATTTCTTCCATGTGATTATTTCTTGGTATGTCTTCTTTGTTGTTCTCTATTTTTGGAAAATTGCACTAAATTTGTTGGTCAAGGATGATATATATATGGGTAGATCTAGTAATTGAATTTGACTATATTCCTACTTGTAACATAAAATTTTTTTATTGGACCACCTTGTCTCCTCTCTTTTCTTTTTGAAGAGAGTATTAATTAGTTCCTTAAAGTACAGTTTATTGGGAAATAATTTTAGTGGAATTTTGTATGTACCATTCTTTTAATTAGCTGCTAGTACTAGTACCATTTAACAACATATACACGACAATTGTTGTTGAAACAAAATTTCTCCTATTGGCTAAAAAAAAATATATATATATTAATTTATTTTTCTCATACATAGGGTCAAATACAAACCTTAAAATGAATATTAAGGAAAAAAGGAAAAAAAAAAAAATGATTGAGGGGGGACCAAGTGGTTTGCTGCTGAAGAAGGTGTTGAGGGTTGATTAGGGCATGTGATAGGGTTTGCTTAAATGCCCCCACCATCATACATCTCCTTCAAAAATTTATGTTGTAATATTGTAATGCTACTAATTATTATAGGGTAAGGCCGTAAGGAACATATTCCCCATAACAGACCTCATCTCCCCCCACCCCCACCCCCCCTCCCCCCAGGGTGACAACCAACATGACAAGCACATTTTAAGTCCATTCGCCGGAGCCCCATTTGCTTCCTCTTCTTCAATGGTGTAGGTCCCCGCCGTGACCCTTCCATGCCCCGTCGCTCCCCGTTCTCTCCTAGAACTGGCCGAAGGTGTGCCCGATACTCATCAAAGGTCAACGAAAGCTACCTAACCATGCTCCATCGGATTGAAAATTTTTGAAAACTGCTGGAAAAATATTGGCACTCAGTCAAGGGTTAAAATTGATCTTAATTTGCATTTAATTTGAGAATGGTTGACTTGATTTAACGTTGTACACGTAATTTGATTTTTATTTTTTTTAATTTTTAAGGTTATCTTAGTTTAGTCTATCCTGGAAATTGAGTGTGCAGTACAACTCTTCAATATAATTCTAAAAATTATTATTATTAGTATGTACGTAGTAACAGGAAATTTCATGCAGAAATTGCAGGGCAGTCAAAATATATGACTTGTCGTATAGAAAATAGTAATGGAAGGAGGAAGAAGAATTGGAGGGAAAGGAAGGAAGGAGGAGAACCGATCGACCAGATAAGTCCAGAATCCCACCATTGACTAGTTTTCAGCACACAAGTAAAATGAAGTTTTGAAACTTCTTGCATTGTTATTCCTATCGTGAACAATTAACAAACTGAAAATGAAGTTTCAAAGCATATACTATCATATTCTGATAACAAGCCATTTTTTAAAAGAATTATAAATTTACCACAGTAGAAAACTTTAAATGAATTTAATATCGTAAAAAAAGAATAAATAAAAACCTCTGCAATTTTTTCTAGATATAATAATTACAAAATTTAAATTTATGTAAATAACTTTTTTGTTTCTTAGTGTAACTAATTATAAGAAATCTCAAGGTTGAAGCAGAGGGGTGGTAGACCAGGGGATGGGGGACATAGGAGGACACAATGTCAAGTATTAAGGGAGTTGATGTTTGTTTTAGGTCAAAATATGCAGTGAATTACCTCTTTTGTGAGTCAAGTCATGCCTTCTAGCAAGATTTAAAAACTCGTCTCTTCCGTGAACAGACAGGAAGGACGATGGTATTGATTTCGAATCCATTTGGTTAGTGGTCACTGCCAATGTGGTAGAGTTTATCTAATGGCATATATGTAGATGCACAAGTATTTTACGATTAACATTCCAAGCTTTCTTTCCTTTTAATGTGAAGCATCTGGTATTTTCATGTTAGTAAGACTAATTCGAATTTGACTCTACAAAGTCTAACTCTTATTCGGAGATAAAGCTTGATCTAGGATTTTTTACAACTTAAACACTTTAGAAGAGAGTTAAATTCATGCTCTGTTTTTAGCATTTTTTCTTCGATTTTTTTTTTTAAAGATGGAAAATTATAGATATTTAGAATTAATAAATACACTTGAAGAGTGTGAAATTTCAAATTACCACTATCATAGATTAGATTCGGTACAGCACTTATTAACATATGTCATGATTCACACCATACACGTGGATTGAAAACAGGGGATGTTGCCATTCCAATTTCCTTGCTATCCATTTTATTTCCAAATGTAAGAGTTTCCTATCTGTTGTTCGGTAATGGCTCTGTGATGCACAATTTGGGAATGATTGTGTAAATATTAAATCCACATAAGAACTTCGAATTTGGCATGACTTTAATTTCTTCAATGCAGGCCTCCATTGCTGAAATTATAAGAGAATCATATTGACCAAACATGTCTTTTAGAATTAGGTATTGGTCGTAGCTCAAAACTGGAACCTACTCTGGCTTCGAACAGTGCTGGGCTTCTCAGTTGTCACAAGGATGGAGCCTAAAAAAGGAAAGTTCTGAAATACTTAAGCAATTTTGACACCGTAAATTTTTCATTAATTCCCAGACTGTCTATATATTTAAAAAAATATTGTATTATTCATAATAAAGGATACGTAATTATCTGTGAATTGTTTACTGCCAAACTCTGCCGTGTTTACTTCTTATTTCTTCTCTGGTGTGTAAAAGCTTGCTTTTGACCTCTGTCCGGGTTTTCCTCTTAGCAAAAACAGGATTTTCGAAAGAAAAAGAAAATAATAAAAAAGGATTTTCAATTTTTAATTTTCAAAGATCTTGTCAAACAAGGAATTTTACATTTCAATTGTCAAAGATCTTGTCTAACAAGGAATTTTATACAATCTTGACGAAGAAATTAAACCATGACTCTTCCCCTTAGAAATTATTTTTTTTAATTGATAAATAAATTAATTTGTTCAATTTCTTTTTTTTTTTTTTTACCACAGAAAATAATAATAATAATAATCATCAGAATTCTCAAGAGTTCATTTAAGAATCGAGGACCCCATGCAAGCTAGCTAAGTCATAATCTTGCATGTTTCTTTCGGACCAGTTAATCTTTTGTCTACATCTGATCACTCTCCCTGTGGGTCGTTCAAAGTATCAATCAGGGCATGCATGTATGTATGTGTGTATAGGCAAACTAATAACATGTCAAAGGGATATCCAATTCCATATTAGATGGATATATGGATGATGATATTAATTATTATAATTCAATCTGCAATAATGTCTTTTGGCATGTCAATAAATAGAAATCCATCGGTATCAGAGAATTCCAGTCATACTTGATAGTGATGATAATTTTGTAAGAACATACTTGAATGCAGGAAGCAGAGAGAGTTGTACCAATTTTGTCAAACTTTCCGGGAAGTCAAACTCATGTGCTCCTTGCAAATGGATCGTTTTCGCTGTCTGGTGGATAATTTTAATTACGGAGATTTCACACTTAGCCGAAACTTCCTCCCTTGATTTGACATCATGATCACAATATATGCAAAATTTTCCAAGGAATGTACATGAAAATCCTAAGTCCTTGGCACATTATTAATCATGAATTGCCCAAAGTGATCGATTAATTTCTTATTTGGTAATAACTGTTCGCTTCTGCCCGGTTAAGGATGCATCTCCCCAACGTGAATAAGAACGATCGTGCATGATTCTCTCAGAAGCACGAGGTAGGAAAAAAAAAAACATGGGAAAGAGAAAGGGCCTAGGCTAGATGTTGCGTACGCACAATACAAGTTACAAATTTACAGATTTAGAAAACCCACAAAATGAGCATATATGTTTCAATAGGTGCTGCTCCTGGGGGCGGCATGGGGCTGTTTGGACTGAAAAATGCAGTGCCAAAGAATATCAAATTGGGGCTACATGTATTTGTTGCCAGCTACACGTGCTGATACCAGTGAAACAGGCAGCACCTCCATTTTCAAGAAAACAGGACCAGCAATTATACATATATATGTATGTATGTATGTATGTATGTACGTACTTTTGGAGCAAATTAAGTCCCTGAAATCCAAAGGGGCAAGGGAAGTATCGGTCTTGGTGTTCACCCTACCATGTTCACACGCCTCCCCTAAAATAAAGTAAAGCCATTAAACCTGGCTTTCTGGTGGCCACTTTAGGTTTTCTCTTCCAACTTGCAGTTTCGTTTCGACATGAGCAATTAACATTTAGGCCGAAATATTTGCTGTAATCATGAAAAAATGGAATCTGGGACTGACACCCAGATCAAGTCCATAAAGCATAGATTTTCCATGTACTATTATGTGTTGTAAAGCTTTAGTAATGACAAAATTTGAGATTTGCAGAATTTCTTACTTTCCATGGCATTAGATTCCTGAAAAAATCAAAATCCCCCAAAATATTTATGTTATTATTATGTATTTTCAAGAAATTCTAGAATAGTACAAGTCTGGAAGCTTTTTAGCTTGGGCTTGTGACTTGAATGGCCTAGTTTAGGAAGAAAAAATTCATAGTCCGCATTGAGTTTTTGGCCCGTAATTGACACTGCCAGCCTGCTAGATTTTCAGTATCATCAACTGAAAATCTAGGATTTTTTTTCCTTTCAATTAATTGATGGTGACAAAGATGTAATTTCCCGCTATTGAGATCCCCAACCCCACCCCCCCCCCCCCCCAATTTTTTTTTTTTTTTTAAACTTGATTATATATTTTTCAAAATTGCAACACATGGTCACATAGGTATGTATGTACACTTAATTTTATTTCTTTCTACTAATCTTGACTAAAATTATATATTCTCTCCATTCAGAATTAAACGTCTCTATTTTTATTTTAATTTGTTAATAATTAAAATTTTCATTTCTAAAAGTAAATTGGATTTTAATATAAAATTGCTTCAATATGAACCTCCTATATATATTATTGATTTATATCCATTTGTATAATGTTAACACTGTTAATGAGGAAGATAAATTAATAATTTTATAAAAATCAAAAGAAGTCCAACATATAGTATTTATATATTAAGTTAAAATGAGACATTCAATTACAGATGAAAAGAATATTATATAATATATAATATTTAAATGTTGCCCTCCATCATAATTTTCTAACTTTTTTAAATTTTTTTTACAAGAACTTTCTTTTCTTCAAACTGTAATCAATTTTATAAGTTCGATTCATTAAGGCATTCGTTTTTGTCGAGTCTCAATAGTTTAATTGATTATCATTAAAAATTGATTTTTCACCCATTATTATTATTTTTTAAACTATGGTTATTTCTTTTGTATATCATAGAAAAAGGAATAAATAATAATAATAAAATTCTTACTTTTAATTTTGTTTGTAAATTTTTGTTTCTATTGAAGTCACTTATTTAAAATAAATATATTTTTTAATTCAATAAATTTATATTGTGATTCCGCTCATTAAGTTAATATTAATAAGAGAATAATAATGTGCATCGATCGAGGAATAAGTAATGAAATCCAAATCGGCGAGGGACATAGATTCCGTCATTCCTAGTTCAACTTATATAGGGACGTTCAGAAAGCATTCCACAAGTTGTTGGGTTACCGAATCTTATGATCTTACTTGGATGAGGATTCTCAAGTATATGTTTACTTCAAATTAGTATTCTTTTCACAGAGTGCAGTAATTGCAATTTCTCTTGAGATAGAGTAAATTAAAAGTGATGGAGGCTTTTGAATCGACTTTAGAATTCATCAAGAAGGTGGAAGATTTCTTCACAGAAAGCAATCAATCCGAGAGATACAGTTGGTTCGCTTCTTTGCTCGTGAATTATAGGAGGCGCAGAATCAGTAGCCATGAGGTCTTATCCGGGGCGAAGATTGTTTTTCAAGAACATCAAGAAATGTTCGAACAATTTAAGATGTTCTTGCCTCTCGAAATGCTGCAGAAGTTTCAACTTCAAGAATCTCTTATGGAAGAATCCCATATGAAAGAAGGAATTGCCTTCCTCAACAAGGTTCGGAGTCGATTCGGCAATGACGGTGATCGGATTTATAGGTCTTTCTTGATGACGATGTGCGAGTACGAGCGGAAAAGAAAGTCTGTCGATCAGGTTTACAAGGAGGTATTTGATCTCTTCTATGGCCACGCTGATCTAATCGTCGAATTTGAGGGATTCTTAAGCGACAAAGATAAAAATGTGCAGAAAAAAATTGAGAAAATTCACACTTTTGGCATGCAAGATCGCATGGTGGAGATTGATGTCCAGTGGTCTAACATGAATTCAATGATAAAACACGTGGAGGATATGTTGCAGCAGGGCGGCTTAGGAGGGTGTCTTGTACTAAAAGGCTTTACCCAACTGCAATTGAAGTGCTTAGATAGACTTTCCGGTAGGCATGCAACAATTGAAGTGATGGAAGAAGGGTTGAAAGTAAACCCTCAAGGTGCTCTGCAGAAGATTTTGTCGCGATTGAGGACGAAGGAAGAGGAATTGAGTGGGATTAGAAAGAAATCACATGAATTTTGGAGAGAATCGCATCGACTGAGGAAAAGCACAGCACAACAGTGAAATTGGGTACAGATTGTATTATTCAATAGTTAGGGTGATATATTATTGTTAGAAAAATTTTGATATGAACCTCATAAATGAAATTATAAAAATTTGTAACATTATTTTATATGAATCACATATTTTAATGGATCGAATCATAATAAAATTTTCCTTATTATTTTGCGAATTGATTATTTTGGTTCATTATATTTTATTTTGTGTGATTTATTAGGTTTTGTTCTTCGGGGATTGAAGAACGATAGGCTAATTAGCCTGGTTTCACCGATAGTTATTGGGCTTTGCATGCTATGGCTTCTGGAATTTATTGCTTGATCTGTGAACAAATTAAAGCCCAAGCTTGTCTGATCATTGATCGTGAATATACGGCTATTTTGAACCACTCTTGAACCGATATTTTGCATCATCACCAGCTCTTTGATCGTTCTTCGTGAAAATACAGCTCTCTAATCTGAATAAGGAAAATCTATAAATTTTTTTTTAAAAAAGGTATGCCCTTTCCATTTTAATCCAAATGAAAAATGGGCATGTGAAGATTGCAACTCAACATGCAGATTTAGAATCGTTCATGACCAGAAAAGGTAAACGAAGCCGTTGGCCATATTTTGATGAACCAATTAGTATGCAGCCTCCAAGTCTTCCGCCAAATTTTGAAAACATGCATCGCCCAGAGAGACCTGACCACCGGCAAACTCCTCCACAGCCTATATATAAAGTCCGGCGTTCTTCCGTTGACAACGTACCTCTCCAATCACTTCATTCTCCTATACTCCAAATGCGGCCAACTTTCAGAAGCCCAGAAGGCATTCAATGCCATACCGGAACCCAATATCTTCTCCTACAACGTCATTGTTGCTGCCTATGCAAAAGAATCTCAGCCCGAGATCGCTCACAAACTGTTTGATCAAATTCCTGAACCTGACCTTGTCTCCTATAATACCCTCCTTTCTGCCTACGCTGACTGCGGTAATACAGTGACAGCTATTGGACTATTTACGAGCATGAGAAATATGGATTTGGATATGGATGGATTCACATTCTCCGCAGCCATTATTGCTGCTCGCGACGACAATGATTTGATTAAGCAGCTACATTGCTTGGCTGTCTTGGGGGGTTTTCAGTCATATGCTACTGTGAATAATATCTTGGTTACTTGTTATAGCAAAAATGGGTTTTTAGCTGAGGCTGAAAGGATTTTTTATGGGATGGGTGAAATTAAAGATGAAGTGTCCTGGAATTCAATGATTTTGGCTTATGGGCAGCACAGGAGAGGGTCAAATGCCCTTGCTCTATATCAAGAAATGGGGCACCGGAATCTGAACGTTGATATGTTTACCTTGGCTAGCGTCTTGACAGCCTTCACAAGCACAGATGATTTGCTTGGTGGGGTTCAGTTTCATGCGCAATTGATCAAAATGGGGTTCCATCAGAACCCACATGTAGGAAGTGGTCTGGTTGACTTGTATGCAAAGTGCAGTGGTAGGATGCTGGTTTGCAAACAAATATTTAGAGAAATCCCAGAGCCTGACCTGGTCATGTGGAATACTATGATTTCTGGGTTTTCACTGAATGAGGAGTTCTCTGAAGAGGCTCTTGCTTGGTTCAGGCTGATGCAAGTTGCTGGTCACCAACCTGATGATTGCAGTTTCGTTTGTGTGCTTAGTGCGTGTTCAAATTTGTCATCCCCTTCTCAAGGGAAGCAGATTCACTCTTTGGCTATTAAAGCTCACATCCCATCAAATCGAATTGCAGTGAATAATGCTCTTATAGCAATGTATTCCAGATGTGGTAATCTACAAGATGCAACGAGAGTCTTCAATCTGATGCCAGAGCATAACAATGTCTCTTTTAATTCATTGATCGCAGGTTATGCTCAGCACGGGAAAGGAGTGGAATCATTGGCCCTGTTTGAGAAAATGCTTCAAAGGGATATGCGTCCTTGTAGAGTAACTTTTGTCTCTGTTCTTTGTGCATGCGCACATACAAGAAAAGTAGAGGAAGGACAAAAGTATTTCAAGATGATGACAGATACATTCATGATAGAACCAAAGGCAGAGCATTATTCATGCATGATTGACCTTTTTGGTAGAGCTGGAAAACTCGAGGAAGCAGAGAGACTAATCGGAACTATGCCATATAATCCTGGTAGCATTGCATGGGGATCACTTCTTCGGGCCTGCAGAACACATGGTAACATAGAGCTAGCAGAAAAAGCAGCTAAACAGTATCTTCAGTTGGACTCTACAAATGCATCTCCATATGTCATGCTTGCACACATATATGCTAAGGCTGGCAGATGGGAAGAAGTAGCAAAAACAAGAATACTTATGCGAGATAAGCGAATAAAGAAGAAACCAGGTTGTAGTTGGATTGAACTAGATAAGAGGGTTCATGTATTTGTGGCTGATGATAGTTCCCACCCAATGATGAAGGAAATCTTTGATTTCTGGGATGAGATGTCAGAGAAAATGAAGCATGCAGGTTATGTGCCAGATCAGACACATGCCTCTGTTAGAGATGACAGGGCAAGCAGAGGAGAAAAGATAAGAATGGGGTACCACAGTGAGAAGCTTGCAGTTGCATTTGGGTTGTTATCCAGTAGGGAAGGTGAATCTATTCTTGTAGTAAAGAACTTGAGAATATGTCAGGACTGTCACAATGCAATTAAAATCATATCTGCTATCACTGGACGGGAGATTACTATTAGGGATTGTTACAGATTTCACTGCTTTAAGGATGGCAGATGTTCTTGTGGAGATTTCTGGTGATCAACTTGCAGAGGATTTTCAATGATCATTTCAATTGAGACATCTGGTGTATAGATCATCATACATTGATGTAGACTTCCTGTCATAATCATTGAACATGTTTATCAGCTTTTATCCCTTTTTACTGTTGAGAAGAGAAACTTGTAGGCAAAATGGCAATTAGACCCTGATAGGGGAAGCTGCCAATACCTATGTGCGATAGAAGAATCTTTCATGAAGTTAAAACATTGAATTACTTCTTTTAGTGGTGATTTTGTCACAACCTGCACTTTTAGAGGCAACAGCCTTTTGCTTCTGTTCTGCTAATTATGCAAGGACCATCTAGTTCATGTTTTCTTACGATGCTATATGCATTGGAGAAACAAGTTTAGAGTAACAATATTTAGAAGTGTGGAAACCGTGGAAATTCAAAGAATTATAAGATTTATTATTTTATTTCAATAAGAAATCATTTAATGTAAAGACAATCTAAAGCAATGTAATAAGAAACCCCTAAATCCTATCCAAACTGAGCTACCCAACACATGACGTATTTTATATATGATAGAGCTAATCATAATTTATCGTTCAACAAAATTAAGAGTAAAGATATTGCTTATAAATCTATAATGTCAACGCTGTGACTTCAGGTGAAAAACTTGGCACCTGAGGATGTTGCCACTCTTGGTTGCAGCCTGTTCAAATTTCTTGATTGCATCTTCATTCTCCTCAAAACTGGTCTGAGCAAAAAATTGTTGCCACCAGGTTGAGCTGCGCATTTTGGCCTTAATGTATGAAATTACTAATGTCAGTTATCAGCAAAATGCAAACTTTCTTTTGAATGAGTGAAATTAAAACAAGTTTACAACTACCAAAATTGACTTAAAAGGAAAAGGAAACCGAAAGAAGATTGCAGCAATCTAGACCATAATGAGTTATTGATATTGTCACTCGCACAACAGCATCTGTTCTTGTAATTTGTGCCTCTTAAATATCTGGAATGTTTTATCTGACCACATTACATCTTAACTTGTTACAGACACATACACAGATATATATATATATTACTTCATGGTTTTTTGTCGTCTGGAATGATTTGTAACTTGAAAATAATTGCTCCTTGTAATTAAAGATATGAATAGAAAGAGAAATGTATTACTCTTTTTCAATAAAGAGGCTTCTATTGTTTACCCAAGTAGTTTTTCGTTGGTTTAGAATTTTTCTGTAGGTTATTATGTCGCAGATGAAACTTGCAAATAGAGAAATAAAAAATAAAAGCCGAAGGAAATATTAATCAAATTAGTGTACATGGTTATCCAATTCCTAACCACCTGTTTAGCCACTGGAAAATAGTACACGATGCTAAAGATACTAAATACTGATTCGAACCATAAAGCATATGCAATAAAGCAACTAAAAGATGATTCTTGTTATTGACATTCTCAGTTCTTCTGCCTTTCTGATAAGCACAAGGTTTCATCTAACAAGTATGGAGGACACAAAATCTCCGAATGAGAGGAAAATCTTTTTATGTACAGGCAGAGATCATGGACATTAACTGTTATGACAATAAGCCACCTTTGACTCTGTACATGAATGGCACTATAATTATTACTCCCTCTGTTTGGAATTGAATGTCCCAGTTTGACTCACACAAATTTTTAGAAAAGCTATTAACTTAGTTTATTTTAAACTTAACAATATTAATTTCTTAATAAAATCTTAACTAATTTAGGAAATTAGCATTCATTTAAGGATAACTTAAAATAGAAATAGTGATATTCAATTCTTGACGGAGTTAGTACTTGATAGTATAACAAGTGAGCGAAAAGGTAAATAGCATTTAGCATTGAGAAGATACTTACCGGACGTCCGAACTTAGATGGCTCAGCTACTTTCGCTCTGGAATGACCTGGATAACCTAATGGAAAGACAAAACAATAGCTGAGCTACTAGTGACACACTTCTGATGAAGAGAAATATTTCTCAGGGAAGCTGGAAATCAGTTATTGATATTCTTAAGGACAGTAAGAGAAATAAGGGCTTAGAAAACGAGTCAAAAGTATTATTTTCAGACTCTGTTCCCCGATCAAATTACAATTAAGTTCTTGATATATGTAATCCAGTTGAGGAGTTTCACTCTCCAAAACAAATATAAAACACACACAAAAAAAATTCTTATATTCCAAATCACAAAACTGAAAAAGAAAGTGTGGACGTGTCTGTTTTTTTCCCCCTTCTGAAAAGCTCAGTGTTTTGTTCCAGTAGTGGAACTTTATCATTATGACGATTCATTTAGAAGAATGTTCAATGGGGTGACTGAACCAAAGTGGTATGCATTTAATACAATTAAAATATGTGGAAAGAGTTCAAGTAATTATTTGAGGATACCTGTGAATATAAGTAGACCATCAGATGACACCCTTGCCAATTCTGGAAGAGTCTTATTCAGTGATTTTGGGGATAGGTAATCCACCGCATCTGATACAATAACAAGAGAAAACGAGTTTTCCCTGTATGGAAGAGGAAACTTAATGTCAGCCACTCGTACTATGCCTCTTTGCACTAGACTCTGGCAGTCCTGACCCACATCATCAATGTCAAATGGTTCCACTCCCCAGCTTTCAATTTCCTCATCTTTCAACAATTCAGAGACCACTGAACAAGTGTCAGGTCCTACATGCAAAACTCTGTCCATACTTTCCCCATATACTTTCTTCAGGACTGGTATCACTCTCTGTGCTTCTGATGTGCATGTATCACCTATATGTGGCCACCAAAAACGGGGGGGGGGGGGGGGGGGGGCACATAAAAAGAGAGAACAAAAAAGCATCAAACCTTTTCGTCTAGGACATACACATCCAGACATGCATATAAGAGCTCCTATTACATCAATGATCATCCTATATTGTCTCCGTAATTTTAATTCTACACTATACTGACAAATCCAATTCCACAGCTCTAGATGGCAAAAGCATTATGGAACATGAGATTTGGAATTGTTGGAATTGACAGATTAAGGAAAAATTAACACCAACAAATTAATCTTAAAATCTAACAATAAAAGAAGCTCGGGATCTTGAAGAAAATATAACCTGGAAGAGCTTATTAAGCTTAATCTCTCTTTTGAAAAACTAAATTTTAACATATTTAAATGTATTGCTTCCACTTAATAAGAAACAAGTATCCAATGTTTACTCATCACTTCTGCTCCCGTACAGCCCCTCAACAATAAATAAATAAAGTCTTTCACCTTTTTCTTTTCTTTTTCCCCTTAAAGAAGATACGCATGCTTCCTATTACACATAATTTGTAGCAAGTAGTCAGGACAATTACAAGCCCTTTTTTTTTATCTGTCCTAGTAGAAATGATCTCAGAAATAGGAGTTCCCACTCCAACTACAAAAGGATAATTAAAAGGCATATACATTCCTAAGTGCTGTCCGTTTGATGAATGAAACAAACTTATATCATTTCTAGTCATCAGTAAGAACTGAAATTATACTAAAATCCACAGATTATTGTCAGATGCCAGTAGACAGTCAAGTCCAAACTATCAAAACTAATGCAAATGGACATTGCAGATATTAACCAGTAGGACAAAAAGAATACCATCAATCCCCATAAGTGATTGCTTGATACTTCCAGATAAACCTACACAAAATAAGATTGGATCAATGTCTGGAGGTGAAATATGATGCAGTGATAGAATTTCTCATGCTCATCTTGTGAAATTCTGCATGTACCTGAACCTCGAAATACATAGCCAAAAACAAGGATGAGACCCTGAAAGTATCGTCGAGCAATTCTTTACCATAAGTGAAGTAAGAGAGCTGAAATACTAAAAGCGGGTGCCATACAACACTTTTTCTAAAACAGGAAAGACATCAATGCACCAAAGACTGAGCTGAAATTCTTAACACAAGTGTATGGTAGATTGCCTTCTTAACATTATGAATCAGGAAGACAAACAGAAGTTGAAAAGTACCAAAAACACAAGGACTATTGAGATCAAAGGAGATAGGGGCGCTTTTGAATGAAATAGCCCCCGAATGCCTCCACCACCTGCAGAGCGTCTAGCAAAATTTGATGGCTTTCTTGGCATCATTACTTGACGATGATTTAGATGTGGAAAAGCTCAAACTGGTGGAAAAAAAGAGAAGACTTTAACGTGCGAGCCATGGAAAATCAGGTTACAGTCACCAATGTGAAAGCAGATTCGGAATGAAAAATAATGTTAATTTAGATTACACTTCCATTGATTAATAAAGTTACAAAGATCTTCAGAGACAATTGAAGGTGGCTTGCATGAGGCAGCGGAACCCATGATAGAGAGTGAGTTATATACATACATTTCCTGATAAAGAAGCATTCAACCCAGTTTTCACTACATCAATGAAATCCCTTCTCGCGTTTATGATGAAAACCAAAATACTTCAGTCACAAGCATTCAATAGTAAGAATGACAAGAATACCAGAAGCAGATGGGCATTTCATAGAACAATAGCCACAAAATTAAAAGTAAAAAGAAATTAAGAAAATGACATTGAAGAGAAGTCGTAAGAGGAAAAACCTGTGCTTTTGCTACTAGCACGGAAAAGAAGAATTGGAATTGGAAAGTGAAGTGAAAGTTGATCCAGGTGCGATGAATAGAGGCCGTTCCCAAAATCTGGACTTACTTGGCGCGACCCATGATCTACCGACGAAGTACCGCGTTTATATGGATCCTTTGACTAATTTACGCGTGCGGCTACAGCAAACAGATATTTTCATTGGGGAATATTGATGCTTTTTAGTCCCTCCGATAATTATGTTCGGGAATTTTGGTTCTTGAATTCTTCTTTTTCAACTTTTTAGCCTCTGAAAATATTTGTATTTAATTATTTTTTATTTTTAAAATTTTTTATTAGTAACTTTTTTTTTCCTCAAAATTTTTATTTTTCTTTTTGTTCTTGGAATTGTGGTCGATTGCATGCTTGGTAACTGTTTTGGCAAAGAACTCATGTTTCACTTGGGAAGAATGCAAAGATAACCATACATTCCTGCTAAAAACATAATCACAAAGAGTATGAAGGATGGATTCTTCACTAGCAGGGCAACATGGACACCATGGAAAATCAATAATGTTTCGATTGAATGGTAGGAAGTTTGTCTCAATCTTTCACGTTGAGTCATGGAATATCAAAGAGATATTTTGTGATATCATAGTTTCTTCCAATTAACGTTCGTCACACCAGATTGTTTATGAAGGAAATTAAAACTAGCTTTAGAAGAGAAAACACCCTCTCTCTAGTGTCCGACCATTTCCGGGTGTCATCAACATATACGTCAACTACTTTCTTTGTTAGCTAAGCAGAGGAAACATTCTCTAAAACGAATTTCATGAAGTGTGGAATTCATTAGCCATTTATCTTTCCTAAAGTTTACAGATTGTCCATTGCTCACCATCCATTCCAAATTCTTTTTAAGAAACACTGATCCATGAAGAATACCTCCCCAAACTTGAGAGATGGGTTTCTACCTTGGATGTTCCAGTCAGCTCAGTGGACTTCCATACTTATATTTTATGCATATATTACATTAAAATGATCTTCATATTAAAACTTACCAATAGGTAATTGTCGATATGCCACTTAAGGGAACAACATTTGTTAACCTAGAAATAATTATCAACAAAGATTGTTATACAAACAACTTATAAATAAAATCAAAATATTTTTCTAAAATATAAAACAGAGATGCTACTTTAGTGACATTTGCTTGAGCACTTGAATTTTCTAAGATTGCTCTAGTGCTTATTTTCTTTGTTTCTAATGCATTCACAACCTCATTCTATTCACAGTATCACAAGAACTGATCAAGAATCCAACATAACATGTATGGAGTAATTGTAGATTCTTGAGGAAGAAGTAAACAGAGTGGGCAATGGCCTCATGGCTCAGAAAACTGGGGGAGTCCTGAGTTTCCACCACATCATTAGCAGAGATCCACCACAGGCATGAAGCTAAATATGCGGGGCTTCTTGGCTTTGGATGAGCAAGTGGAACTGCGGCATCATCATGGATGATGCAGGGTCTATTCTCAAAAATGTGCTGCCTGCTGCATCTCCTATTGCTCAACAGCAATGCCATTGTCTTCAGTACGTGGCGGCCTCCATTTGCGATCGAAGATGTTGCTTTCTGGTACTTTCTCATCATTCTGGCTTTTTAACTTCTCATCAATGAGCTCTAGCAATTCTTGCAAGCCAGCTCCCGTAAAAGCGGATGTTTTGACATGTGGGATGGATTCAGGTCGAGCCTGAGAGTCTTTTGTGATGTTTACCCAATTCTTAGAGGTCAAATTTTGTAGATTATCTGGAGAATCCTGTCCTATTGCAGAGCCATCATAGTCCACCCATGATTCTAGTTCCTCTCCGGACATGAGCCACCCATCGGAATAATCACCTTTTTGATCATCCATTTCCTGCTCAAAGGTCCCAGACTGCTCAGAATTTCGGTTATCATCATCATCATGTTCATCATCAACTTCTGCACCAGACGGCCTGCCAGCTTCTTCTTCTTCTTCTTCTTCATCCCCATATTCTTCACTACCATATTCATTGTCCATGATATCAATCTGAAAAAGTGCAGAGTAGAACATTACATCTCATTAATTCTACAGTTTCAGAAATCTGTTGCAAGAGTTAATTTGGAACGTCATTAAAGAGAAGGAACAGGGTTGTTTAGAAAGCTGTAGTACCTTGTTCCAAACTTCAATCATATTCTGAAGCTTTTCCTCAGAGACTCCTATTTGCCCAAGAACTTGGAGTACAGTTTCCCGTTGATCACCCAAATTTGGCAAACTTGAGTCCAGGACATGCTATAAAAATATTTTGTAAGAATATCAAAATCCACCATGAACCACAATTACAGAGAGCAATTGAAGGTATTTCTCCCATTAATCATTGGCAGAAGAACAAGGAATTTAAAGTTTCAATATGATTCTACATTGAACTCTGGGTAAACGTATTGATACCAAAAAAAGAAAACAAAATGTGCATCATACCACAAGGAGGTCAGCCTCAACCACCTCTTCCAAAGTTGCATGAAATGCTTCCACCAACTGCAAGTCGCAAACAATTAGCTTCTGAGACAACAGTGAGGTCCAACAATACGATTATCGGTAACAGAAACTTCCAAATTACCTGCACAGGCAGATCTGATATGAATCCAACTGTATCACTAAGAAGTACCTTCCTCCTGCATTTAGATTCTAATCAATAAAAGGAGAACGGCAATCTCTTGATCACAGAAAGGCTAAGCTGAATTACAATATTTCAGATCGTGGAGCAGCTTGGAAATCACAGAAAATATTATCATTTGCTATGAGTGAGATGTCTTTACATTACCCCGAAGGAAGAATAACACTGCTTAACTTAGGATCAACAGTTGCAAACAATCTGCAGGGTAAGAATTGGATGCAAAGATCAAATATCAGCCAAAAGAATGAGATACAAATGTGAATCTAGTAGAAGCTTTCATTAATAGAATTGGTATTCCTTCAGAATTAAGATATCAAAATGTGGCAATTATCTAGCATACCTGTCATCACAGTAAAGATAACTGTCTGAAAGACTGCTAACCAATGTTGATTTTCCCTGGGAAAAAGAATGACTAATAAGGCTATTGCAGCAAAAACAAATTCAAAGCAGTTTTAGGGCTGTTCCCGTCACCTACAGCATTCGTGTACCCAACAACAGCAACAGTAGCTAGAGATTGCCCATCTGAACATCCATGCCTCTTACGAGCTGCACGTTGCAGAGCTCGTGTCCTACGAACCTCTTTAATCTCTGATAACAATTGGTTCCGCCGTTCTAATATTCTGAAATAAAAGAAGCAAGCATATATCAAAGAAAGCAAAATGCTACATGGGAGAGAATAAAAACCAGCAACGAAGGTAGCGCACTGACACAGAACAAGTAGACAAGCAAGATCAAGATTGTTTAATAATTTTATTTCCTTAATTATATAGAATTTTATGTAGAAACTTGTTTTATTTTTTTATTATTTTCTTCCTAATTTTTATTTCCTAGTCTGATTAGGAACACGTAACTCAACTAATAGTAGTTTATTTGGTTTCTATTTCCTAGTCTGATTAGGAACATAGAACTTCTAGTATTATAAATAAGGACGAATGCATAAGAGCTAGTGAGATGAATCTATTATCAATAATATTTCAGAGCTTATCTCTTTTTTCTTGTGATCGCAAGATGTTAGTTTTTTCTTTCTTCGTCCTTTAACTACTTTAGATTGAAGTTTGTTTAGAGGAAACGAACTCAATTTTTGTTGTCTAGACCTCTGGCAAGTTCAGAAGTTAGATCCAAAGTTTGAGTTACTGTTCATAGGCACTGTTCACTGATTACTGTTCTGATACTGTTCATCCGAACTAAAAGTTGCAATTTTCTTGAGTTCCTATTATTAGATTTCTTCCAGAATTTCTGATTCCTCAATCTACCACATCCACCTGTGTCACACATTCATCTGCAATATGCCATTCAGAGCAAAAAGCCCACCAAGTCAATGTAAAAGTTCTTGTCAAGCCTATGTACTTTTACCCAGCATATTACCCTTACTTCTGCAAACTAAATATGCCATTGCCGAAACAAAATTGCAATCAAAGTAGTTGAAACTAATTAAGCTATTGTCTGAACAAAATTGAAGCCCCTCAAGTTAGAATTTCCAAGAGCTCTCCAAAACAATGACTGGTTCATATTTATTGACTCAATTGCAGCTAACACATATTTGTGAGCAAAGGCTTAGGAAACAAAGTTGAACATTTCAGATGCAGAAATGGAACATCAAACAGAGGAATCCTGTTCTTAAGTTGAACATTTCAGATGCAGAAATGGAACATCAAACAGAGGAATCCTGGTCTTTTTTTTCTGTTTTTAGTTTGCTCAGTCTAGTAGGAGTACAATACTACACCAAAAATAACAAAGGAGCATTCAAGCATGCCATTCCTGCCCCAATCTCATGAACTAGATGGCCTTCTGTGCCACTAGAAGGTGGTTAGTTTATAGTAATCTAGAAAATTGAGGCAGACGGACTAGAGTGAATGAGCAAACCTCCGCCTTTGGAGATGAAGTTCAGTTTCTCCAGCACCACTTATAAAACCACGTCCTCCGCTTCCTCTCCTGCACATCAATGTATATCAGAATCTTCCAATGAGTAAGTCATATCATGATATCAATTATGAAAATGGTGCACAACTTCTCCAACATATATATAGAAGCATTAATTCATCCATGACAAAGCACATCTTTATATGTAATTTTTTTCTTATCACTCTTTGAACTAGAGAATTTCTACAGAAGATGTTGTCATGGTCCAGCGAGTAACACAAAGGCTTGTGCAAAACGCACTCACCCTCGGGCACTGACCACTTCTGCTTCTCCTACAGCACCAAAAGTATATCGTCCATCAGGGCCACGCAAACGAACAAGTCTAGACCTTTGGTACATTAGAGCTGCTAACAATGCCTGCAGATTAACAGGGGTGTCAGAGATGCAATAAAACAAAATAACGGTGATAAACATCAAAGTAAAATGATATACAAAAGAACAGCAGAACACCTGTAGCTTTGCTTCCTTTGTCTGGGCATGAGCATTAAATATCTGTATAATTAGTCCCACACGGTCTAGAACAGGTTTGCCCCAAACACGCTGCAACCAATAGTGAAAAATAAAAGTAAGCACATTACGACTAAAATATTCATTTTATTGGGAAACATAAAAGGAGAACCTGATTTATGTCAACTGGTCTGGCAAAAAGAGAAAATTAATTAAAGTTTGCAACTTGCCTCCAAATTTCTCTGCTGAATCCCTGTAAGAATTGTATTAACAAAAACAGCATCCAACCCATCCTGTTAAGAGAGAAAAGTGAACATGAACATTTTACAAACTCCATGTAAGGAATTAATCAATCCAGTCAGAGAAACAAGCAATCAGAGTGAAAAAATAATTACTTTTGATTCCAAAGCGTTTATATAGCATTTGACATTGTCCACTGTCCCAGGGCCGAAAAATGTATCTGCAATAATACCAGGTTATATGCATTTTAGCATATCCATGAATGTTCTTAGTCTCCTTCCTTTACATCAAGCAGTGATCTAGATTTTCAGTTCTATAGCTTTATCCTTTTCACTGTCACTCTGCAGGTATTTTCTTCCAAATTCGAATTTAGCCTTGCAGAAAGAAATGAAGATGAGCATCCTACCAAACATGTCAGGTCAAAGAAAGAACATAAAAATCTAAATTGCATATTTAAATAGGACCATAAAAGGTGACCTTGTCATGGTAAAGAGACAAGAATGAGGTCATAAGAGACGAATATAAAACCAGAGAGGAAAAACCCACCAGCACGAGGTGATCGGGCAGTGGGGTTCTGAACAACAACATGAGGGGGCAACTCTTTCTCCGAAAATTCAGTCTCATAATACCCATCTCTCTGTTCTTCAAGTGAATTAGCAAGATTTAGGGCTTCTTCTAGCTTTGCCTGTAAAACAGGTTCAGGCCGAAGCCTTGGTTGGACGACGAAAAGCTTTGGAGGACTCTGGGGGTCTCTATTGTACTCATCATCATCATTAAAGTTGTCATCTTGATGACGTCGCCTTAATAACTGCGAACTCGAAAATGGAAAAGGAAGGGTTGAGAAAGCAGCTAACCCAGAACCGGAGTAGCTTATGACAGGAAAAACTAGGGAACCGGTAGGCGTAGGGATTATCCTGGGCTGGGTGGCTATGGAGCGAGGAAGGTTAGGGAGGGACCTTAAGCCAAGCGAAGATCTCAGGTGACTGTGAAAGATAGTTCTGAACATTTGTCAGCCGCTTCGCGCCGTTGTGATGGAGGTTCCGCCTCTTTTTGCGGCGCGACTGAAAAACGGTTTCACTCTCCTGTGGAGCTTTTAACCGGTTTGGATCCCTTTTTAAAATGGATTCGGATCCATTTTTAAACTCTTTGATTTTCGGGGGAAGTTGCAGGCGAAACCCCGCCCACAGGCACAGAGTCCCTTTGTGTCAGTGGAGGTAAATCGAGGGATGTGCACGAGAGGGTAGAGGACTGACGGAGAGGACGCAACGGGGGACAATGGCCGTTGGCAGAGCCAACGTTTAGAGCTTACGTCCTACTCCTGATGGGTTTTGAATCCCGTCTGTCGTTGGAGTTAACCAAACGTCACGTCAGCCTTACCAACTCGTCTATGCCCCTGGGGGCAGATCCATTTTTAAAACTCCATTCCCCTCGTGGCAAATGCACCACCTCAAAGACCATAGTCCAGATCCCTTGCCCAGACTTTCAAAAAAAAAAATCCTTTTTTGTAAAAAAAAAGAAAAAGAAAAAACCACTTGCTTTCTTTCATTTCTTTCAGTCTTTATTTCTTCCCTTTGTAATTGTAATTATTTTAAAAAATATTTAAATTTTTTCTTAAGATATTTTGACAAATCATTTTAACAAAGAAAGGAAGAAAACTTTGACCAATATTGTTGTTAAGGGATTTTTTTTTTTATTCTTAAGATATTTTAAGATTAAATTTAATGAATTATTTTTAAACTTATACACATTGTATATTCAAATATAAATTTTTCTAAATAATTACTAAGTTCTCAAAATTAAAATACTTTGAGAAGAAAATTACAGTTGTAAAATAGTTTAATGTTTAGTTCTTCAAAATTCAGGAAATTTTAAAAGAAATTTTAATTAGTTTTTAAAATAATTACAATTACAAAGGGGAGAAATAAAAGAAAGAAAGAAAAAAAAAAAAAAAAAGAAAGAGGAAAGGGCAAGAACGCAACTTAGATTTTTTTTTTTCTAAAGGATTTTCGAGGTGGCAATTTTTTTTTTTTTTTTAAGTAAGTTTCCAAAATTATTTTCGAGGGCAAAATGCACCACCTCAATTTTATTAGTTTTTTTTTAACCTCAGTGAACAGTGGAAATCTAATAAGGTGGCCCATGTTTTTTTATTTTATTTTATTTTTAAGAGGTGCATTTGCCAAATGCCAAGGGGGAAATGAAGTTTATGAATGAATCCAATTTCGACCTCCATTTTAAAAAAGGATCCAGATAGGATAAAAGCCTCTTTCTTGTGGGTGGCAACTTACAACACCAAATCGAACCCTCTTCAAAAAGAAATCAGATTATGTATTTCTATCGTAGCTGTAGAGAGAAAGTTAAAGAGAAGAAGTTCTTGACTTCCCCCCTCGATCAAGCTTCAGTTTAGTCAAGATTGGAGTGCTTTTTCACACCTAGTGATCAATTGTTTGTTAGAGCTAGTTTCTACTTCATTTAATATGAATTGTAAGTGGTGGGACTTGCATTAAAGATCAATTTTAGTGCATTAAAGTGGAGGTTGAAGGCTGTTCGGGTTCTTCATGCAACCATTAAAGCTTCTACCAACAACTTGAAGGCCAAATTGATTGTACACACAAGTGTTTGTTGGAGCAAGTAAAGCAGAATTCCTTGGATTGTAATTGATGTTCTTGAAGCTATTCTTGTGTAGCAGAAGAAGGAAGGAAGTCTAACACAGCTATTGATCCATTTGGTGGGTGCATTGGGCAGCGATAGGTGTTTCCCGAGGCAAGTCAGATATGCTGTCAAAATTTTGAATTCAAATTCAAAATTTCCTTATTCCTGGAGGAAATATGACTAAGAAGAAAGCCAAAAGTGGGTTAGCCAAAGGTGAGCCAAAATTCATCAAGAATTTGGGCCATGGCAAATTTAATTCAGCAGCCCAATGGAAGGGAAATAACAAGAATGGGTTGAAAGACAATGAATCCAATAGTTCCCTCGAATTGGACCAAGATGACTTATTGGGCTTGGGCTTGGGCTTGGGCTTGGACTTGGAAGGTCTAAGAGAAGTAATTGATGTAGGGGTTTCTAAGGAGGAAATGATTGGGCCTCTTGGGGATAAGTCCAAGACTATGGATATGGGGCAGGAAAAGGTCGGCCTAGCTGAAACAGCCCGGTCTAGTGGCAACATGGAGCAGTCGGTTATTGATTCCACTTCAACCAAGGAGAAGGTGTTGCCAACTAAGGGTGAAGAAGGATTCCAAGCTAACTCCAACATTACCACCGGCTGAAACATTGCATACCGAGAAAGGGTAGGAAACTCCTAAGGGAGCCCACCAAAGCCCTCGGGCTTTGAGGGTACCGATAAAGTTAGGCAACAAGAGGGACAAGGCAAAAGAAAGAAAACTTGGGTAGTTATTTTGAAGCAAAACTGTGACATAGATTTGGGGTTGAAGCTATCAGATGTGCACCAAGAGGGGGAGATAGCCGAACTCTCCATGGAGGATATCTATGAAGCGTCTAAAGTATGGGGGTTCTCGTTGATAGGTTATGTTGTCGGGAAATTAAAGGCCACAAGGACGATACTTGAACTTTCTAAGTCTTGGAGAGTCCCCTACAAAGTAATATTTCACGATAGTAATTGGATCATTTTCACCTTTGAAAGTGAAATGGACAGAGCCTCTGTACAACACAAGGACCTCACTCCATCTTTGGAAGGTCCCTCTTCTTGAAAGACATGCCACCTTGCTTTGACTTTAATGCTAGGGAAATTATGTAAGGAGCCAATTTGGGTGAATTCCCCAGGATTGTATGGCCAATTTTAGAAGGAAAGTGCTTTGAGCATCATTGGGTCCAAAATTGGGAAGCCTATCATTACGGATCAAGTCACCAAGAATTTGTAAAGGAAAGAATATGCCTAGCTTGCTTGTAGAGGTTGACCTCTCTGAACCATATAAGAGGGAGATACAAATCTGAAATCCTTATACCAGGGATGTGTTCTCTTAATGGGTTGTATATGAGTTTGAGCCTAAATATTATAGGGTATGCAATTGCTTTAGCCATGAAAACGAGCAATGCCCTACTAGAGAACAAAGTCATGACAAGAAAAAGGAGGATGATTGAAAGGATAGGAAGGAGAAGGCTGGAGGTGGCGCTAGGTGGTGCAGCACACCCACAAGCAAATCATGGTGTAGGACAGGTTGGTAGGGGTGTGATGCAGGAGCGAAAGGTGAGGGTCAATGTGAATAAGAGCAGGTTGAACTAACCAAGCAAACAGAGCCACGACTGCCTAGGTGTTCAGAGAGGATTAGATAAATCGTGGCTCGGAAACTAGGGGGTTGTAATCAGCTTGGATGTAAGGCCTTGAGGGCCTTTCAGACTTTTTACTGTGTGTTTTCGTTTTGTTTTAGGTTTAGGGGCACTTTCGTATTTTTGATAGTTGTGTTTTTTTTTTTAATTTCCGTTTCCTATTAGGTTTAGCATTAATGGTGTTTTTCTTGAACAACTTTTAGTACATTGAATATACAAAAAATTCTCAATTGTCTTCTGTTCTTTATTTTTCGGTTACTTCATTGAAGTTTCTTGAAAACTTCATCGTCGGCGATTATAATCGCATAACGATGAAAATTCTACTGTTGTTTTTTTTCATAATATTGAAGACTAAGAGCAATTCTAATTGCATCTTCGTCAATTGGTATCAGAGACAACATTTCGTTAAACCCTAATCCACTTGCCAACAACCAGACAACATGTCTAGCAGTGATAACAACGATCTCAACCCTATTGTTTCCAATCTATTGCAATGGTTGGAAGAAGAAGAGAAAGAGCGAAAGTTGCAACAAGATGAAACCAGGGGGCGGCAAGAGGAAGAGCGCGAGGAGAGAAGGCAATTCATGCAGCAGATGATGGCGCGGTTTGCACCCATGCAAGCAAACCCAGTGTCGCCACCTCAACAGCTGGCCACCAGAAATCCGCATCAACCTACCGCTCTAGCAAGACGGCCAGAGGTCCCCGGACTAGCTGTGCCCTTAGGGTAACCAGAATTTCAGGCCGAAGAAGAGGGTGAGCCGATACTGTTTAAGGAGGAGTCATACCAGGCACAAAGGTATTTTCAGAGACCTTTTTGCAATCAGAGGCAAAATTATGAAGTTGTGCGCAACGGACAAAACTGATGGGATGGAAGGTGTTAAAAATTCAAGAGTTCACAAGAAGTTTGAGCTCGAACAAATTTTTTGATTGGTCGACGGTGGTGGATGATTTGCTGCGCATCAAAGAAGTCCTACTGGAGAAACAAGCCGCGTTGATAGCTTTGAGGTTCAGGAGCAGGGCGGCGGCATGATGGCAAGCTAACAAATATCAGAGATATTAAGATGAGCTGCCTCAGATTGAAACCTGGAACGAGCTACGACGGGAGATGAGTCAAGAATTCTTAACTTTGAATTATCGACAAACACTCTATGGAGAATTGCAAGCGTTAATTCAGGGAGCGAAGAGTGTGGACGACTACACCTTGGAATTCTATAACCATGTTTCTCGAAATTAATTGCGAGAAACCAAGGAACAGCTGGTGGAGAGATACATTCATGGTTTGAGGTTGCCATTGCGTGATGCACTTCAAGTTCATACTATTTTGAGAGTGACAGATGCTCAGTTGATGGCCAAAGCCATGGAGAAAACTTTGAATAGGCGGTGGCTTCCAACTGATCGAATTGGCCCAACTCCTCCGTATGGCTCGTGTTGGACCTCACAACCCTCATCAAGTGTAGCAGCAGTACCAAGGGTGGCTTCTATAGCCACACCACCTTCGGCAAGAGTTGGAATTCCAGCAGCCAAGCCTCCCTCAAACAAGGCCTCCATTCATTATCATAAATGCCAAGCAATGGAGTACTATGCCAACGAATGTCCGACATTAAGATCGCAGCTGTATATGAGAAATACACATGAAAAGAGTGATCTGGCTTTGTGGTTCGACCAACAGGACATCGAAGGGGAGTTGGAAGTTGTCAACCCTGAGGATCTGCAAGGGGAGAGTTTAGTAATGAGGCGAATCTGTTTAGCGCCCAGAAGTGACGAGGATTGGAGAAGAAGGGATATCTTCACAACAAGTTGCACGATTGGGGGCAAGAGTTGTCAAGTGATCATAGATTCCGGTAGTTGGGAGAATGCCATTTTCGAGGAAGCATTGACAAAGTTAGGACTGACTACGGAGCTGCACCCTCACCCTTACCGACTTGGTTGGGTGAGCCATGCCAATGAAATTTGGGTAGATCGATAGTGCAAAGTGCAAATGGGCATTGGTCCGAATTATTTAATAGCGATTTGGGCTGATATCGTACCAATGGACGAGTCACACTTGATTCTTGGACAACCATGGCAATTTGATAACAATGCCATCTATGATGGTCATGATCACATGTATACCACTGGAACAGGAGGTAAACGTTGGGTATTGAAGCCACGGCAGGAGAGTAATGTAGTGGAGAAGAAAACAGCCCTTTGTGTGCCTAGTGCAGAATTTAAGGAATTAGTTTAGGAATAGGATGTTTGTTTTGCCTTGATCGCACATTGCTTGGCTTCGGTGGATAGTTGTGGGGATGTTTCGGATGCTATTAAGCCAACATTGGAGAATTACAAGGATGTTCTTTTAACAGATTTACTGGGAGGACTTCCGCCCTGGCGAGACGTGCAACATCAGATCGATCTTGTACCAAGAGCTTGATTGCTGAACAAAGCTCACTACAGAATGTTACTATAACAAAGTGAGGAGTTGAAGAAACAGGTGCAAAAGTTATTAGACAAGGGCTTCATTCAAGAAAGTGTTAGTCCTTGTGTGATACCAGCTTTGCTAGTACCAAAGAAAGATGGGTCGTGGCGCATGTGTGTGGACAGCAGGGCGGTCAATCGAATCATGGTAAAGTACCGTTTTCCCATTCCATGCCTTGACGACATGCTGGATCAATTGCATGGGGCAAAGGTGTTTTCGAATGTGGACTTAAAGAGCGGATACCATCAGATTCGTCTTCGTTCGGGGGATGAATGGAAGACGACATTCTAGACGAAGGATGGGTTGTTTGAGTGGACAATGATGCCTTTTCGACTGTCCAATGCCCTCAGCACATTTATGCCTGTGATGCATCAGGTTTTGCGGCCATTTATTATTAACTTCAATGTCGTATACTTCAACAACATTCTGATCTATAGCCGCACTTCAGATGAGCACATTGAGCATGTCAAGAAGGTATTGGACACTCTTCGGCAACATTAGTTGTTTTCTAATCCTTCAAAGTGTGTATCGATGGTGCACCAGCTGGTCTTCCTTGGTTATGTTGTGATAGACGAATGAATCTTGCCAGATGATTCAAAAGTGGTTGCAATTCGCTAGTGGCCAGTTCCAACATCTATTACACAGATTTGGTCTTTCTTTGGATTGGCAGGATTTTATCTGCTGTTTGTCGGTGATTTTGGGAGAATCACTACACCACTGACAGACTTATTGAGGGACTCACGGTTTGTAAGGACAGTAGAAGCCCAAAGTGCCTTTGAAGCTTTGAAAGATAGGTTAACGCACGCTCTTTTATTGCAATTGTCGAATTTTGAAGACCTATTTGAAATTGAATGTGATGCTGCAAAAGTTGGAATTAGGGGCGATTCTTTCTCAGAATGGACGACCCGTGGCATACTACAATGAGAAGCTAGGTGGTCCGAAACTGAATTACTCGGTGCACGACGTGGAGTTGTATGCACTTATCAAGGCACTTCAGTTTTAGAGGCATTACTTGATTCAGTGGGAGTTTATTCTTTACTTTGATCATGAGGCGCTGAAGTTTTTGCAGGGGTAGCACAAGCTTAGTGCTCGACATGCTAAGTAGGTAGCACAACTACGAAAGTTCTCGTTCTCAATTTGAGACAAGTCAGGTGTGACCAACCGAGCTGCAGACGCTTTAAGCCGACAGCATGTATTGATTTCAGTGATGCATGCTTACACGCTGGGCTTTGAACAAATTCAGGAATGGTTGAAGGAGGATCAATTCTTTGGCCGAGTGATGGAAGACGTCAATCATGGGAAGGCATCAGATCATGTACTACATGACGGGTATCTTTTTCGCAACAATTGCCTTTGTGTTCCTTCAACTTCTTTGAGTTTATTGATTATACAGGAGTTGCATGAGCAAGGACACTTTGGTAAGGACAAGACGATTGCACTAGTTCGAGAAAGGTTTTATTGGCCGAGTATAAATCAGGATGTTCGAACCTATGTGAAGAGTTGTCGTGTTTGTGCTCAGGCGAAAGGAAGTGAATTATCCCAAGGGTTGTACCAGCCATTACCGGTTCCCAAGGCACCCTGGAGTGATGTGTCGATGGATTTTGTTGTGGGTTGCCAAGGACGTCTCGTGGCAATGATAGCGTGATAGTAGTTGAGGACAGATTTAGTAAGATGGCAATATTCACGGCTTGCAAGACTACCATGGATGCCTCTCGGTGTGCTGCCTTGTATTTTGATGCCGTAGTAATTTGATTTGCTATTATCGATTGTCTTAGATCGGGATTCACTTTTCATGAGTCATTTCTGGTGTGAATTGTGGAAAAGGATGGGTACAAAGCTGAAGTTCTCCAGTCCCTACCATCCACAAACAAATAGACAGAAAAAAGTTGTCAACCGTAGTTTGGGAAACATGTTGCTTGCTCAGGTAAAAGCTCTTGATTTATGGGATACCTTGCTGCCCAAGATTGAGTTCGAGTTCAACAGTAGCATCAATCGATCGACAGGTTACGCACCATTCCAGATTGTCTATGGATTCATGCTGTGTGGGCCTTTAGATCTTTTGCCGATTGAAACACTTGATTCTGGTTTCAAGAAAGTGGATGATTGGATGGAGGAATTGACATTGCTCCATGCTAAGGTGAAAGTTGTGTTGGAGAAGACCTACGCCAAATATAAAGATGCAGCTGATTGTCATTTCCGGGAGGTGAAATTCGAAATGGGTGATCTTGTGTAGTTGTATCTGAGCCAAGATCGGTATCCATTGGGGGAAGATAACAAGTTCAAGCCACGAAAGATTGGTCCATGTCAGGTACTTGAAAAGCTTGGTTCCAATGCTTACCGTGTGGAGTTACCCGACAGGATGTTCATCACCAACGTGTTCAACTTCAAGCATTTGTATCCAGTACATGAGGACCCTTAGAGCTTGAGGACAAACTATTCTGAAGAAATGGAGCTTGATGTATTAGCGGAAGGTGAAGGTTAATGTGAACAAGAGCAGGCTGAACCAACCAAGCAAACAGAGCTACAACTGCCTAGGCGTTCAGCGAGTATTAGATAAATCGCGGCTCGGAAACTGAGGGGGTTGTAATTGGCTCGGATGTAGGGCCTTGAGGGCCTTTTGAATGTTTTACTGTGTGTTTTCATTTTGTTTTAGGTTTAGGGGAACTTTCATATTTTTGGTAGTTGTGTTTTTTTTAATTTTCCTTTTCCTAAGGTTTAGGATTCATGGAGGATTATTTAATGGTGTTTTGCTTGAACAGCTTTTAGTAGATTGAATATATAGAAAATTCTCAATTGTCATGTGTTCTTTATTTTTCGGCTACTTCATTGAAGTTTCTTGAAAACTTCATCGTCAATGATTATAATAGCATAATGACGAAAATTCTACTGTTGTTTTTTTTTCATGATATCTAAGACTAAGAGCAATTCTAATTGCATCTTCGTCAGGGTGGCTGGGACAAACCAACAGCAAGGCGACTTAGGCGAAGCAAGGCAACATCAAGGATTGCTAAGTATACTCAAGGTGTGGAATCACTCGCTTTTGGCGAAGACCGTGTGGAATATTCATGCCAAGAAGGATACCTTATGAATCAAATGGGTGCATCATCACTACCTTCGGCAAGCATCCATTTGGGGAGTTGAGAAGAAGAGAGATGACTCGATATTATGGAAGCTACTCTTGGAGATTTGTTATATGATCTTGGCAAAGAAGGGGCCCCCAACCTTAGTCACATCTCGACTTCATGGCTTTGTTGTGGGCAACAAGATCAACATAAGGATAGCATATGACTACTTCCGACCTCATAGGAGTAAGGTTGTATGGAGCTCGATTGTATGGAAAGGATGGATTCCCCCTAAATTCTCCTTCATCATTTGGCTTATGGTCCATGGCAGGCTTTCCACTTTGGATAGACTTTCGTTTTACATCAAGCCTCTACATGTCGATTGTGTGATGGTGAGGATGAGTCACATATGCATCTATTTTTCATTTATCCTTTCTTACTTGTCCTTTTACTTGGGCCGTGTGGGACAATATACGGACGTGGATGGATGTAACTAGGAGCATATCTACTCTAGCTTCAAACATCAAGTGGATCAAGAAGGAGGCTAGAGGTATGACTTGAAGATCGAAGCTTAGACGGTTAGCGCTCATGATTACTCTCTATTTTATTTGAAAGGTTAGGAACTGCTTGATTTTTTAGGGCTCTAAGCCCAATATTGTGTCTACATGCTTTCAGATCAAAACACAAGTATACAAGGTACTTTATGCCTTGTATTCTCATGTTTTGATCTCGCTTGATTTGGACAGTTAGCTCTAACTCTCCATTGTATAGAGGTTCCCCTCAGGTATGTCTAAGTATTTTATACATTTAATCTATACTTAATATACATTTACATAAAAAAATAAAAATAAAAAAATTACTACTGAGGTATCGGTCGGCATGCCTAGTGTATCGGCTGCACCGACATTGATATGGGTTGCACAAGCAGGGCTACCAGCTGGCACTCCGGTGCCGGAATGCTCCAACGAACCATGCCCCTAGTGTGGGACAAAATTATTTTGTCCAGTTTGTAAAATATATTATTTTTTTATCCATCAAATTAGTTCCAACCAGCAAGATTCATCTGAGATAGATTAATTTAACGTCTAACCTTTATGCACCCTATACTTGGTGTACTTAGATTATTAGAAGGCCTTTTTTTTTTTTTTTGGTTAAATTTAGATTTTGAAATCTGCAAGAAATCGATTGGATTTTGCATGATAGTTTACGACAAATTCAGATATTGATCATTTAAAAAGAAATTTGAACCAGATCATATGTATATATATTCAGACGATCACCTTCTCTGTAGGCCTTAAATGAGAATCATTAATTAGTTTGTGGCAATCAATGGTTGTTTCCTTTTACCTTACTTATTATATCAGCAAAACCTACTCATCCAAGGTTTTATGTCTTAACTATCATGATTTTTTATATATCACTTTTGGCTGCCCTTTCCTTGCAACTTAATTATAAGCAATTTCCTCTCCTCAATATCTTCAAGCTTCCTAGTAAAAAAGTTGGCCGCCATGGCTGTAATGAGTGGAAATTAAAATCTAATACTTACGTTTTGGAGGCTTGGCCTTATGGGAGGGGACAAGATTGTAAAATCATTTTTCTGTAGCTTAATTTCTTGACGCCATCAAATTTTAGACAGATAACAAATGAATCTGAATTAAACTTTACATGAAAAGGAAAAATGACTCAAATTAATTAAAGAAGTGACAGTTCATTAAATAATACGTTGGAAGTACAACAAAAACAGAATTAAGTGCTGAAATGAATATCAACTAAAATTCCAATGGCTTAAACAATTTCAAGGAACTTGATTCCATAGCGAGAA
The DNA here is from genome assembly GCA_028571225.1 of Parsonsia alboflavescens. NCBI lineage: Eukaryota > Viridiplantae > Streptophyta > Magnoliopsida > Gentianales > Apocynaceae > Parsonsia > Parsonsia alboflavescens. The sequence goes on along the minus strand of JAOXNR010000001.1, from coordinate 21,405,164 downwards.
CAAACATTGCGGCAGTATGATTCTAGAACTTTGCTTGAATATCATCCACTTCGCTCTTATCAATTTGGAATGCCTTAGCGAGAATATCATCACTGATGGCCGGAGTTGATCCAAACACAGCATTTGCAATGGTTATGACACCTGGATTTTGACTGCCCAGTGCAGCAATGGCGACAGCACTTCCATATCCAATGTTGCGCTGGAAGTGAACAAGTCCGACAGGAAAAACAAACACATCACCCTTTCGAAGGACTTTGGAGATGAAACGATTCTCGGGGTTCGAAGTGACAAAACCGACTTCTAGAGTGCCTTCAAGAACTGTAAGAATCTCAGTGGCTCTGGGATGAGTATGAGGAGGGTTGATTCCCCATGGTGCATAGTCTATACGAGCCATTGAAATTCCGAGTGTGTTGAGTCCCGACAGCTGAACCACAAATACGGGAGTAACCTTGGAGCCAACAGGGTTTGTTGTATTTCCAGGTACATGCAGTCCGCTGAAGAAGAAATCATTTGCCCCAACATCTTTCGGATCCTTGCAGGCCAACCCATTCACCCTTGCTGAATATATATATACACAAAACATGAAAAGTGGAGGAGGTTTAATATGAAGCATGCTGTTGGTGTAATCAAGCTAAACTGTAGAGTAAATCTCCTGCAATATGCAAATTTACCTGAGATATTAGGATCAGCAACGCAGAAATCCTGCAATGGAGAAGCCTCAAAAGCAGCAGCAAGGTAGCATGATGTAAGAGCTACTAAACCCAACAGAAGTAAGCTTTTTTCCATCTTAATTAGGCAACAGAAGGAAAATGATACTGAGAAAACAGGTGTAAGTAAGATGCAGGTATTAAAGATTTTGAGTAATGGTGAACATACATCTTGCGGTTACCAGCCTATTTATAGTTGGTTTTGCAGGCAATCTTAGCAGAATCTATCTGAAGAGAAGATTTCCTCACCTGGAATATTAATATTATCTACAAAACAACAATGCCGCCCGAGCAAAAGAAATGGCAAGACAAGACGGCTTTCGTCACCATTTGTTTATTACTGAAAACTTAGCAAAAAAGATGCTCTGAAATTCTTTCCTCCCGCTGTTGCCAGGCTGGTTAAGACAATAGTATAATTCACTTGCCTGGTCTGATCCCTTATTGTGAAAGCGGACTGGTATAAAATTAGATTTATCTAAACATATAGGCACACATATATTTTTTAAGCTTATGCCCAATATATATATAAAAGATAATACAGATTTTCTAACTACAAAATTTTGGTATTTTGAGCAGATAAATTGTTGATAATGTTACCACAGGGAATAGGAGAAACCAATTACGATTATAATAATAATGGTAATAAAAATTGTCCAATCCAAGAGAATTCAAGTTGACTGTTCTAACTCTGAGTGACTTCAAACTGCTAAAGATGGTGACAAATGGAACAGTGGAAATAACCAGGTTGTGCTGGAGTTGGCTATCAACCATAAGAGAGAAGTATGCAGAAACAACTGCTTTAATCAATCTATGATCAATAATTTCCGAAAAACCTCAAATGTTCAATCACACGTTCCAGTCTATGAAGAAAAATAAGTTTTCTGTAGATGTTAATACTTGCTTCCATTATAAGAGGTGGGAAAACGAATGAAAAGAAATTGGCAAACAGGGTAAGCCTAAGCAGAAAAAAATTCTTTGCAACAATTCCGATTAAGTTTGCTTTCAGAGTTAGCCTCAAGATGTCCTGTAAAGCTTTATTCACCAATTCTTTAATGAAACAGCACTTAAGGTCGATTGCTCAATGGTACACACCACATCACAAGCCCAGGGTCTACATGGCTATGTAAGAGCATCGAACCAAGACATACGATTATCCACTCAAATTTATATTAAATTGTTAAAATCAAGAAAAAGTGGAGCAACTAAACAAGAAATCCTGAGGTCACATAAATTAATTCACTTCAAATGTGTAAAAAAGAGGCAAAAATGTACCTTTTGACATAATTAATTATAGTCAAATTATCAGTAAAAGAATAAGCTGAAATAGCTCACATAACAATTTACATCAGATAATTGATGATCACTTTCATTCAGTCCAATATATCTCTAGCTGCAAAAGGTACAATTTAAAGACGAGCCATAGCAGATATAACATCAAAAATGTGTAACAACAGCATACCACGAACTATGAATTAAACTTGGGCTTAAAACTGAGAGTATCACATTCAAGATTTCTCATGTTCAACTGCAGGAAATCAGCCAAAAGAAAGTTAGGATGTATAAAGCCAAATCACAATATTTCTCAATGGGCAAATACCAGAAAAACAATTTTTTAGCAAAGGTCTAACAAGTTACTGTAGGCAGGACTTTGAAACCACCCAGAATGGTTTTAGCCGGAAGATAATTTGAGTGCTAGTCAAGAGTTAAAGACAGTCAACAATGAACATCCAAAGAAGCTAGCAAGGAATCATTCATCATGGATGAAAAAAAATTGCAATTGAATCCTTCTGACAAGAAGAGAAACAGGCAGATACTTAAGAGAAACACAAATTACATTCCCAAATGGTGCCCTAGAGGCAGTTTTTGCAGGGGATCGATGCATTTGAAACCCTATAGTCATCTTAAAGTTTAAAAAAGAGGCCAAAAAAGTCATTAAAAGGCATTTTCCAATTCTTTGAAAAATCAACCATTACATAGGTATATCCATCTTCAAGTATTAATTTCCAATTGAAATTACATATTGCAGAGCTTACCATCACAGCCACTCATATTTTTCATGATTCCCAATAAAATAAACATGAGGACAAGTCTCAATCAAAAAGGGTCCCTGTCAGTAAAAGGATAGCAACCTGCAAGAACACAACATATTGAATGCTAAATTAGATGAACCAAAAAACCATTCATGATCTCATAAAATGTATATTTATTCATTTCCCCCATTAAGTTCTCAGTAAAGGTAAAAAACACAGAAGTGACAACTGCATTTTCTTATTGTTCTGATGATCAAAATAAACTGAATTACTCTAATCAACATTTTATGGTATTCCAAAATAATAAAAACAAATTTGATTGATTAAAGGGCAACATTTAGCAAACAAACTCTGCACAGCAAGAACATAGAAAGACCATGCATGCAGCTTTTACCAAGGGTGTTTGGTGCTGTTGGTGCTAGATGTCTCCAGCTCAGTGTTCTCTCCATGAATTCAAGTTTATCTTTTGCATCTGAATACTTCCCAAGATCATCAATGTTCTGAACTGATGTTCCAAGAATCTGAAAACCAGATCTGTGAGAAAGTGTCTCATTTGGCCAGACTTTACCTTGAAAAATACATATTTGCTCTTACTTAATGCTGTCAAGCTCAAAAGAGTGAGGATTAGTACAGGACCCCAAGGTGTTGTAAGCTGACAACCCTCAGGAAGTGGCACCTATTCAAAGGCTGAATAAACAAACCCATTTCAAATAGAATATTGAAATCATTGAGAAATGCAGTATCAATGATATCATCAAAATGCCAAAAGTAGATTCAAAGTCAAAGAAAATTAAATTAGTTAAGACTACCAGACCAGCTCACCTCCCACCCCAATATGCACACACATAAAACAGATCATCCTTGATACCCAAAGAAAATTAATTTGTGCAAAAGAACACAAAGGAAACCTGCTGTGGTAAGGCGAAATTGGCAGGATCATCTGGCCCTGGCATAATATCCACAGGCATTCCTGCAGCAATCTGCATCTAACCTGATTTGTTACTGAAACTGAGACAGAATAGTTCCGAACTGAATTTATGAAATAGCTTGGATGGTACCTGACTCAACAGAATATCAAACTCTTTAATTGTCTTAGACATTCTATCTTTGATCCTTCACACCTAAGTTCTGCACAATCAGGAAATGCTGTCACCATTTGCCATGAACATTATTACATTACAATACAAATCTTACTTCAATAAGGGCAAATATATTTCTGAAATCATTTCATTGCAACTTATTCAAAAATGTCATAGTTATAGTACAAATATAAGATTCGAGAAGGTAGTTTTTCCAAATCAGCTTCTTGTCAAAATACTAATCTTGCACAGAAATAGCATGAACATCCAATATGCCAAGTGAAACAGTTGTAACATGTTATTCTAAGTCCAGTAACTCAACCATAAATAATAATCTCAACCTACAATAACTACCTTCTTATGCATAAAACAATCAACCTGTTAGAAATAAGTTTTTCTTTGAATCTCAAAGACATTTGAGATGCAAGTGCTTGTGTAAGTAAACTATTGTTAAGAACATGGTTGTTAAAATCGCGAGTTGGCTCGTAAACTCGTGCAGTTTACGATTTTAGGGGGTATAAACGTGTAAAATCGGATCAAAATCGAAAAAGGAGGTAAAATCGGTCAACTCGGTAAAAAAAAAAAATTTTCGGAAATGCGGTCACAGAGATTCGAACTCACACGGACGCACAGCAGATCAAATGTCTCTACCAGTTCAACTGCAACATTAACATGTTCATGTGTTCTCTATATCTATACTTATTGATATATTTATAAATACCTCATTCTTATATAATATAGATAAATTTAATTTTAAAACTTTTGTAACATATATAATCATTTTTATTTTGACATAC
>JAOXNR010000001.1:21382410-21393611 GCA_028571225.1 Parsonsia alboflavescens | reverse complement strand
TATACGGTTTTGTTAAGGTGCGTTTCGGAGCGCGCCTTAATGCCCGCTCCAACCGTTATGGTAACGGAATTGTTGTTACAGTACTCATATAGCCAACCAAGCGGAGCAAGAATTCTACTACGATAACGGTTGGAGCGCACCTTAATGCATGCTATAGAGCTTATCTTAATAAATCCGTATATTTATATATATATTGAGTCACCACAAGCCAAACAAAATATGTATGAAACTGCAGAAGAATGACGGCTATTGCTTTCTGGTATGTTCTCCTTTTAATAGTAGCTTGAAAGAACCAAGACAGGGCATACCCCCCTCCCCCCAGGAGCAACATTTTCCTCATGGCCGATTTCATGATTTTTCTTTTTACTTCTCTCTCTCTCTCTCTACTGCCTTTGTTGAGAGACATTACACACAGTAGTACTACATGATTGGACCTGTCGAAGACTTCAAAAAAAATCTGACTTTAGTTTTGTGAACTCTGATGAAGTGCTGAATTTTTCTTTGGTTCTTAATTTTTTCATGGATGGCTTCTTAATGAAAACAATGAAGAAGAAACAGTACAATATTGGCCAATGAAATTCAACAGAAAATTTATGAAAACTTTTATGAATGAGGATTTGACATAAAACCAAACCACACATATTTGTACACATATGAACCAGATTAGAATTATTGGTTCGTAAAGTATTACAGAGACAACAAAACAAATACAGACACAACAACAATACACCAGCAACACGATGATGACATATATTGACCCCTTTTTTCCAAGTCACTAATTGGTCTCACGACCCAAACAATACTTTCAGAATAATTATTTTGAATTCCCTTCGTAACCCGCAGTTTTTCTTTTTGCATGGCTTCCACACACTTTTTCACCCGTGGTGTGTGAATAATAACTATACTATACGTGGGTGGGAAACCAATTCATGAATCAAATCAAACAAACAGAAAATGGAAAATGAATGGACCACGGTGGTTACCCGTCGCCTTCTTATAATTTTTCCCTTTTTTTTTATCGTTTAGATTCCTGCCATGCACTCCGGTGGGGTAACTGGGTTCCTTGATTTGTCGGTGCAGTAATCATAGATCATGTGGTTCATACGAAGCCATCGATATTTTCGAGCTTCAATCGGGGTGAGCTGATGATATGCAGCACCTTCCCACCAATTGTTAGCGTTGGAAGGGCAATTTGCCGGTCCTGGCACGGGGCACCCTTCAATGTCGAAGTCCTTGTAGTAAGCATAGAATGGGGCTTTGCTCCAATCTATCTTCTCCAGGCCTCCCCTGGTTGCCCAGTCGTCCGCTTCCCACAAAGTTGAATAGACTCCCATGGGTTGGGACTTGGGGTATGGAATACCTCTGGCTTCGTTGTTCTTGTATACTCTGACGGGCACGTCGTCCACATAGAAGCTGCGTGATCGATCACTTCGGTTAATTAATTAATTAAATTAAGCATTAATATTATTGCAGCAGAAAATTTTTTTTATACATATTAGCTTACACGATATGCATACGGTTCCAGAAAATAGTGTAAGTGTGAAAATCAGCAGAAGGGTCAAACCAAAGGTTGAATCTTTGTTCCCTGTCACCCTTCCCGTGGGCGTAGATATTAGTCTGAACAGTGTATGGCTGCCCAGAGCGATTCCCCAAGAATTCAAAGTCCAACTCGTCGCGAACTTGGTTAGTGTCCGAGTTCATCTGCAAAACAGAAAATGCAAGAAAATTTAAATTTCAAAGAATTAGTAATTACTATTTTTTTAAAAAAAGAAATCACTCCATCTAGCGTATTAATGAATGAAGGAGTTGGCCTACTGCAGTACATACATAAAATGCAGTGACTGTTCCAGCAGAATCTCCAGGGATGAGCTTGATCTTCATGCTAACTTTTCCAAACAAATATTTGTACCTGGAAGCAAATCCACACCCTACAAGGAAAAAAGAAAGAAAGAAAACCACACGATATGTTAGTAATAATAATAATAATAAAAAGAAGAACATGACCCCACGACGGAGAGAACAAATTGCACCTGAATTTTGGTCAAGAACAAGTTGAATGGCTCTTCCTCCATCTATTTGCCTGATATGAGAATCGGACCATGTGACTTGAAAATCCTGCCGAAAAGTGGCCGGTCTTCCATTGACAGGGGAGGAAATATTGGCCAGAACAATCAAGGTTATAACGAAGGCAATGGCATGTCTTAAACACCAAGAATATGCCATATTCTTAATAGTAATAATACTATAAGGAGAGAAGATATATTTATCTGCGAACGTGTGCTCAGGGAGAAAAGGCCGTAGGGGCTTTATATATATATATATAGTGATATAAGTGGAGAGAGAGGGAAGAAGAGTGATAGGGACTGCTGCATTCAAATGGAAAGCTCCGTCACTGCTTATCTTTCTATACAGCTAATGGCAAGCCGTCCAATGGACCCGCAGTATGATCTTTCTTCTCTTACCAGGCCAACCTATTATTGTTATCGTTTGTACTAACTTATGGGTAGTTCTTTTCGATCCATATCTTCACACCTCCTAATAAAAGAACTTATAACGTCTACCCTTATATGCAGTTTTCAATGATTTTCTTGGTTTGATTTCTGTTATAATTACCATATTGTACTCTCTCGATCCAAAATTGAATGTCAAAATTTCTTTTTCAAAAATTGTTTAGAAATTAATGTCTCATTTTCTAAATTAATTAAAAAAAATTAATAAAGTAAGTCAACTCATTTTTTTAAAATTTTTGCAAGTCAAAATGAGACATTAAATTCCGGACGGAAGGAATAATTAATTATTTCTATCCTTATTAGGGGCCTTTATGACATTATAAAATCCTTTCCAGATAATGTTTCCACCCACAAGATAATTTGTTAGTTTGTCATTTCAGATTACAGCTTTTAAATTCTACTATATATGATCGTTAGCAAGTGTAGATTAATGTATATTTGATATCTTCCCTGCCTGGCAATGTCATTTATAGTTCAATGGAGTTTTTTCACCTCTTCATGTAAAGTCTACACCCCCCCACCAAAAGAAGAAGTGTGGAGTGGGGAAAAAGGAAGATTTCTTGTTTATTTTGTCAGATTGGGAAAAGAAAAAAAAAATGTACTGAAGACCCATTGCAGCATACTTATAGCAAGAAAAAGTAGTGGAAAGAAAGGAGAGTAGTACTGAAAATAAATTAGCTATCAAATCTACTACTTCGGTGTTAGGAAAACAACTTTCCATCGGGGCCGAACTTTATTTATGGAGACCGTAAAGCATCAGAAATTTGTTGAATTTTTCCAGTATAATTATACGGCAGAAAGGGGAAAAGGTGAAAAGACTTTTGAAATGGCAGGTAATAAGAAGAAGAGGGGAATGAACTCAGAATAGGAATGTCTTGTGAGGTTTTGGAAACTTCCAACCATTTTCTAATTCCCACTTATTACACACCTTTTTTTTTTTTTTTTAAGATGAAAATATTTTTTTAAAAAATAAATTTCCAATGGAAAGAGTATATCTTAATTATTTTATGTTGCTACACATAAAAAGGATATCAAACAAATATTTCATTCAATTTTAATTAACGAATATTTAGGATATGAGTTGGTAAAAAAGGTCCCATTCGTGATAGTATCCAATTACTTAATCCAATTGGTAGTAATGGACAAAAAAAAATAATAATAATAATGAAATGTTTTTAGAATAAAACCTGTCAAACTCATGCTATTTCGAATTAATTAGAGGATAAATAAATAGCCTAATTTACAAGTATATCTTTAGGTTTAATTTCCACTTACATTAACATGATGATCACATCTAGGGATGGCAGTGTGGGTGAGGGTTCTAACTATATCCCATACGACTCCCTTTCGTTTTAAAATTATTGAGAATTCCATCCCCATTGGAGGCAATGAGCTAAAGATCCCATCAAATCTGCACCCCACACACCTAATTGGAGAAATTAATGAGACAAAAAAGGATTGTTTTCTTTCACCGGTGAACAGACATGTTAAAAATATTTGATTTTTCCCCCCCTTTTATCTATCTATATATACCCTAATTAAATCAAAAGGGACAAATAAAGGGAGGATGAAAAGGGGACACTAGTAGAATTTAGTCATCTTTTGACAGAAAAAATCCGTCCTGAATCCGTGAAAAATAGTATGGTTTTGACAGATTTTTTGACGGAAGAAGTTGAACCTTGTAACAAATAGGTGTTTTATTTGGAAATTTTTGTCGAAAAAGCTATGGACCGAGAATTCATTAATTTATTATTTAATTTGACTATTTTTTGATGAAAATTTTTTATGGATACTATTCTATCAATATTTTTTAATTATTTTCTATATTCAAAATTTAATTTAATGATTTTATTAAAATTTAAAAATATTTGTTTATATTAATGATTAAATTAATCAAAAATTAAATTAAATTAATGACCAAGTCTATGATTCTTTACTTTCTAAAGAATTAATCATATGTGTATTTATACAAGAAATAAATTCACTTATAAAAGATATAGGAAGCAATGTCCGATTTGAAAAACACCATCAAAATTCTTGATGGAAAGACATCAGTACTTAAAAAATCTTCGACAAAAAAGAGATATCTATCCAAATAATTTTAGGAAAAAATAAATTTAATTACTTAATTCAATTATTTTCACTGAGTAATTTGTTTTGCCAAATATTATTGACAGGTGTTTGTTTTTTGTTCAAAATTATTAATAGAACTTTTGTTTCAGTCAATAGTCTTTGACAGTTGTACGCATCGATCAAAAAATTCAGTCACAAAATAGCCAAATTCTAGTAGTGGGATAATAAAATCAAGATATGGGTGGGTTGTGAGTTCAAATCAGTCTTGCTGCATACTCTAACTTTGGCGAGTTGCAACTCCTAACATATCAGTCCAAGTGCGTGAGAATTTATCCAAACACCACTAATTAAAAAAAAAAAAAAACACATGGGGGATTTTTTTAACTATATATGAATTTAAATACACCATATTTTTGAAGTGAAAATTCCTTGTATTTCTTTTCAAATTAAGAAGTCAAAAGAGAATACTGCTAAGAGTATATATCATCAAAAAATAATTATTTAATCTTGTCTAAGCACTGATGTATATATTCATGTTTAATATAACCTCTTTTTTTTTTTTTTTCATAAAACAATTGAATTGCTTTTGAAGCTACTCATTGACAAGGAGAAAAGGAGCTTTGACCATGTGAGCATATTAGGGAGAGTGAATAATTTAAAAATTGAATATTTAATTATGACTAAATAAATATTGTACTATCGATTAAAAAATATTAATCTTTACAAATATTCACGTACACTCAGTGGGTAAAATGACTAACACGCAGACTATGAATCTTAAATTGTCGAGATGAATGCAAATTAACTCGAACACGATTAAAAATAATAATATTAAAAAAAAGTGAGACAAATCAATGAGAGGGAAAAATAAAAATACCTTTAGTAATATTATTCCCTCTAACTAATTAAAAAGTAGACCTTCCTGAATAAGTAGAATATCAAGACTATATGCAAACTGATCCAAACACTGTAAAAAAAATAATAAAAAAAAAACATTAGAAAAAAATTAAAAAGTAGACGTTTATAATGATATACACATGACATGAGATTATGTAGCTACATCTTTGATCAAATAAATCCTCCATAAATATATAGAATACGTGGACTCCAAAACCTCTACCCTAAGTTGATTCATGGTCCATTTCAAGCAATATTATTGGTCACAAATATTCCGAAGAAGAAAGAATACATACATACAAATGCATGCAGGCAGATGTTTTCCTCCCTGATTTGCTTGCCTTCTAAGTCCATCAAATGTGCACGATTTTTTAGCACCACACACACACACACACGCACATAAATATATATATATATATATATATGTATTTGAACCTAAATTTGAAGCCAGAGACAAGAATCACAATAATATATAAATTATAAATATTTACATATATTTATATGAAGTTAATGCAGTCCAATCATGGAGCCTAGTTGGACATAACCTGTGTCCAGTAATGAAAAAGACCAATTCACGTCCAAGACATAAACATCGGCCTTCATTGTGGTCACGCACCCTCTCAATATATCTATCTGTTTTTTAATGTTTAATAACATTTTTCTGAGGTTGCTACGGCTCCGTTGAACCATCCTGAACCAGAATAATAATACTCTGCCGGTGGGGAAGAAAAGCCGGCCGGTCACCTCCACCATCTCGACAACGTGCCTCCTTTGGCACCACTTATAATATGTGTATAAATATATAAAATATCTTTAAATTATTGTTATATTTTTTTAATCTCCTAAAGAAAACTACGCTGAGCAATTTTTACTTTGAGGTATAATATATAATAACTTAAAGGACAGGGAGAAGTATTACGTACTTAACATGCATGTATAAATACGTGTCAAATCTTCTCTTCAGTATTATTTATTAGTATAATGGGAGTAGCAAAAGACCTCTCTATCCATCAAATTTAATAAAAAAAGAAAAATAAGCATATTATTAATTAATAATTATCTAAGGAGGAAATTGTCTGAAGAGGAAATTAGGAATAGGATGTCCTAGAGCCTAGTACGTAAAGATGGGTGGTAAATCAATACTTGGTATGTATCATAGTCGTATAGTAGTTTGTTGCTATCTTATTTATACGTTTATTTCTTTTTATCCTTAATTTATTAATTTTTTTATGTCTTTTAATTGAATTGTGTATCATTAAACTTTGCAATTTAATATATTTTCTTGAAAATATACAATTCCAGAAAAGAGAAAAATAAATAAATTTTCTAATAAAAATCTAACTTCATGTCTAACTTTAGAATAAGTTCTAGAAAAGGAAAAGACAGAGTTTAATTTCATTAAAAATAATGGCTGATCTTATTTCTCATGTCGATTGTTTGATTCTAGTTCTCGACGAATGAAAATTTATTCCTTAAAATATCAAAAAAAAAAAAAAAAAAAAACCAAAACAACAGTTGGATGCACAAAGGGAAAAAGGAAAAAACAAAGAAAAAGGGCACATCCAAATAAAGCGAAAAATAAAATTAGGTAAAATGAATGAAAAGATTGCTAGGTGGGGGCAAAAACTGTGTGGTAAAGAGTTGGACCTAGCCGTAATTTGATCCGGGAGACTTTGACGGGTAATAGTGAGTAAAGAGATATAGAGAAGGAAACCACCAATAAGAGGAGGCCACGTACCCAAGCGGGCCCGCACTGACCGCTGCATCGTGTCTCCTTCTTAGCTTAGGTGGCAGGGTACTGATTGGCTGCCGCGGAACTCGATAAGAAGGAACAAATTTAGCTTTCTGGATGACGCTGACCATTGTGCTGTTTTACATTCACATGTCCTCCATGTACGCAGCTCTTTAAAATATATTTTTTAGGTTCTAAGGAGCAGTGTTTTGATTATACTATATTTATATTCCTAGTAAATCTAGTTTGTCAGTCCATTATTTATTTTAAAAATTATTTAATATTTAAGTCTAAAAATAGCAAAACAAAAACACCCATATATAATTATGGACAGATATAAAAGTTTAATATGTTCATGAATAAACACGAGATCTGAACAAATCTTAATCATCGAACCTAGAATTTCAGTAGGGATGCTCTCTGTAGTTGATTGAACAAAATTACATTCGTTTTTAAAAGAACTACATTTAAGGATAAAAAGGTTGGATTAAAAACAAGAATGCAAGTGAAAAGAAATTGTTTCATTATGGAATCCCCCTTTTCTGTCCAACCTTGGAGGAAGTTTTGGGAATGTCACAACATATAAATATATATACACACACACACATATATATATATATATATATATATATATATATATTAAATTAAACCTTGAAAATACATAGTTCTTATTATTAATTTACCTAATAATACATTAAAATATTAAAAAAAAAATACAAAGTTTAATTGAACCTAATGATGCGTGATATTTTAGTGATACATGCAAATTATTTATCTATTACATTACACACACATATATATAAAAATATATATATTTATATAAATTAAACCTTGAAAATACATAGTTTTTATTATTAATTTACCTGATAAGTATATTAAAATATTATAAAAAAAATACAAAGTTCAATTAATAAGTTTAATAATATGTGATATTTTTAACCATACATGTAAATCATTTATTTTTTAATGTAATAAAGAATTAGATGATCGATAATTTAGTTTCGCTATCACGTTCCTAAGTTTTGAGCTAAAAAAGTAGCGTTATGGCTCTACTATTATACCATAAGCCAATGAAGAAGAACTAGTATATGTTATATCTAATCACCAAATGTCAAATCCTCCTCATGTATCTACTTCAATAATTTCGTATCCAGCCATAAAAACGAAAGGGATCTTATGCACTTGAGTGGATGGCGGAGGCTGCAGACCACATTCGCTAGCCACTCAGACTACAGTAAATGATCACTCATCCAAATCGAAGTTCGTATTGGTTCATTATCCAAGATCAAAAGTATTTTAGAAATTACTATTTTCTATTTCAGATTCATTATCCAATTAATTATTCTGCCCATCCATCAGAAAAGTCATAGCGATAGAGAAGTTGATGAAGAAAGAGAACAGGGTGTCCTGCTTACATTTCCATAAAGATGAACATCCCAAGTTATATGTCGGCAAGAACTTGCACTGTGATTACCATCTTTTCTTTGGATCTCACCTGAAAAAAAGAAAAGAAGAATATTTAAGAGGTTTTTTTGTGAGCCATAAGTGGTAAAAATTAAAAATGCAGACACATTTATCTTGCTAGATATGATGAAAGGTAATACTAAAACAGGGATTTAAGATTAAGAAACGTCTGCAAGTCCAAATTCAGAACCCAGGGGGAGGGTACAACTAATAATCAGGATTAGACAATTAAGCTACTTGTACACTGCTTTTGCTGCTATGCATGCAGTTGCTTCCTATTAGGATAGGCAGATTTGACTCCCTCCCCAACAATGACCTCATATTATGTATTAGGCATACCAGAATAGACAAAACACTATAATGTAATCTGACTCTTGACCTTAACTCTTTTGTAAATATGCAATTCTTCTTCAGAAATATCTACTCTTTTGCCTGTTAAGGGAAAGTAAAGAACCCAGTCAATGTTTCCAGGAATTAAGTTGTTTTTCTCTTCTTAGCACTCGTCGAATTCTCTGATTGAGTGCCGATGAATACAAATTACACCAGCAGGCATTTTTCACTGTGAAAATGAAGGACCTGCAAAAAAATTTGTTAGAGCCCAGAATGAGAAAACTTCAGTGTATTATTGAAAGTTTAACGGGTATGATGTCAATATCAGTTGGAGGATGAGGATGGTTGAGACGGACTTATACAATGTACAGGTATTAATGGCAACCATTAGATGGAGATAAGTAGGGCATCTCATTGATAATATTTAGAAGGTTTCAGAATATACAACCACCCCCAATTATCACACTAGGAAATGATAATTAGTCCACATCTCATAAAATTATCCACAGGAGCTGTACTCAACAAGAGATAAAAATGGTATTCCACCACAAAAAAAAAAAAAAGTGTAACAACAGCAGTTATTAAGTATGGAACTCAGAAAAAGAGAACTTTGCACCTGAAGGAAAAAAGGAAATAAAGGGGGAGAGACAAGAGCCAACAATCAGAGTAGCAAAGAGGTAGCCCCCCTTAATAGACTTTTCTGGAAGCAGGGGAAAGTTGACTCTTGAAAACAACAGAGATTTTAAAAAAATAAAAATAGAAATTATGTGATACGTGAATGCAACATCTTTTTCCTTTTGTGGGGATGTTAGAACAATAGCTATCTATTAGAATTATTGTTGAAAACATTGAAAATAGAAGCAGGATAAGCATTTCCAATGAAAATAAACATCAATTTAAGGTACTATATTATCCAACTTTTCCAAAACTTACACTTAACAATGCAACATCTTCTATTATTCCAGGGAGGTAAAAGAAAGCATCCATTTGCTCACCAAAGGAAATATCAAAGCTTTGCGACAAAAGGTCTGTGGCCTTTCTTGCTCATTGTATGTAACAGCATGCATGGACTGTTGTTCTCAGAATAGATGTATTGAATGTAACATCCAAATGTGGATCCTACAGAAATTCAGGTTATTATTGGGCCAATGAGTAAACATGCACATGAACAGACTAATGAAAACAATTAATAATAAAAAATGAAATTAGCGCGAATTGAAATTTCCACATCTAATAAATTCATATGCAAGCATCTTTCATTTCAATTATGCAAAATCAATGTGTAAACTTGGCACTGCAAGTCTGGGCTTGCAATGGAACCTGAAATAATGTATTTTCTGATTCGAACTCTGGTTCTGCATATTAGCAGAAGGTTAAACACTACTGACACTTGGTAAAGGGTTCTTCATGTCTAAAGAGGAAAGCGGAAAGAAATGAGTAACACAATGAACGCAATGAGGAACAGATTACAACTAAGATTGGAAAATACAACCTATTTATAAAAGGCACAACTTTAACAACGTTTATGAAGTAAAATTCAGTTCATCTCCATCAAAACCAATTTCTGTTTCTAGAACATGATTTTTGATTCCCTCATTTAGAGTCTGCCACAAAACTAAACGGAAGAAATCCAAAGAGAATGACTAAGTCTGAGTTTTCATATGAAAAAGCGGTAATAATTTTTCCATCTTGAGTTTATGACATAATGAAGATGAATATTCTTGGCAGTTTTGCCTTGAGAAAGAGCAAGCGAAGGACTTGAGTCACAAAATAATGGTAATATTCAGAATTTTGGAAAAGAGCATGAAATGACGAAATTGACAGCAGCTAGACCTGTACAATGAACATATATAGGTCTTGCAATTTCAGAATGCTAAGCACTGTACACATGGGCTGACAGAAGTCTTCGAGTGGACAAATATCAAGAAGATTCAGTGGATATAAGAGCGCAAATTCACAACCATCTTAACATTAGAAAGAAAAAAGGAACATTTCAGGTCCTATTAACCGGTACAACCTTGTCATATGCCTGAATACCATGCGGGTGCGGGTTGGCAGGCCAGGACTTGATGGATTTAGGTCATCAGGAAGAAATGACTGCAAAATTATTCATCAAAGATATAATTTCTACACGTAAAAATTCTTCATAAAAAAAGGGGGGGGGGGGGGGGGGGTAAAAGAAAAAAAGAAGTTAC
>JAOXNR010000001.1:21330283-21382310 GCA_028571225.1 Parsonsia alboflavescens | reverse complement strand
ATATATATATATATATATATATATATATATATATATATATATATATACACACTGAATGCTCATAATATATGGCTAGCTATATATTATTTTGGCCAACTAATAATAAAAAAATATATAGATATAGGATTAATCTCCTGATAATTGAACTGGGGACGAATCATTCTCAAAACATAACTCTATAGATCGCTATAAATGAAAAGAATATTAAACACACATTATAATTGTTTGTAAAACAAATTAAGTACCTAAGAAGCCACTAATTAAATAATAATATTGCTTTAGAGAATGTTTCATTTTCTTCTATATATTGACACATGAGCTTAAAGCTACTTGCAATATTTGCAGTCAACCTGGAGAATGAGTATATATACTTCTAGTTCTAGCTGGCCACAGAAATAAAATAAAAATAAAACATCACTCCAGGTGATCAAGAACCAACCTGACCCTGAGGGCAAGCTAGCTATGAAAATGAGTACACCTTATAGCAAAATACAGAGGCAAAAGAAAATGCCATTGGACGGAACCAATCCACGGCTTCTATAAAATACAATGAAAATCTCCGGTCCAAGAGACGACAATATTATAGATGTTTGCAAACTACTTAATCTTTATGGAAACCTCGTTCGTGATTGCCCATGTAAACCCAAATTAGCAAACCACTAAGTATACTATATATATATTTTTTTGAATCTGAAGTACTAAAAGATTGATTAGCAAAGCAATATATATACTGTACATTAATGTTTTACTCAATAAATGTCTGATTTTCTCTCTTATCTTAGTAGTTTGAACATAAGCATTAATTCATTAAACAGATTTGTGGTAATCATTTCTAGCTAATGAAATCTACATCAGACTGCAGGGAGAATATGTAATAGCTAAGATCATTCATCCATATTTGAAATAACAGACTGGAAAAAAACCCTATAAAAAAAGAGGAATATATATTATTCTTGAATTAAGGATCAGTCTCTATATTTTTCAGATATATATCACCGAGGTTGATGAACATATATAAGACTCAAAAGTCAAAAACACGTACGTACAACAAATATCATATCCCAGTGTCTTAGGAAGTCTTGCTCTTCAAATTTCAAGAAATTAAACAACAACAACAACGAAAAAGAGTTTGTTATAATTATATATGTGCATATATCTGAGAAATTAGGAATTTAATTAAAAGTGAAGTGCATATATATATGAGAAAATGTAAAAAGGAATATTAAAAAGAAATGAAAAAACAGTATCAATTAAATTGCCTGGCTCCATTCTGTCTGCCTCTTCTCTTTCTAAAGATTCATGGATCGATCCATCCATCCGGTCTTATAATTAGGTGAGTAAAACTGATGGGAGCCCTCTTATTATAGTACTGAAGAAGTAATTATACCCTTCAAGTAGCTGACGATGACGAGAATACTGGACCAACGACATGAAAAACTTAATTTGATCTGTAAAGAAGAAGAAGAATAACAACGGCAACGGGGTCTCCTTCAAACGGGGCTTCTTTCCTTTTAGTAGTAAATTGTTGGTCGAGCAGTGCGGCTTGGCCTTTGCGCATAGAAATAGTAGAAGTAGTACGGAAGAAAGGAATATTGGTTTTGAAAGCAAGTGCTCATCCTCTTCTTCTTCTTCTCCTTCTCGAACCATTTTCACATTATCTTGTGTATTCCCACCGGTAATAATAATAATAGTAATAATTCCTCTCACTGTATCTGTAACAAAAAAGTTCATTATATATATAGTCAGAATATGCTAATTCGTTAAAAGTAACTAGCTAGGGATATATATATATTGTTTTGCCCTTTCAGCTTCCACCTAGCTCTCTACAGAATCACAGATGGAGAAAGAGAAAGAGAGGAAGACGAATCAAAGCAAAGTAGATACTGAGAGAGAGAGAGAGAGAGAGAGAGAGAAGAAGGAGAAGAAGAGAGGAAGAGGGACGTTATAAAGAAGGGCCCCAGCCGGAAGTCGAAGGGACATTTTGTCCATGCGGGCTGTTTTTTCAGCTCACGCTTCTTATGGTTTGCCTTTCCGGTTCGGCCATATTGTTTCTTTCTCCCACTCGCGGGCTTGTTGACGGTGCCATACAGGTGCTGGCCTGGAAAGGCACGTTTTAACAGTACCCTGCTCTTTCTCTTTATAATATATAGTTTTTTTTTTTGTTTTTAATATTCTACTTTAATAGAAATATTTTGAAAGAGACTTAAAATTTTATTTTAATATTGATAAAATATCTATGTATGACTTATAATTAAGGAAAAAAAAAGGAGTAAATTATAAAATCAACGAAATTATATTGTAGACTCATTAATACTATTAAATCATGAAGTAGATCCACTTAAACTTAAAAATAAATTTAGATTGAAAGTAATTTGGATTTTTGGTTCTATATGAGCGAGTTGAAGGCAAACTAGTCAGGGGAAGAGAGTGGGAAAAGGGGGGAGGGCTCCAAATGGATGGCCGGTGATGGGCCCTTTTCAGCTTTAATTTTGGTCCGTAATAGTAGTAAGTCTGGTGAGAGACACAAACTCTCATATTCGTGGTCTCATTCAACCAATCAATTATACCATAATGTTGTAATAATTCTCTGGCCCTTTAAAGTCTGCTTTAAAGCAAATACCCATTCAGCTTTCTTCCTTTCCATGCAAATTTTCTTTGGACACATCCTTGCAAATGGGGGTTACACTTAAGATTTTATTTTCCTTTTTTTCTTTTTTCCACTTTTACTACTCCAGTAATTTAATTAATTACTATATGCTAATTCTCTCTCTCTCTCTATTCATTTCCACCCTAATAATATAATAGTACACTCTAAATTTTTTCTCTTTAAATTATAAATATATATATATATAAAAAATTACAAATTCCATGATCCCATTTGAATTATAGGATTATAAATCGATCTCACTTATAATTAAAATATTGTTATATAATTCGAAATTTATCCTCAGCGTCACATGCAGGCAAGTTTCTTGTCTTTTTATGTTCGAATACTATTCCTGATAACCCGGAGGAGGTCATTATTCATACCTCAATTATTATAATTGCGTGAATTAATTAATTAATCATTAATCTAGTTTGTCTTTATTTTTAATCGTTTTCAACTTGGATCCGATCGATTTGCATATATACAATTTCAGCCAGTCAATAGAAAAAAGGTTGTTTGGCTGTGTTTAAGTAGCGACTGAAAGTAGGATTAAGGAAACAAAATGTCAAAATATCTCTCACACGTGAAGACATTCTGTTGATGCTGCCAATTGAAAAACAAACCACGCCTTCGTTTCTTTTGAGTTTTAACCTGTTTCGGCAAATTAGGGAGGCCATCATGTGCAAATTATAAAAGTTCATACCCAAATCCAACCCCGGGCGGCTAATTAATTGACTCCCAATCCATTACTCCCTCCGTTTTAACATGATTATCGTTTAAGGTTTGTTCACCTAAATTAAAGTAATCCTAACGTTACCCATTTTGGACAGTTCTGTCCCTCATTGAATTTATTAAAAGTTAAGATTAGTGATAATATGATTGATGAGTTTTAAAATTGAGATACATAAATGTCATTGGAAATGATTAACAAATGAAGAGCGAGATGAATAATTCGCATATACCTTTCGAATTGAAACTTGTAAACGACAATTATTTTAAAACGGAGGGAGTAATAATCTTATAGTAGTAAATTAGCACTGTCGGTCTGTGTTAATTAATTAATTTTTGTTAGTTTCATTGACTTTTCCGGTGCCTTTGCTTATTTGTTTGGAAATAGTGTACTGAAGTTACGAAATTATTAAGTACTAATTAATTCTGAAATTTATGCTTTAACCAACAGCTTATACCCGTAATGATTCAGGGTTTGCCTTCGTCATTGAAATTAAATAGGACATGGGGGGTGGGGAAGAAGGATAACCTAAAAATAGTAAAGAAATGAATGGGAATGGAGAAATATCGGTCGTTTAGGTACCAATTAATAAAGAAATGAGAGGAAGCTGGTTAAGAAGAAGATGTAAACTTGACGTCGTGAGCAAAACAAAAAATGAAAAAAAAAAAAAAAACAGCCACCTTATTTGACAAAGACAGAATGGGTAGTGTGCCTTAGACGTCAATGATTCCCCTGCATCCAAAAACACTCATCAAATGCCTCCTTGAATTTGTACCACCACTATCCACAACCCCTTTTTCTAGAAACTCACCACTGTCGTCTTCCTAACCCTAACTTTCTTCTACAATTTAATTCATTTAATTATATTACTCATGATATGTATCGTTTAAAATAATATTAATTAATTTAAATCTCTTCCCCAGCCGGAGAAACCTGCCGGAGACGGCCGGGTGATCAATTCAAATATACTACATATATATATATATTACATATGAGTTGTCATTACTATATTATAAATTCCCAGAAAAGCTAGCCAGCCTCCTGTTGTTTGCTTATCTTAAGCCCTTGACTATTCGTCGGCAGCGGAATGAATCACAGGAGTGTACTGTTTCTTGTTCTTCCTAACATTCGAAGAAAAAAAAGGAACAATGTATGCTTTTTTGGAACAATTCAACGACGTTCTTGTTTTCAGTTACATTCCAAGCATGAGAGGCGGTAGAGTTAGGTCAAATTGTCTCGAAATTAGTTTTATAAAGAAAATGTGTATGGTGAGAGGTGTTATATAATATTCTAGTTTGTGTACGTACACCAGTGATCCCGAAATTCAGAGTTTAATTAATTAGTTTAGGGGAAGTTTTGAAAAATGCATGTTATATCAAGCTATTTTAGTGAAATTAAATTGTGAATATTACTAGTATATATAGTTACTCAATTTTATAAAAATAAATAATAATTTTTATCAAAATTAGTTCAGATTTTTTTTCTTTAGTATAATCTAAGAGTTTACGTTTACCTTAGGAAGTATAGTAATTTAAGACAAACCAAGATGAGGCAAAGCTGCAGCCCCCTGGTGTCATGAAGAGAATGTTCTGCTTCTACTGGCTCCGGGGGGCTGCTAACGATGACCGAAGTTCATATTTAATTCTCTATCTGGGCCAATTGGGCCTTAGCAAATGTGACCAAGTCCAGACCAGACCCAGGCCTGCTACTACTTTGTTAGGAAACTTCTGGTACTCACAGATAAGGAAAACCCACATTTAAACTGAAGATGGATATAAAATCAAATCTTAATCGCTGGAATGGGTAGAAAACGTTATGGATAAGGCTTTGCAGTGGTCACAATTGAGTCTTCATCCTCACAGCCCAATCAGAACTCCTTTCCGATAAAATCCCATCTCACTGTACAGTATCGGACCACTCCATCTGTTGCCTTCAACATTAGTTAATTTTTACTTAACTTGAAGTACTTAATAATTTATAAAATAAATTATTTAATTTTAAATATTTCAAAATAAAAATAGACATACATAAAAATATTATATGTAATAAGGGTTGTGAATTTCTAATGTATTATTTCATTACAATGCTTAGATATATTGTATGAATATATTCCTTCCGTTACTAAATATTTGCAATTTTAACTTCTTTTTTTTTGTTACTAATTGTAAATTATCGTGGTTAGTTAATTAGTTTTTTGAAAGTTTTTTTTATATTACCCCTCTAATGATATATACTTATGAAATGATATTCAAATTTTTGAAAAGATAATTAAAAATATTTTAGACAAAAAAAATTTATCTTAATTTTTGCAAGATGACAACAGGTAAAGCATAATCAGCAATGGAGGAAATAGTTTTTATTTTTTAAAATATGTATAAAATGGTGAGGACGCAAATGATATAGGACTTAAGTAAAAGTATCCCAAGTTACACTATCAATTATAGTTTTTGATTGAGTTGGTATCAAAGCTAAGTTTAAATCTCTACCGTCCATACTATAATATTTAGGAAATAGTTACATCATCAACTATAATTTTTGATTGAGTTGATATCAAAACTAAGATTAAATCTCTACCGTCCATACTCGCTCGGGTTCAAAACCCCCTAGCGCAGAACGAACTGGCTGGGCTTTTGGTCGATTAATTTATATACCCGAAATAAAAATTTGAAATCGGAAAATTTGTTTCAGATGGAAAACAAAAAATAGTTGAAACTTCCAAAACAAAAGCGATCTTGTCATCTTGGTCTGGGTCTGCATTCTCCTGATACGACGAGCTGCACTGATCACATTTCCCAAGATCCACTCCTTATGAATTTACATTTATGTCCACCGTCGATAGGGGATTCAACCTCCCATTTTTATTTTTTACGTTTTTTTTTTTTAAAAAATCTTACCCAACCGACCTCAATTGAATTGAATTATAATCGCAATCAGTTCCTCGTTTCCTTCTTGTGTTCTTACAATTCTTGATAGGCTCGAACAGGTTTCCAGTGTAGAAATATAACACTGCAGAGGAGGAAAGAAATATGCAGCCCAGTGCAGAAGCCAATCAACGAATTGCAAGAATTTCAGCCCACCTCAAACCTCCTACCATTACCGAGGTTGTTCAATGGTGCCTTGTTCGAGTTTGAATTTTTATTCATATGGCATATTCTTATTTGTGAATTATGCTTTATTTGATGATTTTCTTGGAGGTGAATTCTTTTTGTGAAATGAAGTCGTTATATTTCTGTTATCTGGTTGTTCATCTGAAAATTTGTATGAATTCTGGCTATAGATGGAGGGAAGTTCTGAGTGGATGCGAGAGAATTGCAGGTCAAAAGGAGGATCATCTGGATATAAAGTGGCAATTTTGGGAGCAGCTGGAGGCATAGGGCAGCCTCTGGCTATGCTCATGAAGATGGATCCTTTGGTGGCAGTTCTTCATCTCTATGATGTGGTCAATACCCCTGGTGTAACAGCAGATATCAGTCACATGGACACTGGTGCAGTGGTAAATTCATTCTTTATCCTTCTTGGTTTTGATGTCTGAATGTAAACGTATCTTTGATTTCTTCCTGATATGGTGGAATGGCAACTTCTTTATGTAGAACGTTTGATCGTGTCTGCCGAAGTTTGCTAACAGTAGTTACTTACTACTAAATAGGTTGAACAAGAAATAATTTTGACACCAAACGGTATTTTGGCCATGGAGTTGAAAAAGTACCGCTTCTACCAGAAAATATTTTGCAATTTGAAGTATGAAAGTAGCAAGTTAATACTCTATTTTCTTCGCAGTCCTATAATGTATTACTTGATCTACTGCTGCTGAAACTAATTTCTTGAATGCCAACTGGCAAGTCATTATGCTCCATTTTTAACCATTTCACGAACTCATAACGATCTGCTGAAGCTAAATAGGGCTGGATGATGGGAATTCCTCTCTAGGCTATACAGCAATCTATATCAATCATGAAAATATATTCCAATGCAATAAAGATGAAACATGCATTATACTCTGGATCCATGGACCCAAAACGGAACTATGGGTCTGGTAGTGGTAACCCACAGCAAGCTACTTGGCATTCATTCGCATTCTCTATCAAATAGATATTCCAGATTGACAATGGTTACTAGATATCGTTCTTATCTATCATGCCTTCTGCTTACATATTCTTATAATTTGTGTCATATGCCTATATATATTCTTAACGTTAGACGAGTATCACAAAATGAGAATAATAAAAAAAAGAAACAGTTAAATAAATTGTTAAACAGGTTCCCCTGTATTTTGTGCGCCTAAGATCTCTTTCACAATTCTTATCTTGGAGTTCTTGTGTGAGTTCAATTCAATTCAATTGAATCAAATTTTATTTGTGGCTTCTGATTTTGTAGAAATTTATTAGGCAGAACCTGTCCTATGAAAATTTCTTCTCCACAGTTGTGAACTAGAGATTTTATCTGTTTTCAAATTCATTAGGTTCGTGGCTTTCTCGAAAAGGATAAATTGGAGGAAGCACTTTGTGGCATGGATCTTGTAATCATTCCTGCCGGTGTACCTCGAAAACCAGGAATGACAAGGGATGATCTTTTTAACATCAATGCTGGAATCGTGAAGACTCTTTGTGAAGGAATTGCCAAGTGCTGTCCTAGGGCTATTGTCAACTTAATAAGTAACCCTGTCAACTCTACAGTTCCTATTGCAGCAGAAGTTTTCAAAAGGGCTGGTACCTATGACCCTAGGAAACTTTTGGGAGTCACAATGCTTGATGTCGTTAGAGCCAATACTTTTGTGGTAAGCTTGCACTAGATGGCCTATCCATGAGTATTTGCTTTCAATATGTAGACTTCTATTTCAAGGGAGTATTGCAATAAAATGAGGAATTCTTGGTTGGTAAAGAGTGGTGTATAGATGTTTATTCAGATTATGACAGACAACTGCAGGCAGGCTCTTTACATTTTTATTGTTCATTTAGTATGGTATGATATAATATTCTAAATGTTGATCTTCTGAAGGCTGAAGTTTTGGGGCTTGATCCAAGGGAAGTTGACGTCCCAGTAGTAGGGGGTCATGCTGGTGTAACCATTTTACCTCTTCTATCTCAGGTAAACGCAACTTGCTAAAAAACCTTTTAACCAATAATGGTTGTACGTTGCTTTTGCTTACAAGGATGATCCGCATGTTAATACAGGTCAAACCTGCATGTTCCTTTACTCCACAAGAAGTTGTGTATCTAACTAATCGTATCCAAAATGGTGGGACTGAAGTTGTTGAGGTAAGAAGAATCTAGTTAGTAGGAAGCTATGTTGCTATGCTTTGCAATAATCCTGTTGACTTTACATGCTGTTGCTTATTAACTGCCTCTTCCAGCCATGACAAACATTTCTGTCTTCCTCACCCACTCTCTTCAATTGTTCATGTTTTGCAACTTGATGTTTGAACTAGTTGTATTTGCTTGTCTCCTTTAATTGATATGTGAATATCTGTTGATTTGCCCCCTTTATTTTAGTTTATCTCAATTGGTGAAAATGAAAAAGTTTGTCAAAGTGCTATGCATATGACGGCATCCTGGAGTCTGAATTTACAGGATAGAGCTAGGGGTGAAATGTTCTGAAGCTTATCTTCAATCGTTATCTATGCTAAATGCTCTAGACAAGGAACAATTATGCTGGAATTACCATTTGCCCTCACTTATTTAGCTAAAATGACTAATAATTTCCATACATAAGGTGACTGTGCTTCTTCCTTACAGGCAAAAGCTGGTGCAGGATCCGCTACTCTATCCATGGTGGACACTACCAGCACTATCTCGATTCAATTTCTTATTGTTGCTTCTTTGCCACTAATCTTTTGATTTTTTTTTTTTTTTCTGAAAAGTTATGACCATTGTTCACAGGCATATAGTGCTGCTAAATTTGCTCATGCATGCATGTGTGGCTTGAGGGGTGATGCTGATGTTGTAGAGTGTGCTTTTGTGGATTCACAGGCATGTTATTATTCATCACTATTTTTTTTTTTTTCTACCTCATGATTCCAATCATGCTTTATGCTTTGAGAAAATGAATATTTCTTTGCTCTCTATTCAGGTGACCGAGCTTCCTTTCTTCGCATCCAAAGTACGGCTTGGCCGTAATGGGGTTCAGGAGGTCTACCCACTTGATCCGCTGAATGCGTATGAGAGGTCTGAATCAAATGCTGCTTAGATTCTTCTCTTTGTTTTAGTTTTGGTATCATCAAGTTGCAACTATATCATTTGACTTACCCAGCCCATCCACCGAGTTGGTTGAAACTAATCATTTTGAACAAACTAGTCAAGAAGACTGCTCATCTTTTACATCAAAACCCATGAAATAATACTTTGAATGAACCATTAGTTACAAATAGGCCAGCTCAAAAATCATGCTAAATTGTTTTCAATTATTGCTGCATAGGCAGCAGAGACTTTTGAGATAGAAAATTTTCTATTTTCACAAATCTTCTTGGACTGTATTTTTTGGTCTAAAATGGGATTTTTGAGTTCAAGTGACCTATAAATAGTGATAGAGGGAGTGTTTCTTTCCATATGCAGTGATCTATTTACCGGTAAACATCTTTTGAATGCTCTTCTTGTCCATAAGTAAGCCTCAGAGAATCTAAAGACTTTCCCTGTGTAATATATATCCAGCACTCCCTCTACTTAATGTTTTCTATTGTGAGGATGTATGTGCTGGAAGCTGCATGGAATGTGATTTAGTATCTGTCTCCATAATTAAAGGAAATACTTAGTTGTTCACTATGCTCCTTTTCTTTGCAGAGGGGGCCTGGAAAAAGCCAAGAAAGAGTTATCCGGTAGCATTGAGAAGGGGATCACCTTCCCAAGGAAATAAAGTGGTTATCAAGTCAGTTGTCAGGGATTTTCTTTCTTTTGATGGTTCTCCGAAATAAGTTACATTCCCTGTTCACAAAGAAACTGAGTAGCCCATCACGAAAAATAATGAAAAAGGAAATGTAAAAATAATGGTACATTAGGTTTACATTTTCAGAAGGTCTTTCTGACGATGAAAAGATTTTGTATTTTCAATAATTTAATCTCAGGTCCTAAAGAAAATAGTAATAATATGAGGTTAGTCATTCCCATAATAATTTGTTTTTTCCTGTGGTTGTAATATTTATAGTTTAAAGCATTCATAATTAGATGAAGAGATTACTGTATGAGAGTTTTTCTTCCTGCTGATGTTGCTAATGTGTGTCCTTATGATTCACATGGACCGGCCCGACCTTGTCGAAGGTGGATGGTGCAACTTGCAAGAAACACCGAAAGGTCCATGTACTGTTAGTGAATAAATGGATGTGGGCCGGGAATAAACTGGCCTTGAATTGCCCCAATATTTGCCTGGGCTTCAAGTCCTCAAATCGAGTCCAAAACATGGCTTCTTCTTCTTCTTCTTTTTCCGGGTTGGCTTAAACTCGAAAATTTCTGTCCTCAGACTTTGTAAATCGCAGTGAAAAGATATCAGCTAGCGGAAGGAATGGTCTAACTAAACTAATGTGCTTGATATCCATGGAGGGGATGGTTCTTAAAAGATAAATTAAAATCTTTTACAGTAAACCAAAGCCATTCTGCGACTTTTGCAGGGTAGCAGGGGCTGTCAGCACCGTTAACGTCAATAAGACTCAAAACTGAGCTGCCAAACTGGTGGGCCGAAGTCTCGTCTATAGATTTGGGTGGTCGCCAGCTTAATCCCCTGCTAATATCTTTTGTTGGTAAATAATCCATTTTCTCACAGGAAAAATTGTCACTGACATGGATGGTAAAATTAAAAACCAAACGGGTAAACAAGAAGTGATGGGCTCTGCAAAACTGAAAACCGCACTATAGTTTTTGGAAAGCCAGCAGATTTGTCGCCAGAGAGATTGAAATTGGAAAGCCAAATTTGTCGCCAGAGAGATTGAAATGTCATCCCGGCAGGCCTTTGTACTCACTTACCTTTATCCCGTGATTATCACTGCACACCCTACACCATATATATCTGCTTTTATTAAGAAAAAAATGAAAAAAGGAAATCTACAGTTCCTGAATGAATCCCGAAGACCTAAGCTCTCCTTTCCTAGTCGTCCTTGTTTGTTCTGTTCCCTGTCTTTTTACTGCTGGAACATTATCCGGGAGAGAGAGAGAAAAGAGGGATTTGCATGGTAATGACTGAGGTCCATTGCGTGGTGCATATGTTTCATCGGTGGGTAGCATGTAGGAACAATACATATGATAGATTAAAACGTGTACTTGCCATTTTCTTTTTCCTTTTTTCTGAAAACTTTGACTCATCATGAATTTCCGACTCAAAAGCTCTGTTCTAAAACAAGAACACGAAA
Source organism: Parsonsia alboflavescens (assembly GCA_028571225.1). Lineage (NCBI taxonomy): Eukaryota > Viridiplantae > Streptophyta > Magnoliopsida > Gentianales > Apocynaceae > Parsonsia > Parsonsia alboflavescens. The sequence continues at coordinate 21,370,604 of JAOXNR010000001.1, read as the reverse complement.
GAATACAGCTGATCATGTTGTTGCCAGACATAATCAAAATCCCTCTTAATAATAATGCTTAGAGGCCCTCTATGCACATTTCTCCTCATCAATCTTTCCCATGATTCCATGATGCAAACTAATTACCACTATGTCTTGCCCCACTCTCCTCTCTCTATTTCAGGTTTTTTTTTTTTTACACTTTAGATAAAAGTAAATTTTAGCATAAGTACAAATCCAGTTTAGTCAAATCGAACTAAAGAACATTCAAATAATAATAATGCATTAATATTGTGGTTTTTGTTTGTGGGGGAGGGGGGGGGGGGTGCTCACCCTCCCGAGAATGCAGTGTCTTGTTTCAAATTACTACTCATTTTAAAACTAGCCTAAATATGGCAAAACAAATTATTATGGCAAGATACTACATAATCTTGAAAAATACATTGAATCTTGAAATCACAGTTTCGCCGTAACACGTATAGTATTGTTTAGAAGAAGGAAGGATCCTCTGTTACATGGCATTAATTAATTGTCTAGCTTTAATTAAACAATTTTCTCAAAACAAGGATAAATATGGCAAAAAATTCCTGATTATTGAGTCAAAGATCACCATATCTGGAACTGGAACGTACTACTTAAATAATACTACAGTACCGGCAATGGCCACCACCACCAGAACTCAGCAGCTCCCACATTATCTTCACAATATTGCAGATTTAACACGAACTTTCTGCAAAAATATTCACAAGAAATTATGAAATGAATCACATAGTAGTAGTACTCCCTCCGATTCATGACATGAGTTATTTTAAACTTTTAAATTTGTTTTATAATAGAAATCGTCTTAAAAATTTTCACAAATATTTATTACTTTTTTATATTTTTATCCTTACATTTTTTTTAGATAGTTTGATTAAGGGTTTTTTTAAAAAAATTTTAACTGAGTCAATGCATTTTTTTTATCATTAATATGTGTGAAAAAAAGCTCATACAAACTACTTCCTCCATCTGAAATTGAATATCTCAATTTGATTTGATTCATTTTAATAAAAAAAAGAAATTGACTTAATTAATTCATTAAAATATTATATTGAGAATTTTCTTAATAATTTTTTTTATTAATTTAGGATAATTAAAAATGAAGTATGGATATAAATTTTATCAAAAAGGAGTAATTCATATATATATATATATATGGAAGCTAAAAATCCCTCTGCATTTGCATTTATGCTTTACAGCTCAATCTCTGAAAGAGCCCTACCATTTTAGTATACTATGAATTTTCAAAAGTGGCAAAAGTCTTGTCGTCCCTTTTTCCTTTTTCCAACATCACCTCACTGTCTCCTCATTTGGCCCTTTGCGTTCATCAAAATGTGCATTTACCCACACATTATTAAATAATTTAATAAATAAAGTTGGTAAAATGATAACCATGGTCCATTTAGTTCCGTTAAATAACCAAAATCCCTTTCCAGATTTTTAGTCCCATTAATATGGTCCATACCATGCATATATAGTGGAATAACGACGTGGTCAATATAATTCAAGGATATCCTACTACTATTTTTTTTTTCTTTTTTAAGTACGTAATATTCAACTTTTGATGAGTTTGGATTGTCCTGGAGAGACTATATTTTTTACATATATGTGAGTAAAATTCCATTTATTGAAAAAATAAAATAAATAAGGGGAAAGGTCACTTACATTTTTGGGAATATTGGAAGAGGGGCTTCGTAAGAAGATCTAGAAATAAATTTTCACAGAGTCAAAAAGGCTGAAAAGCAAAGCAAATTTAAATGCAATCAAAATCGTAGGGGAACTTTTTAGTGGATACTGAAACTGGGGAAGCCGCTCTTAATTGATTCCTGCGATCCATTCCAGGGAGACATTTTGAATGTTTGAATGGAATCCTAGGGACCTTTAATTCCTGTGCACCTTTTCTTATATATAAGCAGTACTTTTATTTATCCATTAGCAAGTTAATTGTATTTTCATTTAAATTTTAAAAGTTTTCAAATTAAAAAAAAAAAAGGTATTTTAATTTATAAAAAATAATTTTTTATAAAATATATACTTTTTTAATAGCTCATCGTTAAATTTGGAATCCAGCATGAGAGGTGATCCGTACCATTATAATCTATATAATAATGGCTTAGTAATTCTTGAGATATGGAAAGAAGACAGAATAAAATTCAAGTATTCGCTTGAATTATTTTAAATTAAACTCAAAATAGGAGTAGGCCCCCTAAATTGATTTGGACTTGTAGTGCTAAAAGAGAGCACGAAAATGACACTGATTATCCATATAAGGCATGACAGGAGGTGTCAATCAATATACTGTTAAGCTTTAACCTCAGTCCGCTTTGTTTTGGTTCTTCACTTAAAGTGTACACGTTCAATCAAATAATTCAACTAATTAGGCTTTTAAAAATGGAACCACACGGCATCGTTTTAATTAGTTGTCACCCAAAACATTCCTCCACAATTCACTCTAATTCTACACAGTAAATTTGAATTTATACGTTGAGGATTTTTACTCATATTTTGTCCTTGATTGTTGTTCCTGATTTTTATAATAATTTTAAAAAATAAATATTTAAAAAAAAAAAAAAAAAGAACAAAAATTTTTAATTGTCTGAGGCTGCCATCACAGAGACTAATGTCAAGATCACAATTTATCCATTGATCGGATAAAAATAAACCGTCTGATTGGGTAGGGAGTGCACGTAGATTAGTTTTCTCGCAGTGGGCTATAAATGTTGCGTTGGATTGACGACTCATCTTTTTTTTTATTAATTGGATTATGATTTTTATGAATGTGCAGAAAGAAATGAAGCATGAAATTTTGGCATAGTTACTGTTTTTTATCAGGACTCGACATTCGTATTTTCAAATCAAAATAGGGCAGTAGGGTGTAGGGGAGCGAGAGGAACACAGGATTCCACGATAATGCCATCTTTTGGTGTTTCTTTTTCAACCATGTTCATGGCGAGACGTACCCTAACGATCGCATATTCTCTGCCATATGTATAATAGGAGAAGCCAAGCCAAACAACTAGATAATGGAGTCTTGTCATTCCACACACGAAGTATGGATGGAAAATTATTCTCCCTTTAAATAGATGATAGATCTTTTATGTTACTTTACCTTTGATTAAAAATTTATATACTAGTTAAAATTTTTTTTAAAAAAAAAAAAACAATAAAACAACTCTTCTGGAGCTGTTCTTTCTATACAATCTGACATGCAAAATTCTTATATAGATTTGGTCTATATCTCTACTATATCTCTATATATATAGACATTGTAAATGAAATTCAATAATGTCGTAAAAAAAAAAATTTTCTACAAAGTATATGTGTTTTAGGCTTATTTCGTTATTGAAATTCTACATTTCCTTATATAATATGAATGATATGAACTACAAGATTTATATATAAGGGATATAGAAGATGAAATACTTCATCTTTTTATGAATGTATAGACATGTTACACGAACAACATACTTTCTTTTCATTGATATTTGAGTTAATTTAATCCGATTAGATATTTAATATAAAAATTTGTTATTTTTAGGATTTTACCATTTGAACAAGATAAGTAAGAGAAAATTCATTAAAAATAGATAAAAAATGGTTTGTGTGCATGAAAAATAAAGAATAAAATACTATTAAATCCTAAATATTGAAAGTGTAATCTACATTAATTTCATATAAGAGCAAATCCTCATTTTAATCCATATTCTTTTATACTTTCACCATGTAATTTCTTTTTCTTTTTTTTAAGTCTCTTATCATTTTTTATTTAAATCAACTAATTCTTTGAGTTTTTGTTGTACCATTTAAAATCCATAATCATTTTTGTATTGAAAAATTAGGTCTCTGATATTTTTACGGGTAACTGACAAACTCCTTCTTGCTTGAAAATTTTTAGACAAGAAGGATTTTGTTGATCACTTGTAAAAAGATGAAAAACCTAACTTTTTAATAGAAAAAAAATTATGAACTTTAAATAATACAATATAAAAACTCAGAGATTTAGTTGATTTAAATAAAAAATGATAAAAAAATTTTTTAAAAAAAGAAGACTTCCGTGCGAAAGTAAAAAAGAACGGGGATTAAAATGAAAACTTATTCAAAAAAATAGGATATCCAAAGATTCCTACCTAATATTATGGATTAAAGATTTCTTATTAGAAAATTATTAAATTTACTATTGGAGGGATAATAGAGAATAAAATAATATTATTACAAAGTAGCGGAAACCAAACACCACAATGCACGCTTTTGAATGGGAGAAAATTTTCTTGATGATTGATTGAAATGGATGGATCTGATCTGATCTGATCTGTTTACAGTAAAAAGATGGAGGAGTCGGCGTCAATACATAGTCTCTTTCATAACATTTGAACCGACAAAAACATTGAGTGTGCTTCGATTGACACTTGACAAGTACCTGCACCATCGTCCTGTCTTTATAATATTAAAACTACGTAAAGAATACATGCTTTTTTACTCACTTGAATACTTATACAGCGGTGACCGGTACGTGTTGATTTAATTCAATCAGGAATGCAAATTTTTCATATTTTTAAATTAAATTAAAGTTTTATGATTTTATATCAAACTCATGAAGTCTACGTGACCAGTACAAATCGATTTAATTCAATCAAGAAAGCAATTTTGTTTATCAATAAAAAGATCTCAATAAATTATATTATCTACTTTTGAAATTGAATATTTTATTTTAAATTATTTAAATTTTAAGAAAATGAATTAACTTAGTTCATTTTATATTTAATCATATTAATTTTTTAACAAACTTTTAACATATTTAGGAAATTAAATATTTATTTTTTTACAATTCAAAATAAAAATATGAATATTTAATTTCGAATATACAGAGGGAGTAATAGATTATTAATCCTATTAAAAGTGGAAAAAAGAAAAGAAAATGAAATAAATGTACTCCACTACCACCATGTCATCCAATCTGTTGCTTACTTTCACTCTCATCCCCTTTTCAAAAGTTTAAGAATTTACAATAATTAATGGCTTTTATTTGATACTACTCTTCCCATAAAAAAATATAAATTATTTAATGATATTTTATTTATCTTGTAATAAATTTATTTTACAATTATTAATGTATCATTATGATATTTTTTATTATAAAAAAAAGAGACAAATAATTATTTAGGAGAGAGAATCAGAAAATTTTTTACCGATCATAATTATATTTAAAACCTCTTAATCCATATATAACTGTAATTAAGATCTTATATTATGGTACAGAGGTTATAATATTTCTAAAAGGCCAAAAAGGTTAAAAAACAAAAAAGAGGAAGAAGACAGAAATTTTGAGCACAACTAAGTCATGGCAAACCTAACCTAACCTGTGAGAAGACATATTCTGTCGCCTAGCAAAGCCCCGCCATTCCTTTTTACCAGATCCGGTGCAAAATAACATGAATCCATTATCGTACGCCGTCCTCGTAAATTAACCCTCGTTTCCGTCATGAAGAATTGAACAACATTTCATTTACATAATACAAAATAATAATAATAAAATGACTACATTAATATTTTTGTCCTTTTGAAATTGAATAATTGATCATTTTTTTAAGTAACATGCATGTCATGTTGTGTAATTTTGTATCAATAACAATTTTTTTCCCTTAACTGTGATTGCTTTGCTAATTGAGGATTCAGGGAAAAAATCAAAGCGTGTCCTTCTATTTTGTGAAAATTATGAAATAGATTCCTAAATGGTACAAATAATTACGTTCGTAGGAACCCCAAATGTAGAGACAGACCCAAGTGAGCGAACATTCCTACTTTGCCGCTGCGCATTTAATTCGTTCAAACCAAACAAATTTGGGGGCTCTTTGCCCATTTAATTTCCTTTTTGTGGTTTGGATAAAAACAAAATAAAATGGAAAACTATAGCCCAACTGCAAATTATCCGATGAGTTTCGTTACGTTGCGGACAATAATTCAAATCTCCATCACACCACGATCCCATCAGGGCCACACAATCATATTGTGGGGTGGGCCCATGTATTCCAGCATTGCCCTGTAGCATGACCCAACCACTTCCGATTTGGCCATGTCATCGATCACGACCACGTTTTTCTTTCTTTCTTTTTTTTTTTTTGTTTTAAATCATCTTCTTTTTCAAGGGGTACTTTCGTCTTTCCAACAATCTCTATGGTTAGTTAAGTGGCATTATTCATAGTCCACAGAGATGATAATAATATTTTAATAGGACAGTATTGAGTCTTCCTCTTGGGATCGTTTTGTAGTAAGTAGAGCGATGGTAAAATGAGTATTCATTTAATTTATAGTTAAATAAATGGTATGATTATTTAATATTAATTTAAATGATTAATCATTTATAAATCATCAAAATTAATAAATATATAAATGAGTAATTGTGAGTAATAATTTAATTTAATTTAATTTTGAATATTAAGTTGTGTTATGATTTTAGTTTAATCCTCTCGCTCTTAATGACTATATGTGTATGAAAATACGAGATAATTTTATATGATAATAAAAATCAATAAATACTCTATCAATTAAGATAGAACAAATGTCTTGATATACTTCTTTTGATTTTCTACAATGATTTACTTATTATAAGGATCTTTTGGTAATATTTTTTTAAAAAAAGATTTCTGAAGCACTTTATAAAATGACAAAGGAAAAAGGGGGGAAAATAAATAATCTCTTGATATTAATATGAGTGTGTTTATATTTTCATATTTTTAGTTGAATAATTTATAATAAAACTTTATCTTTCCTATTTTTATACATGTAATAAAATCTAACTTTATTGAACTACATGACAAAACTAAAGATATATTCTTAGATGACAAAGAATTCATCAATTATCGAATTGACATTTAAACTAATTTGGATAGCATTCGGTGCATTTAAACAAATTATTGTGCTGAAGTCTTGAACTTCAACAGAAAATGAATATCCAAACACTTAAAAGAAGAAGGATGAGGGAGGTAAAATAATTAATTAAATCATTGACCTTTACTTTTCTCTTTCTCTTCTTCTTTTTTTAATTCATTTCAAATCAAAGCACGTAATTTTTAATTTCACACAAAAGATAGTTTTACATTTCCTTTTCTCAAGGAGCAAGGAGGGGAAAAAATGAATATTTTGAGTTAAAAGAAGAAAAGAAATGAAAGAACGATCGATGGAAGAATGGGACTTGGGAGAAGTGTTAGGTTGCTCAGGGTAAAATGGCGGGATTAGAAAAAGAAAAAATTGTCTTTAAAAAAAAGAGGGGAAAAAGGGGAAATATAAGAAGAAAAAAAAATGAAAGAGAAATATGAAGAAATGACTAAAAAGAATAAATATTAAATTGGAGTGTTGGAGTATTTTTTTATAAGCAACTTCTATAACTTAAAGAAAAAGTCAAATAAAAATATGGGGGAAAAAATGAAAAAAAAAAGTGAAAGAAAAGTAAAAGAGAAAAAATAATGGAAAAATGTGAAATATAAGAAGAAGAAAAAAATGAAAGAGAAATGATTAAAAAGAGTAAATATGAAAATTTGGAGTGTTGAAGTCCTTTTATTAAACTAACTTTACAGCTTAAAATGTTATCAAAATGAAAGTATTTTTTTCTAAAATTAAAAAGAAAGGGGGAAAAAGAGAAAAAAAGAAAAAAAAAGTGAAATATAAGAAGAAAAAAAAAAAAAAGAGAAATGATAAGAAATAATTAAAAATGGTAAGTATGAATATTCAAGGTTGGAGTGTTTTTTTTTATAAGTTAATTACTAACTTAATAAAAAAGTCAAATAAGTTAAATGAGTAATCATGATTATTTATATTTAAATCTTTATAAATCATAACTTAAATGATTTATAAATAATTTGAATATAAATAAATATGTTTTATTTATTATTAATTCAAATGAATACTTGATTACTCATTTTTGCTACCTCCAGTGGCAAGTTAAGTTGCAAGCAGAGATAAAAGAGGCTTTACTTGCATGTGCGTCACGTGCATGGTAAATGGCGAACATCATAAGCAAAGGAGAAAGGACCACCCAACTTGGGACGGACGGGACGATCGACTGAGGTCTCTGGCGGGTGTCATGCATATCATCTTCATTTTTTTCTTCTTTTTCTTCAGATAATGCAAAAATCAGACAAATATGATAATATTTTTTTTCTCAGGAATATAATTCAGTGATAAATTTGATGAGAATTGGTATAATAGTAACCTCACCTCTGTATGTAGGATGCAATTTCAATTCCCATAAAACACAAATTATTTCATTATATGTAGTGGTTAAAAGGCAATTTCTTCATAAATTCCACATAAACATAATCCTCAGTTTACTAGAGGAGGGGAGCGTCGGAATCCTTTTTCTTTTGTGAGGTTTACCATTTTTTCAGGGACATGTACGGAGTCTTTTGTGCATATTTATTTATATAGGGCCGTGGCAGTCCTATGCCGATCCAGCAGGAGACGAGGGTCGGTCTTTAATGAAGGGTTTTTAAATGGCGAGAGAGTCTGTGACTTTATTTTCAAGGCGAAAACACTCAATTCATCACTCACAGTCACTGCTAGCTGCTTCTTCTAGTTCCCGGCAGGTTCTTGAATTAAAAGAGATCCTTGAAAGTGAAATGGCCACAGTAATGGAGGAGGTGTGAGTAGTAGTATTATCACTGTCAACAAGAGAACCCCACAAGTCTCGGTACTTGAGAGCATAGCACTGCGTGCTCAATTCACTCCCGCCACAACAGCAGCCATCATTGGTCTTCTTCACTCATCATATAATTGAAAATTACTTTCTTCCCGTTTAATCCCCACTTTTATCCATGCCCAGTGAAGTACCCAAAATGGTCAACACAGAATCCTTTACCAATGCTGATCCTTTTTTTTTTTTGACTCATAAATAGTTTCCTTTTCTAGCTCTCAATGGGAAGAAACAGAATCAATGCAATTGAATACTAGCAGAGGTAAAAGAGTGTGTGGGTTAAAAGACTTGATAAGGAACATGCATAACCAGCACATGATGAAGAAGATTTCAATCTCATTTCCCAACAAACCCCCCACCAACTCCCACTGTACAATAAAAATACTTAGAAACCTTGACTAACAATAGAAATAGCACATCCCTTCTCTTCCAACAACCCTTCCTCCTTTCTTGATCCCTTGCACCTTTCCAATTTAAAGGGAAAACAAATAAACAGAGAAAAGAAAAGGCTAGCCCCCACCTGATGCATGGTACTTAAAAGTGGGGGAGAATTGGCTAAAAAGCTAATACAAGCTCCTAAAAAAAGAATTACTCATATTTTTGCAGCAAAGTTCAGATGCTAAGAAGATCAGGCGGAGGGGACTGAGGTGGCTGTTGATGATGATCTTTAGAATCCCTGGAACCTGAGCGTGGAGACTCCAAAGCAGAAACTGGTGGTGGAGGGGAATCCGTGATTGTAGAGTCATCCTGTTTAGCACCAGCAGGCTTGGGGAGCTCAGTAAGCATTTGAACAACTTCCCTCATTGTGGGGCGTTCCACTGCCTGTTCTTCCACGCAAAGCATGGCCACGTAAAATACATGCATTACCTCATGAAGAGGAACCGTTGAGAGTCTTGGATCAAGAATCTTGAGAACTCCTTCCTTGTTCCCGTCCGTCATCTTTCTCACCCATTGTACTATGTCCACACCATCACCGAACTCCCCAACGGGCTTTCTCCCGCTGACCAGTTCTAAGAGAACTACACCAAAGCTATATACATCGCTCTTCTCATCAACTTTGAGGGTGTAGGCATATTCTGCAAAAAAGAGTAAGATCTGAAATTAGTAAAGAAAATTAAATAACCATACCCCAAAACAAATGCATTGCTCAAAATTGATTGAAAATAGATAAATTTTCAGTGAAGCAATAGGAACTATCAGGGACCAGACTTATTAGAACCAAAAGTATTATTTGTACACCAACTTTTCACCAAATAGTGAACGGTACTTTTAGTTATGTTTTGGAAGCAAAGTTAGTTTGAATTTGCTCTCCAAAGTAATACTACTATATTCATAAATTCAGGCCAAAATAGTGCATTAAGTAGTTGGAGATCACTATCACATTAGACTGCATTAACAAGACAGTTATTCATCAAAGGCAGTAAATTACATGCCAAAAACCGCACTGGCACCAAGTTCATATTCTTAAGAAGTTGATTCCAACCGAAAAATAGGTACTGATAACAATGACAGGGATTCATGCGAGAGTTTATCCAAAAACAAGCCCACAACCAACTTCATTAGATAATTAGAGAGAAGATGCCATTTGAATTAAAACATGGGTCATTTCAACCTACTAGGGCAAAATTTTCAAAGAAGAACCATTCCTAAATCTCAACCTAAACTGTAATACCAGTCAAATTAAAGATCAGAGTACGAATTGCAAATGCTAGAGAAAAAATGGCAAATATAAACAGTAAATAGAAACATAAATCTAATGCTTGATTTAAATACGAGGAAAGGATCAATTTTATATGTTACCTGGCGCGATGTATCCATAAGAACCAGCAATAGCAGACATGCATTCAGATGTTCCTGAGTCTTGCAAAAACTTGGCAAGTCCAAAATCAGCCACATGAGCTTCAAAGTTAGAATCTAGAAGGATGTTATTTGATTTAACATCGCGATGGACAATCAACGGTGAGCAATCATGATGAAGATAGCAAAGGCCCTTAGCAGCCTCCAAAGCAATCTTATACCTAGTGTCCCAGTGCAAATGACCCCCTTTCTTGCCATGTAGCATTTCCCCCAAACTTCCATTAGGCATGTATTCATATACCAAAAGATTTGTCTCATGGTTGGAACAGAAACCCAATAATCTAACAATGTGCCTGTGTCTGATCCTCCCAAGGGTCTGAATTTCTGCATTGAACCCATGATCATGGGAAGAACCCCGGCTCATTGAAGGTAGCCTCTTCACAGCAACATGTTCCCCATTAGGCATCACTCCCTTGTACACAATACCAGCTCCTCCTTTCCCAATAATATTATCCTCCTTCAAGCAGTCTAATACATCATCACAAGCAAAATCCAAACGCTGGAATGCCGTGAGTTTCCATGCACGAGCTTCACTGGCCTTCTTTAATGACCTAGCCTTTATAATTGCAGCAACGGCAAACACAATCGAGCAAACAAGCAACCCAATAACTAGTAGTAGCTTCATAGAAGGGGATAATGCCCCCCTCTCATGTGGTTCACTTGTGCCGTTAACAATCCCCTCTTTGCAAGGCCCTAAATAGGGGCCACAAAGATCCGAATTGCCCAAAAACGAAGTGTAATTGAAATAACTGAACTGCCCAGTCCCAGGAACTAACCCAGACAGATTATTGTAAGAAAAATCAACAGAAGTTAGACTTTGCATTGTTGATATCGAACCAGGAATGCTACCCACTAAGTGATTGCGAGATAAATTCAGATAGTTTAGTATCCTCATACCCGTTATTTCATTTGGAATCTCACCAGATAGTTGGTTCCGGCTAAGGTCGACAAATGTCAACAGCTTGCACTGGCTGATCTCAGGAGCCATACTGCCCGAAAAGCTGTTACGGCTAAAATCCATCTTTGATAACTGCTGCAGCTTCCCTATTTCGGAAGGAATGCGGCCTGTGAACTTGTTTCCATCCAGCAAGAGCTTTTGAACCCCAGAGAATTTTCCGATACTTGGCGGCAAAGGACCGGATAGATGATTGTTGGAGAGACTAATCTGCCCCAAAGTCGTTGATGTAACACCCGTCTCGGGAAATGGACCCGAAAGAAGATTATCTTGAAGCTCAACTTGCGTGAGCTTAGGCAAGCTCAATAGTCCTTTCGGGATTGATCCGTTAAGATAGTTTTCACCCATCCGTATGCGATTCAATGACTCGCACTGGCCAAGTGACTCTGGGATTGGTCCGAAGAGAAAGTTTCCCAAAGTGATCAGCGTCTGCAGCTTGTTTCCGGTGCACATATTTGGGGGGAGAGTTCCGGTCAATTTATTTGAACTTAGATCGAGATTCTGAAGGTTGCCGTTGGTCCCCAACCCTTGTGGTATGCTCCCGGTGAAGTTGTTTTCCCAAAGTTGCAATACCTCCAGTAGCGGTAAGTCTCCAATAAACTCCGGTATCGAGCCGTGAAGTTTGTTCCGGAAAAGATTCAGCAAGGTCAGATTTTTTAGCTCTGCAAATGTAGGAGGAATTTCACCTGCAAGCATATTATTCGACAGATCCATTGATTTCAAGCTTTTTAAGTAACCAAGCTCTGGCGTCAACGGCCCAGCGAGAGCATTCACTTGAAGAAAAAGAGTGTCCAAATTCTGCAGTTTCCCAAGCTCCACCGGAATCTCGCCAGAAAGCGCACAGTTGGCAGCGTCAAAACGTACTAACTGCGTCAAGTTCCCAATCTCCGGAGGGAGCCCACCGGTAAAAGAGTTGAAGTACCCAATGTACAGCTGCTGGATTTTAGTTAAGTTCCCTAACTCCCGCGGAATCTCACCGGCAAGCTCGTTCCCGGAGACAGCAAGGTATTCAAGATTTGGAAAACTTCCATACTCCTTAGGAATGCTGCCAGAGAAAAAGTTTCCTCCCAGGTGCAAGTGACGAAGACTGGTTAAACGATAGGCTTCCACCGGTAAAGGTCCACTCATGTTATTATTATAGAAATCAAGAACTTGGAGATTTTGCAGGCGAGTGAGCTGAGTAGGGAAAGTGAGGTTGAAAATATTATTAGAAAGATTAAGATACCGAAGAGTGGAGATGAAGAAGAGTTCAGAAGGAACGGGACCCGAAAATTGGTTAGCCGCAACGGAGAGGTTTAGAAGGAAACGGAGATGACCAACGTCTGAAGAAAGTACACCAGTGAGATTAAGACCAGAAATATCAACTCCCGTGACATGACGTCTATTGGAGTCACAGGTAACTCCAGCCCAGGTGCAGTGACCAGTGGAAATGTCCCATGAAGCCAAGGCAGCTTGTGGGTCATCGGAAATGGCGGATTTGATGGAAAGTAAAGCCTGGTATTCCGGCATGCGAAGTGGTTTTGCACCTAGAGGGGAAAGGAGTAACAGAAAAAGGAGAAGAAAGAGACGCATTGTTTGTGGATAGTTTGTGCCCTGCAGGTTTCTTGGTTCTTCTTCTCTCTGTGGTCTGTGGTGGTGGGAGTGAAGGAGAGATTGAGAACGGGGGTGTGGTTTTTATGACTTTTTCATTCTTCTTTTTGGTTGGGTTTTTACTGATGATTTGATCTTCCTTTTTTGCATCTTTCAGGGTATTAAAAAAGAAGCCAAGGTTTTAACTTTTAAAGAACATTTTGAAATGTCTGCTTCAGCCCAGAAGGGGATTTTTTTGCCTCTTTTTTTCTTTTTCTTTCACCTTTTCATAAAAGCTTTCTATCTTTTACTTTTTACGCAATATTTCACCCCCCTTTTTTTAATAAAAGCTCTTTTTATTGGTTTATATATGGAGGAAAACAAAAATATACCCCAAATTCAAAATCTCCTGTGAGTTAGATTTACTTTCACATTTATGTCTAGGGTCGGCATGCCTTACTTAAAGCATATGATGTCTATTGTTGGCTCCTAAAATTTAAATTCTAATTAACGCGTCACACCGTTTTATTAATATATTTAGTAAATGTAAATTTTATAATATTCGTTAATTAAAAAAGAAATTAGAGGCATAATAGTCTTATTTGATTGGCGGAAAAGAAAAGGAAAATGCCATATTGCTGTAATTTAAATTGGAGTTTGTCTTTACTTGATTAAATAACAAAAATCTTGCATTAAAAAAGAAGTCAGAAAAACAGACGCTCGCGAGTTGCACTCATTTTATAGAGTACGCGCTCATTAATAAAGAATTATAGCATGATGATGCGGTGGTATTACAAAAGAGGTCAATTTTGTTTGTTTGGAAGATGGGTGGGTTTTAAGATTATTCGGGTAAGTGGTAGCCAAATTGGCACAATTACTTCACAATCTTAATTTCCAGTATTTGTTGACTAATCCTTTACCTGCCAACATTTTTCAAACACACATTTTATGGAGTAGTACCGTTTAAAAAATATACTACCACTCCGTCCTAATTTGTAGTTTTACTCTAAAAATAAATAAATAAAATACTCCTCAAGAGAATGTTTAATGTACTTTTTTCATTTTTATTTTATAAAAAACCCATTTTGTCTCGCAAACTTGTGTAGTAAGTAGTAGTATTGAACTATTCCGGAAAGATTGTAGTAATAGTAGTATTGAACTATTCCGGAAAGAAGATCTCAGTGTATGATGTTTAGTATTGGAATTCGTAAGAAGGCTGAGAACCATCCGCATCATTGGCTTTAATTTTCGGTTATTTTTAGCACACACAGGGAGCGGACCATGGACATGGGGAAAGGACCAAAAAGACCCAGAAAAAGAAAATAAAGATGGCAAAAGTAAAGTAAAGGTGATTATAATCTGCGTTAAAAGTTGAGCTAATTACTAATCTTCAAATTTTCCTGCTGATTCAAGGAGTAGAGTGGTTTTTGCTTCACGTGGAAGGCCCTTTTTGTCATTTTCCTTTTAAAGCTTGGGTTCTACCACTACCAGTTTTGGCTGATTAGTTACAGCCCTTGATTCGGCTCATTCGATACCACAGGAGTTTGAATAGTAGAAATATACGGTTCAGTAAGTATGATCGATCGTCGTTGATGGAGGAACAGGAACTCGACGCAATGATGCAGAGCAGACAGTGTTGGCCATGGAATGGAACCAATTCCATCATATTTCTTCAATTGATGATAATCTTCTCTGGCTGGCTCTGCAAGCTGTGACAGAAACCACTCGGAGACTATTTTTTCTTCTCGGTCTCGCGAGAGAGAATCTAACTTAAGGAATCGGAACAAACCAAAAATGATGCAAAGACGAAGAAACAATTATGAGTCATTATCGCTGCAATAATTTTGCTGTATCCCCCCTTCAATATTTCGTAAAGCTGGTCAAATCAGGTTGACCGACATTGGCCACCGTGGGAGTTATGTTTTCTTATATCATAAAACTTACTCGCTTTTGGTTCAAAATATAATCATTTTAGGCATTCAAATTTATTTTATAATATGGATCGTTTTATAACATTTTTTAAGTATTTATTATACATTTTTCATTCATATTTTTGTGGTTATTTTTTATTGTAATTTTTCAAATAGTTTAAATGAAGATGTTTTGATATTTTGATTAAATTAATGTATTGTTATTTGTATCCTTAATATGTGTAAAAAGGTCCGAACAACCAACCTTATGAATCCGAGGAAGTATTACTTTTTTTATTATTATTACTTTAATTATAAAAATAAATACCAATATGGCGTCAAACGACCTATGATCAATGACAAGAGCATAAGATTTCGGTGATAAGAGAAATAATATTTGCAATGTCTCACTCATTAGCGTCCCACGATTTAAACTTTTTTGATACAACTTTATCCCATTTAAAATATTTTTTATATTTCTCATTTAAAATTATAATTTGTTATAATAAATGAAAGGTGCATTGTTGATTGTAAACCGTTTTATATCTTACTTTCTTTATCCTTCCACATACAAGAAATAGTAGTGATTCATCATTTATTAAGTTATGGCTTGAATTGCCAAGTCTTGCTACTTTTATCATAAAATTGAAAGGTTTTGAGTTTAATATATGATATGAGGTATCAAATTTAATGTTTACCATCAAACAAGTAAGATTGATTTTAGAATATGAATTAATTGACAAAGGTATAGAGATAAAATCAATATCTCTTAATTAATTGAGTAAAAATTGACTCGAATATCAATTTAAATAAAACTTTTTCATATTGTTCTAATCGTAATAATGAAAAATTAAAAAAATACTCCAGATGTACCTAGTACTTCAACCCTTATACCTAGTCTTATATAGTCAGCGGAAAGTTTTAAATACATACAATATTACAAATTTACAATGGATTCATGGTAAAGGGGCATTGATTTTGAAAGAATTCGCATGGAGTATTTTGAAAAAGGGTAGCTAAAAAGGGAGCTTTTTCAAGTCTCTCTTCTGCCAGGGGTACTTTTGCTATAGAGAATGAATTACTAACCCACACAACAGCCGCACTATGACCAACTGTTCTTGCTTTTGATTATATACTCTTCGGTCATAAATTGAATTTTTTAATTTAATTTATATATATTTTAATAAAGCAGTTTGATATAAGTTCATTAATATATTATATTATAAATTTTTTTAATAAAATTTTTATTAATTTAGAAAATTAAATATTAAATTCTAAATATTTTTAAATAAAATATGAAATATTTATTTTGCGGATGAATAAAGTATTTTATTATTATTTTTTTACAAGAGGGTACCAACACACACAACAGAGGTGACAACGAATTTGTGGACCATGGAACCTGGGATTCATATTCTCACTCAATCACAGATGGAGACACCCTCCTATTCCAAATATCATCAAAATGGGCAGGAATGAGAAACCCTCGAAGCCACTGCCAACATTTGACCAATCCGTCCTTTCCCTTCCGGGTTCCCGCCAAGAATATTATTGCACTATTACTTTATGTATTTATTTATTTATTTTCAACTGAAGAATGATATGCGACGACCTTTTACATCCTGTGGCATTTAATGAATTCCAAGCTTTAGTCCCTTTCTCTCCCATTGGCAGTTCATGTTCCTCTAAGGTTATTTTCGTAATTTTATCTTCGTATCTTCCCTTTTTTTTTTTTTTGGTCACCTTGGGATATTTCAGAATCTTAAAAAGTAAATGTTTCAATATTTAAATTTGATAATCGGACAAAGTCTCTATTTGTTCTTTTTTACTTCGATTTTTTCCTATCAGTCATAAATAAACTATTATCAGTGTCAAAATTATAAATCACTGTCAATTATTTCTGTCAAAATAAAGATACTTAATTTTTTTGATTCTTCTTAAAATATCCTCATTGATGATTCCAATCAAATTAATAATATAATGATTAGGAAAAAGAGATAGAAATAAGGGTAATATGGTAAAATAAATATATAAAATATTTAAATAACATAATACAAGATTCAATGACAATATATATATCTCTATATATGTATATGTTTATTCAAATGACTGATGGAAAAATGAAAAAAATTGATTTTCCTCCCCCACCTTGTAGAGATCTATGGATAAACCCTGGGATTCGAAGTCATTGTAAATTTGTAATTTTCACGGGGCATAGGCCCTTCCCTACCTCCTTTCACCGGCTGTTTTTGTCGTGCATTAGAGGATGATGCCACTGATGTTGATAAGTGTATTAAAGTAAAGGAAAAAAAAACTCCACTAAATAAAGTTCTCATGTAATACCTCCATTCCAAAATAAGTATCTTTTAAGGAAAAAAAAAGAATCAATTTGACAATATATGTCATTTTGTGTCATCAAGACTCATTAATTAAAATTTATCTAATATTACCTTTTAATTTATTTTTAAAAATACTTGCTAGATAATTAATACTCTCTAAAAGATATATCATTAATAAGGAAGGATAAAAAGTAATTTAGACTGTTTACACATTAAAACATCAAAAATTAAGAATTTCATAATTGGTGTGCGAAACTTTAAACCACACTTAATATGAAATGGAGGAATATTCATTAAGTGTATAGCTATTAAATACTCTTTCCGTTTCACAATATAAGGTGTTAATGACCATTTCACATGGATTAAGAAATAATAAATATGAATTTGTTACTTCTAAAAATACCTTTTATTTCTTGTTTATAAATATAGTTTTTTTTTTTGTAATAAATGGAAGAGGATATTAAATTGAATGTAAAAATGAAAAAAAAATATATAATAAGTATGCATTGTAAATTTTAAAAATATTTATATTTATATTATAAAATAAATAAAAAAAAGTTAAAATAATTTATATTTTGAAATGAGTGGGATATTTTATTACCTTTCATCCTGCTTGAATTAGAGTGGGAAGTGGGTGACTGCGAGGTTCCCCGAGGCTTCGATAATCTAAAGGTTTCAAAGCAAAAGACTTGGGGCTCCGCTAAATTTCCTCAGCCCAAGGTTTCAATTCACCGAAAAGACACGTTTTAACAAGAAATTACCACTACATTGTTTTTCCTCTTTTCTCGAATCCCGTTCCTTTTGTCTCCTTTACTTCGGAGTTTGGAAGACGACTCTTTCTCTTTTCTCCTTCCCCAAGTTTGGGGTCATTAATTAAATTAGGGCACAGCTACCACTGCATCAAGATGGAATGGAAACGTACCCGGTCATAAGTTCATTTGCACTAACGCAGTTATTTTATAAGTTAAATAGGATAGCTCTCAAAATAGAAAAATTGAATATTTCTCCTTTTATCTTGAAAATATTTAAAATTAAATATTTTATTTTCTAAAATATTATTACTCCTTCCGTATCTTTTGAAAATCGTTTAAGATTTTTGTATCCAAATTAAGATAATGATTATTTTAATAATTAATTTTTTTCTGCATTAAAACATCTTTTATAATAAATAATATTTAAATGAATTCAATTGAAATATTTAACGTGATTAGAAGCGTATGATTAAAAATTTTTCATTAAATGTTTGTTATAAAATAAAAATATTCCTTAAAAAATCTATTTTAAAACAAGCTAATTGTAATTGTCTTCGGAGTAAGGAACTAATATATTGAGATTTTATTTATTTATTTATTAAAAAATGGTCGAGATTTTGTTAAGTGTCCAATGAAATCAAATGATGGTTTCGTTTCCCTAATCCTAAAATTTAGAAGACTTATTTTATGCGTTTGTCGTTTTCAATCGTCCTGACTTAATATATTTCTTTGGTACGAGTTCTTATGGTCCCTTAGCGAAGAAGCCTTTTTTCTTTTCTTTAACAGTTGAAGTATTATTCATGTCGTTCTATGGATGTCATTGCAGGACTGCATGCGGACATACAGAACCCTAACTGACTTATTATTATTATTATTTAAAACACATGAATTATCATGAGTTGTAAAATGAAGATAATGTATAAGAAGATAAAACAAATCACTCAACCAATCATTGCCTTGATCAGGGTTTTAAAATCTTAAACTATTTTTTAAAAAAAATGAATGGAGTAATTCTGATTTTCACGAGAAAAAAAGAAAGGAAGAAAGGGTTAATTTTGACTATAACTTAATTAATTAGGGTACTGATTAAAACTATTATTGTCCTATCTAAACTAAACTATTTATATTAACGTCAAAATGTAAACATCTAAAGATTAGATGCTTTATCTTTCAATTAACTTTTTGAAAAGTTTGCAAAAATGAGAATCTACATGCAACTCAAAGTCCCTTTCCATTTGACCATCAGGACCATGTTTGGCAATCAATCTCCTTCAATTAGGTCATTAAAGCCACATTGATTAAGAAAATAACACCACTTAAGATAACTACTGAGCTGTCTTATATCTTTCATGGGAAAATAAGATTTGGAACCACATTTCCAACTTTTTTTTTTTGGAGAAAAAAATAAAAAGGTTAACTATTTATTTATGTTTTGAGACAAAGGAGTACTACTTGAGTGGTTGGGTCTTACTCTAGTGGCAAGTATGTTGGTATCAGCTGATTGAGGTTTCGGATTTGAGTCCTCTTATTAGCAGGGGCGGTATCCCTTGCCCTACCCCCCCCCCCCCCAAAAAAAAAAAAGAGTACTACTTGTTCAATCCGGTTAAATTTATTGGCTTTGGATGTCTTTTAATGCAAATTTCCTAAAATGCTTAACTTTACATACTCCTTCAATTACTAAATATAGGTCATTAGCTGTCATTTCAAAAGAATTAAGATAACTTTTTTCTCCTAAAATATCCTCTAATCATTATTTTTAAGATTTAAATGCCATTACATCATGAATATGTCATTAGAGAATAATATAGAAAAAAAAAAGATATTCAAAAAACTAATTAACTAACAATCATGACTTATATTTAGTGTTGAGGGAGTATTAAAACTACCAAGTACATGATTTGATGAGAAAAGCATTTGGCGTGGATGAAAGACTGGTCAGTGATGCGCAAAAAATGAATAGTTGTTGAAAGTAGATGCAGATTTGGTAGAATCTTTAAAGCCCCTTGCCGGTCATTCATGAATTCTTTCCTTTTGAATCGTTGCTATCCATTTTTCTGCCATATGATTTGGTTCTGGATCTTCCCCTGAGAAGAGGGATTACATCAGTTTTATACCAAAAATTTCTTACTCATGTACTATGAGGGTTACTTAAGTTGATTTTGACTCTTTTATTTATTTGTCTGTACCAACTTTCAAATAAAGTTAAAATTTGAATTCGGTGAAATTTATGGATATGTTTCTTTTCTTTTTATTGATAAAAAATAATGGAAAGTAAGTTCGTTTGATGATCCCGTATATACTATATTGATCTCTTTTTACTTGTTATGGATGGATGATACTTCTCTAAATCAAAATATAGGTTGTGTTCAGCTGCCTTCACACGCATATTAAGGATATAAAAAACAATTTATTGACTTAGTTAAAAATATAGAAAAAAAGCCCCTCAATCAAATTGCTTAGCAAATTGAAGTACGAAAGAACCACATGGAAAAAAATGAAAAAAGAGTAATAAATATTCATAAAATTTTGTAAAACAAACGATATTATGAAACAAATTTGAAAATTTAAAATGATTCAAATTATCAAAAGCAATAAAGTTTATATAATTTAAGGCCAATTATCACATACATTTCCTCTCTTTTGCAGCTTTGTGCAAGATCACTCCACAAAACCATTAAAAACCGAAAAGCTTGTGGTCCAATTTTTGATGGGTTTGGAAATCAGGAAGGACAGTATATTTCATCTTCAATGGGCGCAGGCTTCTGAATAGTGTTTGTCTTACCTTTCCATACTATTTATCTTGTCTACCAAAAGAGGCCCAACTCTTCTCTGGACACATCTGCAAGTTTCCCGAAGGACTGACCGATGGAGACTGCTCAAGACCGACACCCCTCGTTAGCCTCCGGTTTAACTTTTTCTTTCACATTATATCTAAAATTTTCATATATAACAGATAATGTTTCTACTGCAAATTACATATATAAATATATATATATATATTTACACGAGAATGCAATGGAGTGTTACGGAATTCAAATTATAGAGAAGCTCTGATTAAATTTTTAAAAATCAATATTTTTTTTTAGAAAAAAATAATAAAATTTGATTAAATACCTATGAGATTTAATTTATAAAAAATAAAGAAACAATTAATTTTTTTAAAAAAAATATAATTGATCATTAATTTTGATGGTTAAAGAATTAACTTAATCACTCCATAATTTGAACTCCACGGCATTTTATAACATTACAAAAGATTATCTCGGTACAAGACAAGAGAGCAAGAAGGCTTTATTTCATTACTCTAGTTTGCAATCCAGAGCTAGGTCCTTTTCGATCCGTTGTCTCGTCCAAAACTTGTTTGATACTTGTGGGGACTGTATGTCTGTATTTCGTCTTTGCAGCAAACGCCCATTTTTCATCACGCTGGCAACGAAACTAAAAATGTTGTATTCCCACTTCTTTCTCAGGTCATTTTTGCTTCAAAATTAATAATAATTCAAGTTTTTTGGGGTCTTCATTGCTTTTTTCTTACACGGTCTGTGAATTTGATTCGTTTGAGGTAAGAAAATACCAATAGGGCTCTGAATTTCTCCGGTCCCTTTCTGTATTTATAAGGAGACAGAAAGATCAATTAAATCCTGACTTTTTCTCCCGACACCAGAAGCTTCAAGATTATTGCCTGCTAAAAGGCCTTGTTAGTTTTAGACAGCCTCAATAATTGGTTTCAATTTTTGCACAAAAAAATGAACATTATAATAATAGGTTTCAATAATCAAGAGTCTGCTTCTTCTTCAGGACGATCATGTGACGCAGCAAGAAAGATAGCACCGGCTCCGGAGCCGCCGTGAGAATGCTCGATGATAATGTTATCGGAGAGGTCATTTCCGAGCATCTCCCAGACACTGCTGTGTAGATAGTTTCTAAATATCCGATAATGCTCGTATAGGCCGCCGTCGACCGTTATTACGCTTTTCTTGTTTGCAATTCTTCCTAGCTTCTTTACAATCCCCACGATTCCGGCTCCCACAAGACGAGCTCCGCGTTCTGCTACAACGTCACAAATCTCTGCAACTATTTCTCTTGCTATCGGAGTTGTTCCGGTTATCTGTGATCAAATCAACAGAAAACAAAATTGAGAAATGCACAAAAAAGAAGGAAAAGATTAATGACAATAATGACTCTAATCCCAATAGAGAGAACTGCTGCATCTCATGCCCAGCATGAGCGCCAAGTGAATATATATGTGCATTCTACAGCATGATATGATTACATGTTATTGTATAATTAACAACAAAAGTTTACCCCAAAAATATTCTCGAGTTTCTCATTCACCACTTCATAATCCTCTGTAGTGTCTTGATGCATAGCAGCCATATCCGGTGACCTGTCAGAATATGGATTGAATGATTCTTGCAATAACAAATCATGCATGCATCATATAAAGCCCTCTATCAAATAATGTCTGTCTGTACAAAAACAAGTGTTATGTTAATTCTAATTCCTGGGATTCTTCTTTGCTTCAACTTTCTATCAATTTTTCTTTTTTCAACAATTAATGCGATAATCATAAACAACAGATTTACCTCAGCAGGTATGGTGTTAAAAGTTTAGGTGGCATTGTTTCTCCGAACAACTTTGTTTCTTGAGTCAACTTCACCAGGACCTTCCTTACAACCTCTCCTATGTACATACCTGAAATGAGCTTTTCAAAGATCTGAGGAAGAAAAGAGGACTCATAAATGAATCTGTTCAATTTTGGTGAAAAGTGTCAATTCATTGAAAGGCAATCGTGAGTTCCATATATACCCGTTCTTCATTACTCGTGCTTTCGGCAGTCTTAGAGGAAGAATCAAATTCCGTCACAGGAAGATGAGGGGAGTTGAATTTTCCCCATTGCATGTTAACAACCTGAAACAAGAGCTTAAGTAAATAATCAAGTTTTGATAAAATTGACATATGTTTATTAACTGTATCATATCAATAAACCATTTCTCCAGATTTAGGTGATTGGCCGTGTAGATTTTGAATTTCTTTTGCTGATTCTGTATAAGCAACACTGGTAGTCATCCCCAAGGTAACTGCTGCCACGTTCTCCCGACTATGGTATCTACCTCCAGCCAAATCTCCAACAACATTGTCTTCCTGAATATACACAAAATCTTCTATTTTACCGTTTGAGGGTTGAGAGGAATTCTTGGACATTTTTCCAGAAAAATTTATGCTCAAGCAAATTACCAATGATACAATTTGCATTTCCACACCATGCTTCTGCAAGGCTCGATTGATTTCCTTCACCATTTCTGTCCTAACCTGATTAATTTGAGAGATCAGGTAGATTTAACGAAAACCAGATTACTTTGATCATGAGAGAATCAAATTTGGTTTATTATATCCTCTGTTTTTAACCAATTACAGGCCTTTGATTTCGGGTTAATTTTGGTGAGAAACAGATAGTGTCTGGTTAAGGGAAAATAGGAGTACTAATAATACTTTTAAGAAGAGACTCAACTGTGTTGTCCACAGTTAGCTTCTTCCAGTCTATATCCAGGGATGATGCAGCATGGTCTACAGGAACAGAGAGTGTAAATCCCAAATTGGTCTTCTTCCCTGAATTTGAATCCTCAGCTTTCCCTCCTTGTTCTGAAACAAATTTTGAGAACTCCAACGCAATTAAATCAATTAGTTCCTGAAAATTAAAAGAAAGACAAAAATTAGGGTAATTCATCAAACACCAAAGCTGATTTAGTTTGAAACTCTCGTTCATTTCTTTCGTTTTTGGGCAATGAAATGTGCATCGCCTGTCATTTCAGCAATGTAAAATTATCAAATCCTTAGTTTTATAATTTTTAAGAAGCCCGTGATTTACCTTAGGATTTCCATGCATTACATTAGAAGGAATTTCAATTTCTTCTTGGTACAAGTGAGAAATAGGTTCATTCTTCCCTCCAAGCTGTCCTTGCAAAATCAAGAAACTGTCTCCCCTAAGATTTACCCCATAGTATAATCCCTTCTCGTCACTGCCAAAGCATAACCATTCAACCAAGTAACAAATAATTTTCAGGTCAATCTAAATTTCTGAATGTTGAGAGGGTTAATAATAAATTGTTTACCCAGTGGGAAGTGAGACAGAGTAAGAAGGAATCATGCTAAGATTGGCTTCATGTGAATTTGAAGCTATGCCTGCATCCATATGTCTCACTAAGTCATTGGCAACATGCCATAGTTTTGGGACAGGAGTTGCACACTCCCTGGCAAACTTCCGGAGGATTCGCTGCGCCTGCCTCCACCGTCTATCACTCCGGCGCCTCCATTGCCTCCATAACATTGCCACCGCCACAACCGTGGAAACCGTTGTAACCATTGCTGCTACTACCACTTCCTTCCTCATCGATCCTGACCTCAATATATAGATTTGGTTACTTGCTTAGCTGCTGGAATGTCAGACGTCTTGCATTGTAGATACGCTATCAAGTAAAGAATTTAACAGAATAGAGAGGATCATGCAGAGAACGAGCATCTTGCCGAATCGTCTGCGATCGGGTGAAAGGGCACAATGGCCCAAAAATTAAAAGTGATGGACCACAAATGGCCCAGGACAAGGCCCAAGACCATAATTACATTGGGTCGAAGTCCAGGGGCAAAAGAAGCCTAGCCTTGGCGGGGCCCAATCAGACGGGTCTGCACATCCACGAGACTTGCATGTCTAAAACCAAAGAAAAAAAACAGACTAATAGGGCTCGAAGGTCATTTTAATCATTGAGAGAAAAATAGGCAATTGAAAAATCTAAAGATTAATCTTCCTCCCACTACTAACACACACCCTTAATTAGGGCGAGGGAACGGTCAAACAGATTCAGGATTATATATATAAACATATAAGACAAATTATCTTCCTTAATCACGATTAGATTTTCAGGATATATAACAGAGAAAAACAAGATAAGCGGGGACATCATCCGATGTGAGCATGACTACAATAAGGAGGGCGCCATAGCCAAAACTTCTTCGGCTTCTGCCTAAATTTGGGTTTTACTTGAGTTGATCAGGTTTCTGACTTCCGACCACTCACACCATATTATCTTTTCAGTTTCTTGGCTTTTGTTAACAGACCAGTCATTGTATTTGGTCGGCACGTATAAACGAAATATTGGAAAATAGTGTAATTTGTAAACATTATTATCTCTCTCTTAATTTTTTTTTTTTTTTTTTTTTTTTAGGATTATCACTGCTTTGTATATTTCTCAATTATCTGCTATCATCCATGCATAAGAGCCGTTTGACGGTTTTTTTTTTTTTTTTTAAAAGAAAATTACTAATTATTTAAATTTTGTTAGTTAGGAAACAGGAAAAGAAAAAGGAAAGTTGGTAGGAAAATTGAGTATCAACCGATGAAATGTGTACTTAAAAAAAAAATTTTTGGTTTTATTTTTATATATACAGAAAGACATAGAAAAATGATTTCTTTTTTGGGTGACAAAAGACGAGGAAGTTTGATTTGTCCTTTAAGATTAGGATTCCCGGAGGATCTTAGTTAAATTAATAACACATTTTACAAATAGTATTAATTAATTCTTTTCACTTGTAACATTATGGTTATTATTATATTTTAAGGGACAATTTGAGTACTAAATTGGTCAATCTTAATTATATACTAAATATTAAGGATACTAATCAATAAAAATAACCATTATTTTCTTTTTTCTGTTTCAACACATTTCATTAAAAGGTCAAAGTTTTCTTAATCTGGGTAAAAAAAAAAAAAAACCATGAACTAACTAACTTTTCAAATGGAAGCTTATAATTTGAATATTGTCTCTCTCTCTTTTTTTTTTTAAATTTTTTTTATGAACTTTACTAAATATGGATCCTATACACTCTTACCTCGAGGCCACGTGAAGATTGTAAATCGAGAGATATACCTCAATGGACTCGTTGAATTTTGTGTCTTGCCATAAGAAATGATCAGTTGCAATATACAAAAACTAAAAACCACTTACAAGAGTTTCTGGAAGAATTATGTATATCTACACATGATTTTTGGATCAGCCAAACTCTTTCAATATGTTTGTTTTTCAGACTATATATCCTTTGAACATGAACATTAATCACTCCTTAGTTTGCAGTATCCCATCATTGGTTTTACAATCTGGAGGAGATGTTTCTTTCAAAATCTTAATAGTTTTAGGATAGCCTGTCTTACTTTCTCTGCGAGAGCCTCCTCGGACAAGCAGAACTCTTCATCCACCTGCAGCAAAATCACATATACATACCTTTCTTAGTTAATTATCATAGAATGTTTGAAATTGAATATTTTTAATTTTATTTTAAAAAAATTATTTAAAATTGAATGTCCACCTTCAAAAATAATCATAATATTACATGAAAAAGGAACATAATAATTAATTAACACCTCTTTTTATTTTAAAAAAAAAAGTCTGAAAAGTTCCCAACTCTCTGAGGAAATTAACTTATCTATATAGCTCAAGTTCTGCAGTGCTGCAAGGGAAATATAATACTCCTCTGTCACTAAATATAAGTCGCTAGACAAAACTTTTGTTGAAATTAAGGAATTTTTTCCTTCCCTCTAATCATTCTTTCAAAATTCTAAACACTATATTTCACCATATATGACTAGAGAGATAATGTAGAAAAAATACTTTAAAATAACTAAATAAATAACAACAATGACTTATAATTAGTTAAAAGAAAAATTACTTATATTTAGTGATGAAAGGAATAATAAAAATACCTGTGCAATAAGACTGATATGGAGTCTGGTGTCACCAAATGGCATAGCACTACTATTGATGATACAAAGACCAAGCTTTTCCACTTCACACAAAATTTCCTTCATAATTCCCGTTCGTTTCTTGCAGTAAACTCTGAGTAGCAAGTTCCCATCCCAAATTCTTATTTCAATCTCGGGTAGTGACTGGTCAACAGTACTCATGTCATGCGAAGAAGAGGAATCAGTATTGTTGGAAGATAGTAGCACTACTCTCGGTCGCTTTGCGTACGGGGCAGAAACAGATGATTCAACATTTTGGCTCTTCTTCATTTGCTCTTTTTGTAGTGTCTGCAGGCGTACTTCCAGCTCTTTTAAGTGTTCGATAGTCCCTCCAAGAATGGATGCCTTGTCCAACTGCAATCCAATTAAGTGAATACAATTCAAGGGAGAAGATTAATTTAGACACAGGTTAAGTAGTCCCAATTTGAAAAAGGATCAGCAATGCAAATTAATTAAGGGCAACTGAAATTATATATATAATAATAATAATTAGTTAAAGAAATAATTATAGGGACTTATTGATTACTTTCTTGAGGCCAGGAATGAGGGATGACAGTGACGAAAATAGCTCAGACAGCTTTTCCCTCCTCTTTCTTTCCGCTAAGACATGATAGTGAGCCTGAAAACTTGTCCTGGCAGCCTTGCTTCTTTTAATTACTTCAGGTTGAGAGCCATATTCCCTGCTGGCTGTGTATAAATTCTGAACTGAGCTTGGAGAAGTTGGATCCTGCTGGAATAAGCTCATTTCTCCGTCCGTTTCAGTAATCTTAACATTAATTCCGTTTGCCGATGCAATATCCCCAAAAGAAATAATCTTGCTGGAAGAATTAGAAGCATAGGCCTCCTGAGTACATCTTTTCTGGGCATTCGTGAAATTATAATCTTTGTTCTTCATGAGCTGTTGGTGTGGAATATGGACATTGTAGATGTGGGTCTCGGAGTTAGCTTGAGGTGCAGTAGTATTACTTCTTGAAGTGGGATCAGTACTTATAACGTAACTGGACGGAGAAATAAGAAGATCCCCCTCGAGGAAGCAGCTGTTCATTTGCCAATTTGGAGTCATGAAGTAAACATCTTCTACTGTTTCCTATATATAAATATTTAATTTTTCTTGTTAACCAATTATATATATATGAGGAACTGGAAGCATTAGCACACACATTGATTATTGAATTGGGGAAAAAACATGAACTGGGCGACGCTTATGTAAAGTCTTACCGTTTCAGTCTGCATCCGATCTGCTGTGAAGAAATCCATGAAATTAACAGGAATTTAGGTCTGCAGTGTTTTTAGCTAGATGGAACAAAGTATAATCCTGTAATTAAGGCACAGGATAAATTATATTTCGTAAGAAGAGAGAATAATGATATATATGAAGATCTACTATGAACAAGAAATTAATTAACCTTTACAATCAGAAAGTCTGAAAAATCTGTCCAGAGATTACATAATAATAATAATAATAAAATTACGTCAGGCTATTCAAACTGTAAATTTTAGACAGAACACTCTTCAGGATATCTTCCGAAAAACAGATACCCATTTAAGGAAAAAAATAAAGAAAAAGAAAAGAAAAGAAAGCTGAAGGGGACAAAGATGATCAAAAGAACTTTTGAATTAAATTAGACGAACTGAAAAACTCTACCCTTTATAGTCAATTACATAATCAATAAACATGATTCACTTACGCAATTAATAGAATGAATGGAGAATCGAGAGCTCTGAAATGTTTCTTGAAAAGTCGAGGTCAAGAATTCACTTTTTCCGCTTATATATATATAGTGGTTTCTTTCTGTTGAGGAAAAGAAAGACGCGTATGAATTAAAAAGTTTAACTAGCTCCGGCCGAACAAACCCTAGAAATGATGCAGACAGGGATTTCCTCAATTTTAGTAGTATTATATTACGTCTGACTGGTCGCAAGTGGACAACCCTAGCAACGGGTAGTACAAGACAAATAATATATCCGCGAAATGGCACGTGTGGAAATAAGGATCAACCCCTTTCCAAGGCCTTCTCTGATACCGTGTCCGTGTGTTCTCTCCCCGCCTAGGGGCTGTAGCTGCTTCAGATCTGGAACGGTACTTTTGACCTCATTTGGATGGTCAAATTATTCTTCCTTTGCATCCAAATTCTGGGCAATGCACTCTCTATATTGCAGGAACTGTGCCAGGAAGTTTCTTATTGTTGATCTTGACACTACTCTACTGAATCAAAATTCTTTTGCTTTTCTCTCTCTTAGTGCTCATGAATTTGGAAGGCATGAGTTTTTCCTTGCCGCTTTAATATAAAGGGCATGACACTTTAAGAAAAGAGGTTGACTAGCTAATTAATTCACTTTTAGCTCTAAAAATATATTAAAATTTTAGTTGAAAAATTTAGATACTCCTTCTATCACTATTTATAATTCATCCATCATCAAAATACTAATTACAGGAGATCTGAAGGAAGAAAAGAGTTTTTAGAAGGGAGAGAGAGGGTGACAGATCAAATATGGGTAAGAATGGAAAAATAGATTTAAAATTTAATCGGCATATTTGCTCTAATATATAGAACATTATAGTTTTTGGGCAAGTTTGATGCCCTGGATGTGTCATCATGAGAAAGCAACGGGTTGTTTAGTTCACTTTTGAAACAGTCATGTTCCAAGTTTTAGAGCTTGCTTGTTTTGACTTAAAAAAAAAAAAAGGTATTTATTTTGTTTTAATAAACATTTAAATAAAAGAAAATTTTATTTTAAAAATGAGAGAAAATAAGAAGAAAAAAATTAATATGAAAGTTAAAATTGTTTTTTTTACGAGTTACTTCTTATAACTTAAAAAATAAGTTAAATTTTGACTTATTTTTGAACTTGTGCATTTTTCTAAAAGTTAAAAAAAAAAAAAAAAGCTTTTTTTTATTAAAGTGTTTATGGAAACAAAATAAGTGTTTTTTTAAAGCCAAAACAAACGGGTTCTTAGTTTAATTGAATTATTATTAAATTAACTCCCTAATGTTATTGAACAAAATTATATAATACGACAAAAAGAGTAAGGAATAATTAATTTGAAATTAGTTGGATCGGACCATCATTAAGTCTTCACTTTGAAGGATTGCGTAAATGGCGGCACTGTTTGGTCCTCCAATTTTAGGTTGGAGTCTCAAATCCTTCAATATGAATTTCATGGAATATTTATCTGAACTCCGAAGATCTTAAGTGGGATTAGTTATAATTTGTTCCCATGTAATGTAAGTGGTTTGCCTCCCCTGACGAAAGTGACAGAAAGTCAGAACCCATTACCTGAGGCCGAGGGAGGGAAACTTTTCGACATGGTGTCCGCGTAAGTATTGCAAAAGGCCAAGCCAGGAATGTCGATGGATAAAATATATTCGGATTTAAATTTGTATCGGATTCATTTATGATGAATCTGATACTTTTATTTTTTATATCTGGATTTGATTCCAAGTCCCGTAAAGAGGGAAATTAAAAAAAAAAAAACCAGCAAGATCTGGAAAAATGTTGAAGGATGGAAGTCTTAACTGCAGTTGAATTGCTATTGAAGGTGTAAAGAAGAAAGAGAAAATAGCACGTGTGGAAATGGTTCATGTGCAGGGCGGTCGGAATTTTCTTATCCAAGGCTTTTCTCTTTCTGCGGCAGGAAATTCTTATTATATGTTGTGGGAGTATTTTAGCCATCCTTTTCTGACATTGTTTTCATTTTCCCCATGTGAGGCTAAAATTTGGTGCCCTTTTCAAAAAAAGTGATGCATTTTTATACACCTGTATTGTCATAATTTATAAAAGGACCAAGCATCAATTCAATACAGCATATGCCTTTGGAGTAATTTAATCGAACAAACCGGACTTGTTCAAATAATATTGCGAGTTTGAACATTATGAAAATAATCAACGTTATAAAGTAAAATTTTAATTTTAAGTTAGAGGAAAACTCTATTATACATCCTTGATCGATTATAAATCCCTTCAATATATATGCTCTTCAGAAAAAGGGAAAAAAAAAAAAAGGGGATGGTGAAGAGGAAGAAATAGATTTGTATGGTTGGATTAAAATTGATCAATATTGATGGATTTTATTATGTTTTTGTCAAACTAAATTAATTGACTCGATTGTATGTATGTATAGTGACTCGGGTCATATGATGATGTGTACTCATGTAAATATGCGAAAGACTGACTAATTAAGTTTGTGAATAAACTTAAATCTTGTAAAATCGAATGCCAATATTTTCTAAAAACCCTAATTTCTTTTCCTTTTTAAGAAAAAAAAAAAAGAATAATAAAAAGATAAAAACTCTAAACAATTCCGTGGCTAGAGATGATGACACAAAGTTAAAAGAAGATGGATATTTTCACCTGTGCAGGGGACTTGTTATTATGCCAATCACTTAAGTTAAACTGAGTGTTTAATGTATTAAAATAAAAATATAAAAAACAGTTTATACATATCGCAACATTCCGCTTATTCAGAAGGATGTTGGTAGACCTGTCAAAAAGGGTTGTTGGGGTCCATGAGCTAGGCCCTGACCCTATTATTTATGGGTTGGGTTGTTCTGGACTGGACGTACTAGATGAAGGGAATTATAAAATTGGATCGTGTTAGACTTAGCCCTTTTACATTAGGGTTAGGCTGGATAAGCCCAAGGTCATTTTTTTTTAATTTATTATTAATCTAATAATTTATATTATCATTATTTTACTTATCAAGATCCAGTTATCATCATTCATCTTCAGTCCCCTCAACCCTCACCATTGTCACTATCGCCATCACCAACTCACCTCACCAGACGCACACCAGTTACTCTGCACTCCACTCACAGTTACACCATCGTCAACTCACCACCCGTTGCCGTCGCTTGTCAACCAAAATACAGTGATACCTGTGATTTAAATTTGCCATCAACATTCAACTTTTTCCCCTCACACGTCATCGGAAAGCCTTCCTCTTCTGATCCAGAACCTCTCTTATATTCCTCCACGGTTAGCTGAGCTCCCCCATCATTTTCCTTGGGTCTTTAGTAGCAAGACTAGACTCGTTAGATTCGCAAATCGTAGTAGCAGTCCGGACAGACATCGCAGGGCCCTTGGGCTTTTAAAAGTTGGGTTAGGCTTTAATATTATTGGCCCTTCAAGATAGGGCTTAGGCCCAACCCAGCCCTAATCTTCTAGGGTTTGGGCTGGGTTGGCCTTTTTTGACAAGTCTAGGTATTCGTGGGGTTTAAATTTGAAACTTATGATATGCCCGCTTACTACTCTATCTATTGAGATATCCATGAAGGGATTACATGTTATGTGTTCATGTGCCCTTTCCTCCTTGCTCGTTGATTAAATTTTCTCACAAACCTTATTCTTGACTTCAAGTGAAATACTTTATTCATCATTAATTATAAGCTATTATTCTGTCATTTTATCAAAATTAAGATAATATTTTTTTAAAAAAAATATTCCTATTTATAATTCTAATTAACCTTACACATGATTACGAAAAAGAGAGAAACATATGAGTAATATGATAAAAACTTAGTAACTAAAATACATAAGGAAACTAATGAAAGTTAGTTCAAATGATTTATAAATAATAGTGATCGAGGAAGTAATATATATGTAAGCGTGGTGGGTATCACTTAAAAATAATAAATAAAAAAATTTTAAAGGATGAATAGGAAAAACTGTACCAGATTAAAAGATTCAATAGATTAGAAAAAAAGGACAAAAAAGTAGAAGTAAAAAACTCAATAGAAAGATGATGTGAACTGCAAAAGTTCATCAACCTCAGTCGTTTGTCTTACGAAAACATGAAGCCGTCAACATTAACCAGTGACTGGCTGATTGTTCTCAGATGTGGTCCGAGGGTGACAGAGATGACCCCAAAGGCATAACCTGCTAATTAAACTCTCTCTCTCTCTCTGTGTATATATATATATATGTGTATATATTAATTTGATAGTATATAGTTATGAATCTTTGATTGAGAGACAGCAGGAGAAGCTGATCTGTCTGGAGATATGAAGGATCTCGATTGAGATTAAAATATGTCCTTCATATAAAAGAAGAAAGAAAAAAGAATATATATATATATATTTGTAACCAATTCCTCTATTGATTCAGTACTCTTGGATATAATTTTTTTCTTCCCTAGAGGACTTGGCCACATATACTTTAGGTTAGGGTTTAAACCAAAAGAAATCTTCAAAAGAGACTCTAATCGCTAAGACGTGTATATATACTTTATTCGAGGTTTAATTAATTTAATGATTTTACTAATATTGTTGTCTATGTAACAGAGACCTCTAATTATTTAATTTAGAGGTGGGAATGAGATGTATTTTGATGGATTTATGAGAAGAGTGGTTGTTTACTGGTCACTGATGTTGCCGTCGCACGCATGATTCACGCGAGTTGGTGAATTGCCCCACCCTTTTTTTATTCCTTTAAAGTTCTAGAAAGGAATGTATTTGAGTTAATTTAACCTAATTAGTATACAAAATACTCTCTTTGTCTGAAAATTATAAAATTTTCAAATTATATTAAAAACAAATTAAATCAAATTCTTCTTTTAAAATTTTCTAAGATCACGTATTTAATTTCAAAATAAAAAAAATATAGTAAAATTACATAAAGTTTCCAATTAGCCCAATATATTCTTTTTCTCAATTGATGGCGGGGTTTAGTAGATCCCTAAGCATTTATTAGGAAAAAAAGTAAAAAAGCAACTGCAAAGGGGACGAGTAGAGGGTATACTTTACATGTACTGCACTGTTAAGACTTTAAAGATTAATATTTGATTTTATTTTCTTCAATAAAAAAATTATTTTTTAATATATAAATTTTATATATTAATTAGATCTTAAAAGTATAAATTAAATTCTAAGTGTAATGAATCAAATTTATTATTATTTTTAAATAAAAAAAAGTTAACCGTTAAAGACCTAAGGGTGTTCTCCATATATGAAGTATACTGATACTGGGTCAATCATTAATTAGGCCTCTGTTTATTATAATAAGTTGTCAATGTATTAATCCACATGAATACACTCTAATAAGAATATGTTCCATTTAGAAACTATTTATCCTGTAATGATATAAAGAGATTGTTAAGCATTTTTTTCCCTCAAAATTTCCCTCTTTTTATTTGATCAACTAAAAATTAACTCTCACATGATATATTTAAGAACTTAATTAAGAAAAGGTTAAACTAGTCTTTTTATCTAATCATAGGGAGAGAGTATTATCATCAGGCGCTCCATATGGCTCCTGACAGGAATTCTATTTTGGGGATGGAAGGAAGAATTGATAATATTTAATTAAAATAAATGCTTCATCATCGTCAGGAAATGAAAATTAATATTTATATCGTATTTCTTAAGTTTTCTAGATATGGTGTATAGTATATACAGAAAATGTTAAATATATATTAATATTAATTGTTAACTTTTCTTTCCCTATTTGGACAAGGACATATGGAGGATATGTCAGCTTCAGAGTTTGGGTAAACCTAATGGCCACCATTATACATCTTAATTTAAACGAGCAAGAAAGCTTTTCTTAATGTTACATTTTCAGATAGCAAATTAGAGGTGCACCCTTCCAAAGGGTGCCTATTGGGGTTCTGCAGGCCATATACACATTTGAGGCACATTCTCCTTTAAGTATTTCTATTCTCCAATCGATATTTTTTTCAGGGCATCTAAAGTGAGTTCCATTTATCGATTCATTTTCCAACTCATTTGCTATATCATTAAGAATAATTTTTTTCACATTTTTACATTCAAGCTATTATTAAAAATGATATTTTTTAAAAATATTTAATTATTCTAAAATAAATTATAAAAAAAATTAATTTTTTTGGAATCATATTTTCTTCAAAATCTTACCATATCTGAAAACATCCTGTAATTAGAGTAGTTTTTTTTTTATAAAGAAGATACTGTGTTGTTGAATATTGGCTAAAGTAACAAAGCACACATGAAAAAAAAGAAAAGAAAAAAACTTCATTTGAACATTCAGGTAGGTCTCAATAATAGTGTTAAGGTAACTTTTCAGACTATGAATTGACGAAGCATCGATGCATATATTTGCACCGATACCCTCCTTTTATGCTGACTCATCCATTGAGGCACCTCTCTCCGACGTGGAGGGATGCCTAATTATTTTCTCTCTTTAAGGCACCCCTTCAAACACCCCCATTATGGATGCTCTTATGCAATTTGTTTCAATCATATTTTATATTAAATGAATATATAGTTCTACTTTTGATCCATAATATTGTTGGGGGCTCGATCCACGAACAATCTAGTCAAAAATCTAACGTAGTTTGGCCTCTCAATTAGATCTACATTCCCAACCCAAACAACAAACTCCATTATATAATTTTTGTACAGAAAAAATTACAAACCCTAATTCTAATTGACGTAAACTTCCACTAGACATTAAAATTAGAATCTTGATCACAATAGACTTTAAAAAACAATCAGATCCAACAAATATATACTAATAGTTATAATCACATTAATTAGATTTTACTCAAATATTATGAAGGATTCGATCTAATTATTTAAATTATTAATTATTCATTGGAGGTTGGGAAATAAAAAATTTATTTGTATATATAGTAATTTGGAACAAAATAAATCATCAAAACTGACTATTATTATGGAGCGGATATAGTATATTATAATATTTAAATATATTATCTAAGAAACAAACCCTAAAATTTTTGTAATATCAATAATTGGTTATAAGGCTTTTTGTCTAATTAGGTGTCAATTGTCCAAATTGCATTTCAATTCGTGAGCATAAATAATGGAGCTGTCATTTAATTGAGAAGAAAATACGTACTAATTAAGCTTTTGGGAGAAAGATTAATAAAATAAATAGGTCTTTAGACATGAGTTATGAAAGTGGTCTCTTCCTCAAAAGTTTGCCCTTGAGAAAATGACAAATTGCAATTAGTAATATTAATTTATTATTACTTATAACCAAGAAAATCATAAATGTTTTTAAATTTTATAGTACAAGTTAAACTTCCGCAATCAATATGGGATGAATGTAATGATTTGACACATAAATTCAAATATTAAGTTAATTAGCTTGCATATTACAAGTGGTAGGTTTAACTCAATATTCATACATATTCTAGCTTTTATAAATTACGTGTCTTAGTGGAACAATAATCTATATAATCTCAAGAATCAAAAATATATGAAGCTCAAGGATTTTATAAGCTTTATAAGTAAAAAAAAAAGAAAAAAAAAAGAAGATAGATGGTTGATTTAAGTCCCTAAAATATATGTGTTTTCTATATATATAATGCTGTAGCCACAATTCTATCAATTGTTGATGAGAAATGCTGTGCGAAGAGACAAATATTTTATAGACAAAATAGTTTAAAAAACCAAAATTTCTGCAAAACCACAATTGTCAAAGAGATGTCTGATATTTGGGATCCCGAAGCTGAGATCAAGTAAAGGCATGCTGCTTGGGCCCGAAAGATGGATCGTCAACTTGGGCTTCTTAGGTCCAGGTCAACTGAAATTACCCTGATGCCTCCAAATTCAAGCCCATTTAGGCCCATTAGCATATTTGCTGTCAAAAAGATTCCTTTAAAAAATATGTTTTTAGAGTCCTAGTTAAGATCAAACTTGAGTCCATGCTGCTTGGGCCCGAAAGATGGATCGTCAACCTGGGCTTCTTAGGTCCAGGTCAACTGAAATTACCCTGATGCCTCCAAATTCAAGCCCATTTAGGCCCATTAGCATATTTGCTGTCAAAAAGATTCCTTTAAAAAATATGTTTTTAGAGTCCTAGTTAAGATCAAACTTGAGTCCATTTTTATATTAAACAGAAAAGGAGAATACAGATTCTATCCATACCGATCAGAGCTGTTCTTTCGTCTCGAAAAACATTGGGGTGGGGAAGAAGACATAAAATTACATCTACAGATTTGAATTGGAATTGTTTGCCAATTACAATCAGCCAAACAGTGGGTGAAGAGAATTTACTCCCGTGGGAAGGGAATAATTTAGTCCTCCTGAGTCCATAGTTTAACTGACTTATCCTCTCCAAGAGAACCAGATGCAATCATGTTTTCTGTTGGGTGACAAGATACTGATATGACAGGATCAGTGTGGCCTTCCAACTTTTGAACTATTTTCCTGGACTGCAGCTCCCATAGGTAGATGCAACTATCCTCAGAACCACTTACAATGTATTTTCCATTTGTTATGGAGAACGTAGCAGAAATGCAGTACTTAGAATTGACATGGCCGGTGTAGGTTTTCAGAAATTTTCCAGTTGAGAAATTCCAAAGCCGCTGCAAACAAATAGAATTTATTAAAAGGTCAATGAGCCCAAATGGAAACCCATTTTTACATATGCTATGCAAGCATACAAAAATACCATAGACATGTTAGAGACACAGTAACTGATAGGCAACCATAGAGCAGAACGTAAATAGTCTAACATCCTACCAAGAAATATCACTTCGTCGCCCAATCCTTAAAAGGTGAAATAAAATGCATAAAGCCAAAGCACTGGTCAAAACAGCAAGGCCATGCAACAAAAACTTCAGGCAAGGCTAACGTTTGACATATCATGTATGTTTTGTGTACAAGGCTCCAGAACTTCAACAGGAGAATTAGATTAAAATGAAAAAAGAAAAAAGGGTACAACAAATATTACATATCTTTTGCGGAATCAGAGGATTCCTTGGTTTTAAAATTTCAAAATCTATAATTTGTGAAATCAACATTCAACATGTTGCTAACACACATCATGATCAATGTATAACAAAAGTTTCTATAATAGGGAACACCACTCATGGAATCCAATCCATGTGACAGATACACAAGAAAGGGGATAAAGAATCATCCAAGAATTTATGGTTGCATCACTTGAGATCCATATAAATAACCCAAAAGCTGCATGAGTAGATCACAGTTAACATATCAATCAACAACAAACTGTGGTTACCCCTTTTTAACAAATCGGTAAAACCAGACAATTCGAGAACTTCGACCATAAGCAACACACAGATTGCATCTGCCCCTTTTGGATTAAGATGAAATCTATAAAGAAATAAGGCAAGTATGCTCTGTGATGTCCCATAGTGCCACCATTGTTTTACAGCTTCTTGAAGCTTTCTGACCGTTCTCCCCCCACTCCAATTTAAGTACTGCTTGAGCTTGTTTTTTGAGCTTGGAATTTAGCCCAAGTTATTTACACCCCCTAAGGTACTACCACCTATCCATTTTGCCAACTACCACAACATCATGCATATAAAGTAGTTGACCACAGTACAAACTCAAGTAATGGAGAATGGGTCAAAACTGATGCCACAGACTGCACATATGCTACGGACCAACAAAAAGGATAGAGAGAAAGATGCTCTTTTTAACTTGCAATGAGCATGTTCAGCAAAAGGCCTAAAATATGCAGCCTCTCATGAACCCAAGTAAAACTCTTGGTGTCTAAGCTCTCCTGTCCCTAATGTTTTCATATGAAGTTGAATAACCTGTTTTAGAAGAGAAAACTTAAAGACATGCTATCCTAGTTTTCACCTAGTTGCACAATTTACCTACAGATCAAAGATTTATGTATTCAACTAAAAAAATCCCTTTTTTCCTATCCAGGACTTCAAACAAATAGATATCAAGATAACAGACAGACGCTTATGACCATTTCAATATGCAGTACCTATTCAACAGGGCACAAAAAAAACAAAGAATGGCAACAAAAGAATATCAAATTCCATAGAAATTGAAATCTTTATTGCTCTCCTTCAGAATACAATATTTGAACATATAACTTAACTAGATAAGTGAGCTTACAAATTGCATTCCATTTGCAAGTGTCTCACAAGGTCTCCATCTAGGTATAAAGAAACATACTCAAGGAACTTGAAACTAGTAAGAACTCCAAAACAACAATTTACAAAAAAATGTGCGCATGCATACTCACAGGAATAAGAAAAAGAAAAAAACTACATGGTTAATCATCGTACCAGAAATCATGTACCCTGAAAACCATAAAAATAAAATCTTTCTGCCCAAACTTCATAGAGTTTACCACTACAATGGACACAATCTACTAACAGATTACCTAATAGGAATTAATGAAGGGATAGAGAGAGAGAGAGAGAGAGAGAGCGTTACCAAAGTATTATCCAAAGTCCCCACAAGAATGAACTTGCCATTGGGCGAGAACCTCACAAAACTCACAGGTGGATTTTCATCATCAATCAGAGTCTTCATACAATGTCCAGTTGAAGCATCCCAAATCCTACATAATCCATCATAACTGCTGGAGACAATAAGCGTCCCATCTCTGTTAAAATTCACAGCCGTAACAGGGTCGGAATGTGCAGGCAGAACCTTTAAACACTTCCCGGATTTAACATCCCATATCCTCACGGTTTCATCAAAAGAACCAGAAGCAAGCATGTTAGACTGAGGGTTGTAGTTGACACAGAAGACATGATTAGTGTGACCGGTGAGGGTTTTAACAAGGATTCCGGTGGAAACATCCCAGAGTCGAACAGTTTTGTCGTCGGAGGCAGTAGCAAGGAAACGGGCGTCCGAGGAAAAAGCCAGGTCGGAGATGCCTTGTTCATGGCCTTGAAATTCGTGGAGGAGGGACCCATCAGAAGGAGACCAAGTTCGGGCAGTCTTGTCTGCGGAGGCAGTGGCGAGTAGTCGGCCGTCGTCGGAGAATTTGACACTGGAGATAGCTCGTTTGTGGCCAGTTAGGGTTTGCTTTAGCTGGTATGGCTTGAAGCATTCAACAGGGTCCACTGATGAGGTCATGGATTTTCTCCTAATGAAATTTGCAGAGTAAATCCGCTGAATATTTTTTTATTGATTTAGGAATTCACAAAAAAAGCTGATTAAAAATGCGTCTGAGAGAGGGTGTTGCAAGAGAATCTCTAAACCCCGGCTGCACTTGGTCGGCTTTCATGTTCGAAAGCCTCCTGAATGTATGCACACACCCCACAGTTTCGAATATACTAGAAGCTCTAGGTCGTGTTTTTTTTTTTCATTTTTGATTTTAAAACCCGCCAAAATAATCAATTTAATCTAATAATTTTTTTTTTATTTTGATCATTTAGATCTATCTATATTTTTTTATCTTTTGAAGTTTTATAATTTTGATTTTGATTTTGATTTTGATCATATCGGTTTATATATATATTTTTAAATTTTTAAAAATCTCATAATTTTTTATTTGTAACCAATTAAATTGTATAATATTTTTATTTTGATCATATAAATCCATATATTTTTTATATATATAACTTTATATCATTTTTTAACCTAATCGGTCATCAATCAAAAGTTATAAAACCTAGTTAGTTATCGATAAAAAGTTATGAGGTTTTAAAAGATTAAAAAAAAGATATGAACTTATGTGGTCAAAACTAAAAAAAATTATGAAATCTTAAAAGATAATA
>JAOXNR010000001.1:21283901-21321571 GCA_028571225.1 Parsonsia alboflavescens | reverse complement strand
ACCAAATTTGTTGAGCTGGGAGCAAAAG
Source organism: Parsonsia alboflavescens (assembly GCA_028571225.1). NCBI lineage: Eukaryota > Viridiplantae > Streptophyta > Magnoliopsida > Gentianales > Apocynaceae > Parsonsia > Parsonsia alboflavescens. Next base: position 21,321,543 of record JAOXNR010000001.1, on the reverse strand, counting down.
CATAATCAAAAGTATATCTCCGTTCTTTGGTTCGGTTTTGTATCCGATCCAGATAGTCCTTCGATATGTCAGGATCCAAGACTAGCACTTCCTGCAAATGTAGTACCAAAATTAGCTGTCTTCATTTTGATTCGACAGGCCAAAAAGAATTCCTAGTATAACAAAAGGTAACTGAGGCTTCATTGTTACAATGAAACCAATACTAATAAAAAAATACAAGAAAAAGGACGGCAAAAAGAACGAAACAGAGCAGAAAAATGGAGTTACCTTATCATTGTGGACTCTGACAATGTCGCGAACATGCTCTCTCTGCGTCAAAGGTCTACATCTCACAGTCACCTATATGCACAGCCAAAAATGAATTCAATCATTGACGGTCAGTTACTGAGTTTTTCACCTTGTGTCCTTTGTAGGATAGTTTTCTGCAAATGCATTGAAAATTAATTCAGAAAGTTTGAATAGACTTAACGGTAAAAGTAGTAGTTTTCTTGGTAGATGGAGCTTTAATGCTTGGCATGTTTGAAAATTGAACACCATTCACGTACACTGTATCAAACGAAAACCTAACTCGCACTATAATCTATGCTGCAGTAGCATATAAACTATAATCTCGAATTCGTCTGTCAAAAACATAGAAATTAAAAAAAAAAAAAAAATAGAATTCCAATCATAAGCAGCAAGAATTGAGTCAAAAATATCGTCAAAACATTTGATGACAACAAAATAATTGCAAAACATTAGAGGGGAAAAAAAAAAGGGGGGGTTCGCAGATTATCTCAAAAAAAATTTGCAGATACCAGGTTGAAAATGCTCAAAATGCACGTTTTGAATATCGTAAATAAACCGTAATGCTCTCAGAATCACCATCTACATTTAGAATCGAGCATTTTCACCGTAATGCAAGATGACGAATAAGAACCTTCGGAAACGTTTCCGGCAAAACGAATTCAAATTCAACCGGAAACGGCGAAGACGAAAACGGAGAAGGAATCTCAGGGAAGGAAAGCCGAAAGCACAAAGAACGAGAGTCTACGGATTTCAAATTTTTTACGTTTTAAGAAAGTCCAGATTTGTTAATGTTCATTGTTATTATATTGGCAGCGTACTGTATAGGGAAATGGTAACGGCGATGCAGTGAATGGTGTAAATTGGTAGAACTGCATAAGAATATTATTCTGAGGACGCGGGTAATTGGTTTGGGAAGAAGGAGAAGACAAAAATGAACGTTTCATTCCTGTATCCTTGATGGCACACTGGAGTGATCCTGATTCTACATTGGGAAATGGGCCCCTGCTGAGCTGGACTTTGTTTCTTGATTGTGACCCGTGGTCTAGTTCTGTCCGAATTGATTTATTCCCAATCAAAAAGGAGAAAACAAATAAGTGTTAAAATAGCATCTTCTCTCTTACCACCGTTTCCACATTAATTAATTAATTATAAAACTAATTAATAATCTAGTATTATTTATTATCTATTAGATGTAATAAAAAGTGGAGATTTTTTTTTTTTTTAAAAAAAGAACACATCACTGACTATTTTTTTTCAGCTAAATGAGATTTTTAATTAATTTTATTTTTCTCATTCAGAAGCTATAGTATCCATTTTTCTATCAAAATTTATGCACATAAATAAATATGAATTAAATTCCTTTTAAAAAAAAGAACCCTCTCCATTTTACCACAGAACTGGTGAATTTTTTACCCAAAAAAATCATAAATAAATAAGATTTTTAAATACCTTAGAAGTAACAAATACCGTATAAAACTAATAGATTTGTGAATAATTTGGATTTATTTATTTAGTTGATCAATCATAAATTCCTTAAAACTAGAACCCTCTCCATTTTACCACAGAACTGGTGAATTTTTTACCCAAAAAAATCATAAATAAATAACATTTTTAAATTCCTTAAAATTAACAAATACCTTATTAAACTAATTGATTTATGAATAATTTGGATTCCTTTATTTAGTTGATCAATCATCTCTTAAAATTTCGTTGACAAAACCTACAAAAATTGAATTAGAACGACATCCATTCAAGTTTTCTTAAATAATAATCTTTAGTATAATGAATGTTACCAACATTAATATATTTCAATAAAAACATTAAAAAAAATTATCATATAAATAATATCATATATATATGTTATTGTGTATTACGTAGCACACAAAATTTGTATGTTACTAGTCAAAATGATGTCGTTTTGACATGAACAAGTCTTTGTTCATCCAATGTAATTAATTCAAAAATAAACTCTTAATCTAATAAAGTTAACAGCAAACATTCAAATAATAATTGTTTGAATATTTGAGATATTCAATTTTCAATATATAATAAAAACATGAATTTGAAGAAACTTAATAGCATTAAAAAAAGTGTTTTTCACTAATACATTGTACAACATCTTGGTATTATTTTTATAAAAATAAAAATAAAAATTTACATTTGAAAGAATCTTCATGTCTTTAAATTCAAAATTATTGTGGCTTAAGTAGTCCCCCAAATCTTCCATTCTTTCCGTTTTAGCCGTACAAAGAAAAAGAATTTAGATTGCATTTCGCTAATACATCAGGTTTCCAAGTATTTCATGGTGTAAATGTCCTCACATGTGTTCATAACCAACTTCGTCTTTATAGCATTTCTGTTCCAAGTCCAACAACCAAAAGAGAGGACATATATCTTCGATATCAATTTGCTCTCTTTGCTTTTGCACGTGAGGTGGTCCAAATGTTTAGAAGGTTAATCTACCTTCGAGGATTATCCAGACTACTTAAATGCTGTCCCTTCTCCCGTCGGCTTTCTCTTCTCATTCATATTCATTGAACTAACTTCCACCGTGCTTGTCCTTGGAACTCAATGATACCCTGAAAACGCTCAGCAGATAATGCAGAACGACAAATTTGACAATATATCATTGCACAGCAAAGAAAGGGTGGAGATAACCAATTACTTAAATGTTTAATGCTAGGAAATATCAATGGAAAGGACAAAGAATCAGAGGACAAGGGTTGGGGACTCTGGGCAGGGCAGGATAGAACTCTCAAGAGCCGGAGGTAGGAAGAGAATTACCAAGGTCTGATATCTTCTTGTCAGCCAAAAGCTTACCCTATGTATGCTTTTCAAGAATAAATATTGCATATGCAACCATTGTTATGAAGTATGTGTCAGAAACAACCTGCTTCACAAGTCTTTAATTGCTGTGTAGGCTGAAATGTGTGTATCACAGCATTCCGCATCCCATGAGAAATCTTTTGTCATTGCGTCCAGTATCCTTTTGTTCCACTGGGATGGGTGATTATTCTGCCCAAAAACAAGGAAACCATAAATTTGTGTAAAAACTGAGCAAGGAGTTACATGTGCAGAACAAAAGAAGAAGAGGGACAGATGAGGCTGAGAGTGCGCACAATTTCATCAATTGCTTGGGTCAAGGACATCTTTGCAAAGGAATTATTGATGTACTGCAAAACTCTCGTGCACTCTAAATCATGTTCCCCATATTGCCTGTTGATCCAATGCATGCATAAGGTTTCTCCCATGTGCAGGTGTACAAAAAATAGAATAGTTAACTTTTCACATCTCATATACTAACCAGAATCTGCAATTGTCAACAAAATTTGCTGCAACTGGAACAGTTCCATACCTCATGGCCTTCAACTAGAATGTGAAACAAACAATCCAGATTAACCATTTGAATAACATGCAGAACCTGACTGAATCAAGAGATATTTAGGTGATCATGTCATAAAGAGGTCATCAATTACAACAAAAAGAACCAACTGTTAAAGCTCTCAAACTTTGTCCCAAGCGGCACATGAGCAGTGCCCCAACACTCCCAAGTCCCACAACCCTACCACCAAGACATAGAGAGGAGTCAGTTCTAACAAGGGATTGGCACATAGATGTTTAGTGATGGGTTCACATTTTCCACATTGCATACTTCACAAGGGAAGAGCTTCTGTCATGTAACCCATAATAGACCTAGTTGGCATCCAGAACATAGTTACTTGGTTTATTCAGCACTTATCTGCATTATGTTTGAGATCTTACTACACATTAGAGTTAGTAACGACTCAAGGGTAATAACTTCTTTTGCTCTTTCTTTTTCTTTCCTTTTTTTTTTGAATTGGCAGAGGGTTGGAGGGGGGAGGGGGGAATTAATGGAGAGTAATAATTTCACGAAGCAACCTTGTCACCAAACTGCAGGAAATTCCCAAAGATGACAGTTGAGAGATCCATGCTTACTTTTACAAGTTGATGGAATAACACCCATGAAGCACTGCAAAAAGCTGCCTATTGCGACAAAACTTTTAAGCTACACATACCGGGAGTTGAAGCACTGGATCATCAAAAGATGGACACAGCATGATATCAGATCCGGCAAGTATCAAGTGCATCAAATTTTCATCATATTTGTTCACAAAGATCACATTTTCCTCCTGTAATAAAGAAGATTAACAGATGTCTAATATGTCCACCACTAAGAGTCATTTACATTCCAAAATAATAATAAAAAATGTGCAGATAAAACTTAGGCAACATGTGAAACAACAATAGAAAAATCCAATAAGAAAACCCCATATTTCCGTTCATTAAGTAACTTCAACCGTAAAGAACAGCTTTATTCTTCTTACTTCCTAAGTCTAAATTTTTTTAAATTTCAACCTGATGAAAACACTAAATTTTTGAGTCTTATGCTATGTAGCAAGGAGTAGTTATTAACAACTGCCAAAAACCACTAATTGATATTCATAATAAAGAAATTTGAGCTTTTTTGTGAGCATGTCAGCAGATAGCACCATAAGGAAATAAAGAGAAACAATTTCCATATCCAGTGAGAAGCTAGGTTTACATATTGTTCATTTAAGGGAAAACAAGTGTTAACCAAAACACAGGCTAATAATACTGCAATTTGCATGCAAAAGAGAGTTAGCACAGAAGTGTTCTGAGGGGACAGCATATTATTTCCATAGAATGGCCTGCCCCAGTTTAAGCTCATAAATTTGATGTTTTCTCTTTTTCACAAATAAAAATAAAACATCATGATTTCTAATTCAGTTACATATGTGACAATGGCCAGGCAGAGGTACCAAAAAAACTTCCAAATACCTTGAGTTCTTCTTGCAAATATTCCAATTCCCTGTTGACAACTGAATTCTTGGCATAGGCCATAAGGACAAACTGAAAAGAAAATCTAGCAAAATCAAATCAAATCCCAATGGGCATATGTAGTGGTGGTTTAGAAAGTTTTAACTTGCAGAGTTGGTGATCACAATTTTAGGGATGTTAACACAAGTAAAAATATAAATTCTATTAAAAATTGTTATTTTAAAAATATAAAGGTTGAAAAAATTGATGATGCTGCAACAACCTGAACACGCCTCCTGGAAGCTACCCGAACAAGTGTCTTCAGATTCTCTGCATCAAAATCTGAGAGATCCGAACATATGCAACCCACCTGAAATTGCAGAGGTTCTTTTCATGCAAAGACACAAATGCAGAAAGGCTATTTGAGACGAGAAAATTTGAACCATGCATGAAAAAGTTAAAGGTTCCAGAATTAGAGGAGAAAAAAAAAGAAAGGAAAAAAAAAGGGCAAGAAAGAGGAGTCCTTAGAAAACCACATATTCATTAAAAACCATGACAGGCCGACCTACAAAATGACATAGCTTTCTCTGAATAGTTTGGCCAATACACATTTTCCAGAAATTCCAGTCATGTCACATTTTCTCAACTAAGTACAAAACATCAAAATTACAGTCCTGATTCACCCTACTTAATTTTACAAGCTTCAAAAGAACAAAGAAAAAATAAAGAATCTCACTTAAGAACTATCCTTTTCTCCACCAATATTGGGTGTGTGCCCAAACATGTTTATTGACTGAATACTTACAAGAATTGTGGAAGAGTCTTCCAGTAACCCAAGGTGATGCTGTAAGGAGATTTTGCACATAGATTTCCCCTTCATATCTTCCACATTATAGTTTTGTGGAAGAAGCTGGTCAACTGAAGGATCCCAAATTGACTTGTCAAATCCATGAGGAGAAATCAGAATCTTGTCCCTTCAATCAAACAAATAGTAAGGGGCGCTAGACATCATATGTCCAGACATTCCAAGATAAATGGCATCAGAATTCAAAAAGTAGAAACTACTTGCATGCTGTAATAAGTCACAACATAGTCAATCAATCACAGTTGTAATGACTAATTAAAAACTACTTTCTGAATATTTGCATGGCTCGGTGTAATACTTACATGTGGATGGCAAAGGTGGGTTCCAACCCATGACCCAATGCATGAACGATATGACCTTTAGTTTGCATGGATGACATCACAATAACTTTATTTGAGTAAACAATTCCACCCTGAAAACTAAAAGTATTAGGGAGATATATGGACTAAGGAATCAATCAAAGCATGGAGATACAAATAAAACTAAATTAGGTAACGTTTTCTGTGATGTATCTGTACAGAGATACAGATATCTGATTCTCATGCCTAAAACTGCCAATCTTATGAAAAAGAAGATGTTAAAACAAGCAATGTAAAATACTTACAAAAAACTTCTCTACTGAAACCAAAGCAGTATTCTCCCACATGGAGACATGAATCAGCTCATTCTCACCCAAGTCTCCACATGCATCAGTGTGCAAGTGCATTTACAAATATACAATTGGGAAAAAAGAAAAAAGAAAAAAAAAAAAAAAGGGACAAAAAGGCAGGGCAAAGGTTATGAAATAACATGCTAGGGCATTAGGTGGAGCTAAGCATAAGTTCCTTCAAAGGGACAAAAATCAATTAACTTGAAAACAAATAAATTATATAATTAAGTTAAACAAAGGAAAAAAAATCCTTCTCAAAAGTTTCTTTTAAGAAAAAGGAAACCTTTGATATACGATTAAGATTGGAAAGAAATAAACACCTTCAAAATGTTGACCAGATGAGTCTTGTTGCTATCTTGAAGACGGTCAGGACGATGTAATTTTGAAGGTTCAAGTCCACAAAGTGCTAGCTTTTCAGGTTGTTCAAGACACTGAGAAAAGGGCACTATAATCAAAATCTCTACGAGAAGGAAAACTCATCAGACATATGTAACTCCTTCATCCAAAATTGAATATCTAAATGTCTAAAACAAACAAAAGTTCCTTAATCAACCTCTTCAATCGAACTTATGTGAATACATTAACATGTGGATCCTACCCCTAACTACTTGAATTAATAAGGTAATGTGATACTTCAAATGTGCCCTTAAATATTTGCTCAAATCAAAATGGAATATTTTGGAGTTTCGACAGAGGTAGTGGCTCAGAAAAAGTTAAAGAAAGTGATAACTTGCCTGTGAATCAAAGCCCTGGCATGTCAGTAATATTCTAGTACCTTCAAGTCCCTGCATATCAATGAAAACAATTTCTTGTTGCATCACAAATGGCACATTGTTTATTAGAGAAATCAGTAGATATAGCAAAATAAACTCAAATAGATGATATAAGAATTGGATGCATATTAATGAGATCAACCAATAAGCAGCAGCAACCACCACATACAAAAGCTCATGCCAAGTCCATGATCTGTTGGAATATTTAATTTCAGGGTTTCCAACTCAGAAGGGATAAATAATTATATGATTATATTTGGAAAATCAATGATAAGATTACCCAAGTCTTGAGCAAAAACATGAAGCAGTTATTGCTATGTTCGTGATCCAGAAAGAAGGAAGAAGAACAAAAGAAAACAAAAGAGAGAAAAGGAGAACTGCTCTATACCTGATTTACAAAAATATCCCAAAAGAGGGGACCTACAATAGATGTTTCCCAATTGTGTATATGAAGTATATCAGGTTGCTTTCCTGTTTTCAAAATATAATCCAATGAAGCACGAGAGAAGTATGCAAACCTGACAGCACAAAGAAGATGTTAGATGACCAACTCACAGAAAGGAGCTTCTCAAAACCAAATAAATAAATGCATTTGGTAAGGCCAAACAAAAGCAAGGGGCAACTATATGAAATAGGTAACATAAAACATTGAAAACATCCAATTGAATGAGTTATTCAGTCAATAAAATGTTGTAAAACAACCACTCGTAGTAAATTTAGAGGCATATAAAATTAGGAAAGAAACTTACATCCCCACCCAATGCAAAGAGAATTGTGATTCAGTTGAACGGTCAAACATGAGAGACAGAAACCTTATACAAGTGAGGATTAGCTTTAAGTGAACACTGAAAGTTGCATGAGTGAACCTACTCTCAAGTGAAATCAACTCATGGAAAGGAAATTATTATACACAAAATCAGAGTATTTTGCGCCATGTAATCAAATCTACCCAACATGTTGAGCAATGACCAAATTCATCCTGATTTGTCATTCAGCCAACTATCTCTGTGATTTTGCTAAGCACAGAAGATGAAAATAGAAAGAAAAGAGAAACTTAAGTCAAATAAGACTTTTTAAATTATGAGAAAGAATAAGAAAACAGGCTCATAAGATTGTTACTTAGAGGAGGAGAACATCAAACACCAAGGGATGTAATTCTAGCCAAGAAAAGGCAAGAAAGACATTACATAGATTAGTTGAGATTTGAGACTGAATATTAGGGGAAAGAAGTAAAAAATTGCAATTAAATTACAACTGAGCATGGAAATATGTCAATAGTAGGGTCAACTAACCGTTCAAAATCATTTGCATATCCATATATCCTGTCATGACTGAAAAACGAGGAATAGTATACAGGTTGAATGAAAGTAACAGCGATGCCACGGACAACCCTGTTCAACAACCATGGTATCAAATTTAAAAAGAGATTGACATAGGTAGAAACAAGCCATAGTTTCTTAAGGCTCCTCTGATAAGGATGATGCCCTTAAGATCATAAAAAGCCACCTCAGAAGAGGAAGAGCAATGATGAACTTCATAAATAATAAAATATTCTAAACAATAGGCTTTAAATTTCCAGCTCACCCAGTCCAGATTCTGTTTTCATGCAGTTGACCATTAAAAAAAGAATAGAATTCAGCTTCGACTTCTCGTAGACCTTCAGTTTCATCTAGATTCAAGCTCATGTACCTGCTCAGATCATCTATCTCAAGAATCAAATTTTTTGAGGGGAAAGTTTGCTATAAAGGATAGCTTTACACAGCCAAGGCCTATTCCAAATTAGTAGCAAGAAGAATAAAAATATGTTGTAGATAGAACAGGTCCTTACAGGAAATATAAGTCTCAGAAACAACTAACAGCATACATAGAAGAATCATTAAATAAAATATTCTTCCTCTTGTGCTTCAGGTCCTAAAGCTAGCAGGATCACATAATTCCCTATACCTTGTGAAACGGATCAGCTATCTATTTTTCTCTAACTTACACTAGTTGAAGCATGCAAATGTGTTCTAATCTTCACATTTATGTTTCTTATAAACAATCAAATGCATGAAATTCTGGGGACACCATGCTCAACATACACCCACCTAAACACTCTAATTTATCTGAAACAAATTTCATAAAGTTAAGTCCATATCTATGTAAAATTTAGTTATAGAATTGTGAAGACAAGTAAATGTATTATCTACAGATATGGAATGGTGAATTGAAGTTCAGAGTTTTCTGCCCCCTTCCTCCAAAAAATAAGTAAATAAATATACAAAATAAAAGATAGCAAAGAGGTTAAGCAATTATAGAGTATAGTTAAATATATTGTATCCTATCTCATTATTGAGACACAATTTTAGAACAGCAACACTAAATTTACTTCCATCTCCCCACACCCCACCCACCCTCACCATGCAGGGTTGGAACAAAAAGAAAACAGAAGCGGCAGAAGAAAGTATCCCACTCTATTTCTTTATCAATGGCAAGCCATTAACAACAAGAGTGAAGAAAGCCTATACTTTAATAAATCTAACCAAATGATGCTGTCTGAGGGAAATTAGATTTAATTTTGAGTAGCAAACTCCAGAGAATTTTAAGCAGAAAAGAAAAAAAGAGATCGCCAGAAATTACTTTGGCAGAAAAACTTCAACTAAGTGCCCCTTTTTCTGCAGCGCAGAAGATAAGCCTGTCACATATGACGCTAAAGAGCCATCAGAAGTTATTGGTGCCATTTCAGTGCAAATGTGGACTACATGGAACCCCAGCCTGAAATTAAAAAATAAAAAATTGAAAAAGGTGGAAAATAGACTAGTAATTAAAAGAACTAAAATACGAAACAACTCCTTCAATTAAATTCATCATAGCATAAGAACTATATTCATGAGTTTAGTACAAGACTAAAGCAAAAGGAGGAGAGAGAAGCTAAAATAGTGTCATACACACAAATGCATCGATCATGAGATGCATCACTAAGTTCTAGCACTAGGTTTTTAGAAATAGTGGTACACGCAAGGTTGTTGCACCCCAACATTGTTGCATTGAATGCATCTGGCAACAATAGATGATAGGCTAATAGTAACTGAAGTATTAGAGTCGCTTGAATAAGACTATAACAACATCCTACAATGTTTGTAGGACTAGTTGATCTGAAAAAACAATTTTACATCTATTCTGGTGTATGAAGCAATAAGTTATTAGTGAAGTAACGTGTGATCAACTGAAGCAGACATCACCATCTCTACAATTTGCTATCTATAAAATGATGCTGTGAACTGAGTCATGACTTAGTTTTCCTTTGGGGTCTTTTCCAGGATCCATTCTGGGAAGGTACCACAAGTGGAGAAAACCCAAAGGGAGATAAAATTCTACCTCAAGCATGTGAAATTTCTTGTTGTATTACAACATTTCCACATAATAACAGAAAATCTTACTTTTTGCTTCTGTGTGAGTAGCAGCGCAATTCTGCCAGAAGTTCCTCATCTTTCATGTGTATAATCTCAAAAAAATTATCTGCCACACTCATTCTTGAACTCATTACTAGCCTTCTCAAATCAAAAGCTTCCGCATTACCAATAGTGCCAGTAAGAACCATTGAATCAATCCTAAGCAGCAATTCGGCACTGATAGAATGTATATCTACATTTTAAAAGATTAACAAAACGAGTTAGAAATTATAATCACTTGAAATGAAAAGTTAACACATGCCACTGAAAATTCAGAATGGACAAAATAGGGAGGTTATAATATTGTTTGGACAGGTGTCAGTATTTTGGGCAAATTATCTTTTATGTGAATGCTAAAAGAAATTGTACAGTGGACAAATTAACAAAACATTCAATACAGTGGACAAATAACCAAAACCCAGATCAAACAATTGTACCAACAGAAGATGCAAATTCAGGTTATCATCACCTTTTCTAGAGCTGAGCAACTTTTTCGCCTCCAGTTGTTCTATTCTATGATGCAGCACAACATTTTCTTTCTTCACTTGCTCCAATTCGTCTAAGGCCATAAGCCGCTGTTTGTTTAAGTATAAGATATCTAAATTACCAGAATTAGCCCAAAGAAATATGGAAAAAGAGGTGTGCAACTACATGTTTAAAAAATAAAAGATAGCAATCACGTACTCTGCTGTGCTTCCTTAAAAAGTTTCCATATGTCATCACCCTTCTTCTTGGGTTCATTACCCATAGACTGCACAAGATCATGCAGAAAACAAAGGAGAAATTCAGGTAAAGGCAGATGAATGCATTTTCCCAGTTAACTAAAATCCAAACACTAACCTCATGTACATCCAGATTACTATAGCCGTCCAACCTAAATTGCAAAAAACAAACTCAGTGCCAAATGAGTTTTGCCTCATAATGGATCCGTGAATGTTTATTTTAAAATATAAAATAAAAAACAAAACAAAACAAAAACAAAAAAGGGAACAAAACAGATAAGAGGAAAAACTAAAAAGTAGGAAAAGACGAGAAGGATAATTAGTCCGTCAGAGACTGCTTCCAAATAAGCTGATCCTCTCCTCATCCTACTGAAATTGATGATTTTTCATAAATAAAGTCATGAAAATATCTATTGATTTAATTTCCATTTTACACCACATCTATTCAAGCATTAACAATCTTGAGCACCTCAGGGTGGTGGAGTAGCTTAGAACAGGCAGACAAAAGGTTGATTCAAACAAGTTCATCGAGAATAACTTAAAATAATTTGTCAATTAGAATAATTTTCTGCTTAAAAAAACTTGCAAACAAAATTTTTGGTTTTAAAATGATCAAGTGCGAACTCAACAATCAATTTGTTAAAAGAAAGCCAAAGAGATATACTCATTTTACATTGGATTGCAAATCAATAACATTATCTTTCCAGACGAAAATAAGTCGCAACCTTAAGGAGCTTTCGAGACACAAATTTCGTCGCAACAATTTGTCGTGGAAAAGTTAAATCAATTCAAAAAGCAACCAACAATCACTAGCATCAGTGAGAACTAGCAATGTAGCAGAATCACGGGATTTGAATTTCCTGGAAGGCCCCTGCTTGAGATCAGCATTTAACATACACACGTTTTTGTTCAGAAACCGAAATGTGCTCCAGCAGAAAGAGGACATTACCCCAAGCAAAAAGTTGGCCGTACTCGGAGCTGTTTCTGCTTCTCCATGAAGACTCTGGAAAGAGGCGGAGAAGCCTTGTAGATGGAAGCACTAAGAAGAATCTCCATTGTGGACGCAGTCGGACAGAAAGTTAAGAGATAAATAAACCGTCGGTAATTAGTTACTCCCTGGAGAGGGGAAAATGAATCTGCTATTTGTTGACGTGGCACCTAACTAAGGTTACCATGAAGAAAAATAGGATGCTGCATATGGAGCTCCAGCAGATGCGGGTCCACTTTTATAGTACTTGAACTGAATTGAAACGGAGGATTGCACTAGCCTAAGAATCTCCCAATTCAAAACCAAATTCTCTTTTTAGCAAATCAAGATAAGATACACCCACAAGACAGTGGTCACTTTCCATCATCATCTCGTTATTGGAAATTTAATGCTGAGAAGTGAGAAGGAGGCAATTACAACTTTTTCACCTACTTTTATCTATAAAGTGAAAGCCACGATTTGTTTGGAAAATCACTTTCACCTCGACACTAAGAAAGAGGCAGTTTTTAAGTTAATTTATCTTTCCCTCATTGAAAGAAGGAATAAGAAATATAAATCTTTAAAAAAATAAATAGTATACAATTTCCTACAGATCAAAAACTAAATCATTAACTATCCATTTGGATAATCCCTTATTGACTTTCAAAATTTTAAAATTGTCTCAAAACCCATTTGTTCTGATTGTTCTGCCCACTTTCAGACCCAAATTAAAAATCTTTTCTACTTCTTTTCAAATTTTCAATCGTTCTACGTAAAATATCTGTGAAGATAAATTACTTTTCAATCATTAAAAAAGCTTTCAAAAATTAAATTATTTAGATGTTGGAGCTCTTTTGAGATGATAAAATTTAAAGAAACTTGACAGTAAGAAGCAGCAGAAAAAGATATCTTCTTTTAAAACTTTAAATTAAGTTGATTAATAGATAAATACTTCCGTTAAAAAAGGATCATTTTAAAATTTTACATATAATAATTAATGACTTTACTCACATATCCAAATGCATTTTTAAAACTTTCCAAAAGTTTTTAAAAAATAAATACATTTCAAATTTTTTTAAAAAATGGACCCATTGGATCTGAACTTCCTAATCTAAAAAATTAAAATCACTATCCAAATGGAACTTCCTAATCTAAAAAATTAGTGAGGGCTTTGCATAATTTGCCCTGTCATCTTCAATCCAGAAGCTTACAACAAATAAAACTGGTAATTCGGAGGACAATTTGCCCCCTTTTCCCTGTCCACCCTTCACTCTTATCTTGAACCAGGAAATGACGCGAGATGAAAAAACTTCTTTAGTCATCTCATCATCTTCCGTTTCTTGGCCAACCGCTCCCTTCTTTCTTCTTCTTCTATCTTCCGAAGTTCTTCTTCATCCTCTTTCCGAGCAATTTTTGCACTAGAGACAAGAAAATAACAAACATGTTAGCATGGAAATAAATCCAGTAACTGTGATAAAGCAATGGGTACACAATGGCATACATAGCAAGAGAATTCTCCCAAAGGAATTGAAACACAGAATTATAGGACATTATACACATCTTGCAGGAAAGATTTTGGACATCAATTTCCCATCATCAGACAAATAATAATACTGCAGTCACCATCAACACGGGAGAATGATGAGATAATAAGTGTGCTTAAAAAGAGAAACAAAAATACAGACCATAGAGGGCCTCTTACTAACCTCCTATTTTCCTCCCTCATTATGTCATCAAAATTAGCCTCCATGTCACTATCATCATCATCGTCTGCAAACCGCCTAGGATTATACCTGAAAGCAGAGACATCCACATACATCAAACAAAATTTTGAACAACTGACCATATAAAAATAAGCTTTCAACAACATATCTAGAACAGGCCAAACAAAGTTCTAGCACTTCCAAGGAGAGGGAAGATCATAATTACCCAAACATTTTCCTGATCTCACTAATTGCATCATCTACATCATCATCATCACATCTCCTAGGCTTTTTATTTGGGCGGTTACCTACCGGCATAGCACGAGCTGAATTTCTTGGTGGAGGTTGTGAGACCTGTTAGCATTTCATGCCATCATGTAAGCTTCATATTAAGCATACAAGACAAAAATACAAAAATATCTGAACCTATACTTCAGATCTTCTAAATTTATAAAAAATAAAATCAGCATAAAACCTTAGGTTTGGGAGGCGGCATTATCTGCTTTGGCAACATGTTTGGCTTCCTAGATTCCAAGCTTTCCCCCTTCCTGACCAGGGGTGGCTTTGAAGCAGGATGATGTGCTTTTGAAGGGGCTGATTTCTGAATGCCAGATGTCGGAGGCAACCTTGGAGCAGGTACACCAACCTTCTTCTCTGCTTTAACTCCTGGAATCTTGGAAGGTACACCTTTTGACAACACTGGCCGACCTGGGCCACTCCCATTGCTGCTAGAATATTGTTTCCTAGGATCTGCTACAGTCCTATTACTGCCAGGTACCATTTTCCTAGAGTCTAGTAATGCACGATTATGCTTATCCATAGAGACTGATCTCTCATTTGCAACCCTAGGCAGGGCCCTGCCAACAGTAGGTATAGGTTTCTTATCCTCTCGACTGTTAAAAACTTTACGTCCATTGCTGTTCAACATTTGTTTGCTCCTTTCCGGTAACTGAGCTGCTCGTGCCTCTTCAACATCACCAAAAAACCTGTATAAGTTATCCTCAATGACAGTATGATTCAGCAAATTCAGATATGATATAAAAGATGGTTGCAAACCAGATTTTGGAGGAAGGACATTCCGAGTAGGAAGATCCTTCGATGGTGCTGTAAGCTCCGCATCATCAGATAATAAGAATGAGTAATCTCTTGTATTTCTAAGCACCTGGACTTTTGACTGCATCTGCAGACATCACAATATTAATATAAGAATTTAACAGGACTAAGAACCAATTATGGCAGGAGCCAGTAATATGCCGTGTACAAAATCAACAACACATACCACATTTGTGACCTTTGGTCTTTCACCATTTGTTTGAGGCCTCGAACCCACAGTGGCTGAACCTGAGCTCCTATTAACCTGCAAATATCATGAATGAACTTTCATTCTTCGTTTCAAAAGGAACCAAAAAGAAATTACTGAACAAACATCAACCATTTTGACTTCCTAACTGTTTTTCAGCAAAGGAAGAAGTTACTTTTAGTCCATACATTCAATTGACAAAAAAAGGATGAGAATCATAGATAATCACAAGTTAGGATGTAAGCTCCAGTTGAATGTCAAAATAAAGAGATTATTGCAAGGCTTATAACATACAGTTTGGTTGGATTTCATCACTTTAGCTGCCAAATTAGGATTTTCAAGCAAAGATTTGCTTTCTTGAATAACTCTTTGCGCAATAACCGGCTGGGAAGGCCCAAAAAAGGAACCATAACTGCATCAAAGAGAAAACAATGAACTGAGGTTAAAAAATGATTCGCATAAGAATGATCCATCAAATTGTGCAAAAAGGGAGAAGATAACAACAGCAACAACTGCAACGAAACGTGTAATGGACATCACACAAGTAGGCACCCATATCCAGGATACAATTTTGCTCAAGGTTGAAACCAGTATAGTCTGGCTAGATTTATTCTACTGTCATAATAAAGCTCACATCTACAATAATTTTTAAGCAACTGTTGTTTTTATGGAAAAATGGTTTTCCACTGCTTGAACTAGATTTATCACATTAAAACCAACTTTAGAATAAAGTACTTATCAGTTTTTGAAAATTTGTGATCAAAATCATACGACACGAAAAAAGATCCCCCTTGACTAATGCAGGGTGACTCACTTGTCCATGGGCTTGGTAGTCACAATCCTTTTTTCACGAGAGCTACCAGTCCCTAATTCTTTCTTCAACTTCTTCCTTTTTTCTTCTTTTAACCGTCGCCTCAGCTCAAGATAATCCAACACCTCCTTTGTGGGCTGAGGATCTTCTTCCTCTTCATATCCTTCCTCACCAACCTCTTCCTCTTCGTCACCATCCTCCTCATACTCATCTAAATCTTCATACTCCTGCAAAATGCAAATCTTATGAACAAACTATAAAAATTTGAATCATAACAAAGAAGAAAAGTACAAAAATTTTCTCACATCGTATCCTCGCATGGCTGGCATCCACCCAGAAAGCAAGTGTATCAATTACGTCCCCAGAAATCTGATTGCGATATAATACGAAATAATCAAAAACAATGCAGACTGAAAAAACTAATTTATGTATCTAGTCATAGATCAATATATACTAAGGCAGGAAAAAAACCTAAACTCATAAAGATTAGGAATCAAGTCCTTTTCCCATTCGATTAAGAAGTGAAACAAAAAGCTGCATATCAAAGCCAAACTCATCTAGGAATAACAAACCTTTTTTTTATGCAAAAACGGAAGATGATAAATAGAAAATCCACTCAATTTTCCGTCAGAAACGTTGAAAAAAAAAAAACCCTAATATTCTTATAAACAAAAGAAGGGAAAACGGAGACGAAACCATTAAATCAATCAATCGACAAATACAAGAATACCTTAATTTTTCATGAAAGCCAAACGCTTTCAGTCAAATCCGATCTGTAAATAACAAAAAGACGCAAGAACCTACGATTCTACGATCGAACCACATAACAAAAAAAAACAATTCCAATGTTCAAAAGATCGATCTTACCTGAATTGATACTGAAAAAACGAATTTAACCCGTCAAATTGTTCGAATTAGCAGTTCCAGATCTGCAACGTAGATTGCTCTGAAGGCAAGAAAAGAACAAAATCAGGGAGAACCCTCGGCTTCGACAAAATAAAAGAAGAAAAGGGCTCGCATCCGTAGGGTAGTAGAAGAGGAGGAACGGAAGGTCCCAGAAACAACGGGGCCTGATGCTATCGTGCGCTAGGGGTGTATATAGCAAAAACAAAACAAAGCAAAACTCTCCACTCCAACCGCAACCAGGGTTTTCCCCCGACTGTGGTTCGAGTCGCGCTTGGGACACATCACACATGTCCTTGTGGTTGTTGACTGTTCAGGCTCTTCGATTGATAGGAAAAAAAAAGAAAAGAAAGGAGTAAATGATGGCAGTGGTGGTTACCCATAAATTATTATTTTTACAGCCTCTAATCTCAGTGGCACTGCTTCTTTCCTTGCGCGGGCAGCATGATTCTTTTTTCACCACAAATAGCTCCGATAAAATGAGAAAAGTTTTTTAAAAAGAAAAAAAATCATTTTCACGGTACTCTTTAAATATTAGTTAAATTAATATTTAAAATAATTAAATTGAAAGGTACTTCCTCCATCTGGGATTTTAAATATCCCAATTTAATTTATATAAATTCTAATAAAAAAGTTTGACTTAATCCATTAATTCATTATACTATCAATTTTTTTAATAAAAGTTTTATTAGCTTAAAAAATTGGACATTCAATTTTAGATATTCAAAATAAAATATGAGACATTCATTTTCAAATAAATGAGGTACTGTAGTAGGCAACAATAATTATGCACAATGCATTTAACCATTTAAGGAAGATTTGCAGTTTGCATCGTGCGAGCAAAAAGACTATACTATTCGTATTAATATATAAAAATGTTTTTAGAATGGTTTTCCAAAAAAATAAATAACATCAAGCTAGTAGTAAGAAGCAATGTTTGGGATTAAAGGTCTCCAATTCCAAACATATCGATGATGAGTGGAATGTCACTATTGATTCTCGAGAGAGAAGAGATATAAAGAGGATTAGGAGACTAGTAGGTGTGAATAAAACAAAATAAGGTAAATAACCTCTAAATGAGCAATATGGTAAAACGGGTTTAGAAAAAAAAAAAAAAAGAAAACTTTCCTACTAATCTTTACCGATATCCTCTTCTAAAGAATTTTAATCAATTTGATCTACAACTTCACCCGTGAAAACACTTGATAACCCAAATACTTGTAGACTCTAATATTATGATTGATTGTCCATCTTAATTTATTGAATTAAGAAAGAGTCGTAAAAATTACTTTTAACAGTTTTATCATTGATACAGTGGAATAAATGCAGAAACAAGTATAAATCTTCATTCAAAAGAGTTAATTCATTTATGTACTTCATAGTGTGTATCTATACGTTTCATTTTAATCCCTTTTTTTTTTTTTTTTTAAACCGGAAGAATACTCCAATGATATTCATATTTCGTTAGATGTAATTTAATCAAATTAAATGCATCCATCACGAAGTAACAAAACTTAAATAAAAATACTCAATTGTATTTAATTTTAACGAATTATGTACATGTCATGAAGTAAGTTCGTAAAATAAATAAAATGAAAAGTAT
Source organism: Parsonsia alboflavescens (assembly GCA_028571225.1). Taxonomy (NCBI): domain Eukaryota; kingdom Viridiplantae; phylum Streptophyta; class Magnoliopsida; order Gentianales; family Apocynaceae; genus Parsonsia; species Parsonsia alboflavescens. Next base: position 21,302,728 of record JAOXNR010000001.1, on the reverse strand, counting down.
ATATATACATCATAGTGTACATAATTCATTAAAATTAAATGCAATTGAATACTTTTATTTTAGTTTTGTTTGATTATTATGATAGAGTAACAATAATTAGTTTAAAAAATTTTTACTTGAAATTTGAAATTAGTTGAATTTACTCGACTTTGAACTTATTAACGTAACTATGTTATATTTATTATTAATAAAGTTTGTAGTAGGATGAAATTATTAAATTAATGGATTTTTCTGTATAACTTTAAATTAAATTTTAGGTTTTATTTCAAGAGATTATGGAAATAAAATAAAATTTATTTAATTTTGAATGAAAAAATAATAAATTATAAGTTTAATTTACATTATTGTCTCACTAGTATATTGAACTTTTTTTTTTTTCTAATTTTCTATAATAAATATATTTTCGCGATTGGAAGCCTTTCATCATTATTTTTCTAATATTATTTATATTCTTTTCTATCGTGCTACTAAATTAGTTCATTCTTTTATTAATCAAATTTCGATATAAAATATTTTAATTTTTCTATTAATAAATAAAACAATCTAATCATTTTCTTAAATACTAAATGTAACTACCATTATGACGATCTAAGCTAATATTTGGTCTTGATTGACTCCATTTAATTTGATTGATGTGATAATGCACTTGCTCGGTTTTTGTATTTGAATCAGCTACATGAGAGCCCGAAATTGGAGATCTCATCGTACTGGAAAGAGGTAGTTATCAAAGTGGCATCCTTGTGACCATTTTGATAAACAATTGAATCGAACAGAACTATTAATGGATAAAGTGAATTTCAGGTGACAGACAAAAGCTTCATTAGAACATTAAATATATCAACTTCAGACAGAAGGATACAAATTATATCACAGCCATGCATTAGCAACTATATTACTTACTTCACTATTCTGATTAAACTTCCTGCAGATAGTTGCAGTTCAGTTTGTTCTCCTTTTATAAGAAAAATGTTCCTTCAACAGTAAATCAGAATATTGGACCAGCAGCAAGAATTTCCTCAGTCAACTTGGCATCCTTTCCAATCTTGTGGTTCACAAATACTCCAAAATTCTTCTTGAAAAGGCCAGCCAGCTTCAACAATGTGTCATCATAAGCAGCCTTATCAGACCACTAGAGCCAGAGGGTAAAGAATGTTTAGTAAAATATGGTGAGATTGAAGGTCAAAAGCATTTTTAATTGGAGCTGACAAGCAATTTATGAGGTTAAGATTTGGTACTCACAGTGTTGACAGGATCTAGGACCGAAGAGGGTACACCCTCGATCTCCTCAGGAATTTCAAGCCCAAAAATCCGTGTCTTCTTATATTTTGCATTCAAAAGGCTCCTTGAGTGTATGGCATCAATAATTTTCCGAGTGTAAGCTAGCTTGATGCGGCTTCCAGTACCATACCTGAAATATAGAAAATTTACCAATCAATGTCTCAGATGCTAGAAAAAGGTGGGCCTGCAAACTGCTATGACTGCTTATTGCTTACCTTCCACCAGACCAGCCGGTGTTTACAAGCCATCCAGTTGCTCCATGCTTCTGCATTTTTGCAGCTAACATAGCAGCATACTTGGTAGGCTGCAGCATTATAAATGCTGCACCAAAGCATGCTGAGAATGTTGCTTGAGGTTCCTTTATACCATCCTCTGTGCCTGCAACCTATATTTTGAATGTTCCAAGAGCTTTGATTCTCAGAAGAAATCAAAACAAGAGGAAGGAAGCAATAAAAATAAAAAAACAATGAAGTTGTTCTTCAATTCTTAACGATAATATTACGAACATTCTTCAATAAGTTTAAAAGACATCTTGTAGGATGCATAGTATACCAGAGCAGTATATCCACTAATGAAATGGTACATAGTCTGGCCCAGGCTTAGCTTGCTCACAGGTGGCAGAACACCAAAGGCATCACAAGCCAAGAGTATGACATTCTTTGGATGGGGGCCAACACATGGAATTTTGGCATTTGGAATGTACTCAACAGGGTATGCTGCACGAGTGTTTTCTGCACAGGAAAATAAAAGGACACTTCAATATTTCATAGATTGTAATTGTTTTGGTTTCAATCAGTAGTGTAACTGAATCTCCATTTGACCATAAGTGAAAAATGACTCAGACTCCTAATCTACATACATACTTGTGTGTATTCTTGAAGGTGAATTTTTACTCTTTTGTAGTCTACCTCATTGGTCCCAGATGTCCAGGGTTATCGGTCACAATTAGATGATATCATTGTTATATATATCAATATAAGCCATCTAAGTCAACTTAAGGAAAAATTATCTGCAGATTACAACATATGAAAATAGTGGTTTTGCATTACCTGTGACAGATTTATCAGAAAAATCAACTTCTCTTGTATGCTCATCAAAGACCACATTTTCCAGCACTGTCAGTAACAGAAATGTTCACTGATGTCAGTTTATTAACCAATCACAAGAGTATGAGAATAATAGTTCCTTCTTTTGTTTTCCTTTTCCTTGGCTGGTGGCAGTGGATAGGTGAAGAAACAAGAGCATACCAGTCCCAAACTTTATGGCATTCCAGATATCAGGTTCTTTCTCCCTTGCCAGATCAATGCACTTTGCATAACAACCACCTTCAATATTTGATACCCCATTTTCACTCCAACAGTGCTCATCATCTCCAATTAAGTAACGGTTGTGATCAGTAGACAGAGTAGTCTTTCCGGTCCCTAAGAATGAAATCAATGGAAGAACAGTAAGCAAATGACATGGGAGGCAAAATATGCATTTGCTTTAATACAGGTATAGAGACTCAGGGGTTAGAAGGCATGTATCCCGTTCACAAACACCCTCACATCAGATCATTGGATCTGATGAGACTTTACCTGACAAACCAAAAAACAGGGCAACATCTCCATCTTTGCCCATATTGCAGCCAGAATGTAGGGAGAGAATTTGACGCATAGGCATGAGATAATGCATTACACTGAAAAGGCCTTTCTTCATTTCCCCGGCATACTGGGTGCCGAGGATGACCATTTCTCTTCTAGCAAGGTTTATATCTATGCTAGTAGAGGATGTCATATAGTGAGTATAACGATTACACGGGAACTGTCCAGCATTGTAAATAGTGAAGTCCGGAGTACCAAAAGTCTCCAGCTCTTCAGGAGTGGGTCGGATGCACCTGCCACCCACCCAGTTATCGAATTGTACACAGAACTAATACACCATCACAATGCTGCACCTTTATATAGCTTTCAACTTTCATATAATAATATCTTAGTTCCATGTCTAAATTCAATTAAAGAGATAATAGTACACAGGAGTATTTTCATAGAAAAAAGAAACTTATCTGGGAGCTTACTGCACAAAAGACCTGCTAAAAACATAATTAGAAACTGTAAAATATCACTCACTTACATGTTATGCATGAACAAGGAATGATAAGCTCGTGCAGAGACAATTCTGACTTTGATACGATTCTCTGGATCCCAGTTCAGAAATTGATCATTGATGAAGACCTAAAACCATTCATACACCAGGTTAAGATACTAACCACATGAAAAATATTTTCTTCTAATTATACAATTAGATTGTTTCATCCAAAATAACTTCATTACTAGTGAAATTCTTCAGATTATGCCACTGAGTTGCTATCTATACTAAGAGAACACTGGCTCTTTTGAACCCTGACATCACACATGAACAAGCAAAAATGCAATCTTGTTCTCATACACACCCAGCCTGAAAGCTAGCACAGCTACTCAAATATAATCTTTTGGTTTCTCTCATCAATATTGCCTTTGTTTATATGAACTGAATTAGAGTCTCAAAGTACAAAGAATGACAAAAGCAAAAAATTTTAACTCAGGAGACAAGTAAAACATAAATGTGGCATTTAACCTATGATCCAAAACTTTAGCCCATCAATCACACCCTCAATGAGAAGCATACATCAACAAACGCAGTCAACAAATAACTATGGAGTGTCAATACTGATGAGGCAAAATGACATCAATTATCACTCTTTCAGTGTATTAGACTGCTTCTTTTTAAGATATAGCAATATCATGTCCAAACATAGATGTTCTAAATTAATAGATGAACCCAGACTTCCAATACATATACAAAATTTACAAATCTTTTTACAAAACAAATTTGAACCATTTAAGTTTTAACATCTCTAAATGACTGCATTCACGCCGTCCAAAAATAAAATGCAACATATAATTCTTGGATGATGCAAATATTAGTAGCTTCTTTTATTTAAAAAAAGAAGAAGACGACCTCTAAGTACATATTCCAGGGGCATGGGCAAACAGTCAAACAAGCGAGTGGTGACTTGCGGACCTTGATACAGATACCAAGTGAATTATGGCAAGATCACAGGGAAAAAAGACAAGAAATATAACTGCCATCCCCAAGGTTCCTTTCAGTATTCAATGATATGATGATAATGATATCATACCAACGCGTGACAGCTTCAGGCAATCCAAAAGGATTATGAGAGATAGCCAGTCCACTAATATATCTCTTAAATTTTCCCCCCTTTCTAGAACCTATGTAGGATATGCAATTACGTATGCTGCTCTAATAGAACTAGAATCAAGACAAAATGGGGAAAGAAAGAGAAAATCGATACCTTCTCCAAAGAATTCAGGTAATCTACAGCTCTTTCTCGGTTAACCATAAAGGTGTGTTCATCCATCTCAATGTTTGGAGATCCGCTGTAAAACCAGAGCACAGGGAAAAAATAAATTCCCATTCCCAACGGCAATTTAACGATTACTCGAAGGAATAATTGGCTTCTGCTTACGGAAACAAACTTACTTTCCCCACCAAAGGTCGTCTTCAGTGGTTTCATCCCTGACGACGCGTTTATCCTTGGGAGATCGCCCTGTCTTCGCGCCGGAGAGCGTTGCAAGTGCACCGGTGGACGTAATGAAAGAGCCTTTTTCATACTTAATTGCCTGTTCGTACAGCTCTGCTCATGAGAGAAGATGTATCAGTAATTTTTCGTAATAGATTTCTAATAAATGAATACTGTAAAAGGTATCATATTATTTACCAGCAGTAGAGAGATTGTAAAGAACGTGAGTAAATTTCAGAGCACTGTCACTGAGGCTAATGGTGGGAGTGACAAGGTGGTGAGAAGAAACATGAGAGATCCTAGGGGTTTCGGACTTGCTCGATGGATCTCCTTTCACCACGTTGGGTCCAGTTCCCCTCGTCAGGGAAGCCAAAGAAGCACTGCAAATAAAAAAAAACACACCGTTAACCTTATTTCCCAGAGACTGGAATTTTGTATAGCTTTCGCGTTGGACTCTTTTCTGTTAATAACACCTGATGGACTGGAGTTGCTGTTTGTCACGATCTTCTTCAGAAAGGGTAGAAAAAGCACCTTTAGCCCCATCAATGGGGGTGGTAGGTGCAGATTTCTTTTTCTGAAGAGAATGAAGCTCGTCAATAGTCTGAGCTCTCACCGGTGGTGTACTGTCGTCGTGACATATGTCATTAGGAGTCTTTTGTGTCTGAATCTTTGCTAGTCCATTCCTACCGGCGGCTGGTGGTGCTCTGTTCTCCAAGTTCACACGTTCATTTCCATTTGCAGCCATTGCTGCTATCCACTATATATCTACATAAACAGCAGAAACTCCTATTATGAGCAAACATAATTCAACCAATCAGGAACCATGGCAAAAACGTAATCAGGAAGCAGAAAATAATGATTACACACCAGAAACTCCTAGAAGGAGCAGGAAGCAAACCTACAAGGAAAGAAAATAGGAAAGTGAGATCGAAATCTGGTTCAGACCAAAACAAAGGTGATAACTGATAAGATGGAGAACCGAACGGGAAGGAAGTGACGACATGAAACGAAATGGAGCAATTTAGAGGACGTGGGGGCAATACCTTAACCATAGTTTATGTAACACGGGGTTTGCTGACTATGGTAGAAATAATTTTAAACAAAAAAATTTCCTGTTTTTGCAGACAATTAAAGTTCTGCCTCTATTCAGTAATATAAGCATTAGCAAGCAATAAAAATAGTAGAAATCGCCCCTAAGCAATAAAAAGCTCGATTAACGAATTCAATGCTTCCCCTGTTCAGAATTAAAGTTTTCGTTTTAACTTTTGGTTTAGTTTTTTCTTTTATATTGTAACGTCTATATCTGAAGAAAAACAAACTAATTTAAAAAAATATATCATTCAATTTCAAATAACTTAAAATCAGATAACGATGTTTAATTAACAGTGAATGAAATACATCTCAAATATTTTGGTGTATTTTACTCTCTTATTATTGGGGGAATTCATAAGTATAATTCACAAGTCATTGTTTTGTTGACTAAATCAAAATTCTATAAATAATGATTTCTGATTTATTTCATATATCATATCTACTGTGTCCAAAATTAAATATCTCTATTCATACTTTTAGATTGTCCAAATGTTTCGTTTCTTAAAATGGTTGGAGTTTTAATGTAAAATTTCATTAACAAACCACTTTAATTTTAATAATTATCCAGTTGTATAGTGATTTTACATTAATGATAAGGCTAGATTGATAACCTGCATAAAAGTCAAAAACATTTCATCAAGTCAAATTCAATCCGAAATGGTTGGAGTACTATATATTGATATATCGATTGAAATTATCTATATTTTTAGTTTTAATTATATTATTAGATTTATTATACAATTCAATCCCCAAATTTTATCTTTTTAAATATATATATATATATTTTATTTTTTTTTTGTCATTGTCATCCTTAAAATTGACTTAAAATCAAGTGATTTTTTAAGAATCCGGACAAAATGATAAAAATATCCAACCATTAATTATTTAAGGATGATAAGAAAATGATTGTTTTTTTAAGGATCAAAACTTTAAAAAGGTTAAAGTTTGAGAATTGAATTATACAATAACTCTATATTATTATATTAACCTAATTTATCTATAGGATTAAATAAACAACTTAAAAAATTATAAATTATAAAAACTCAGATAAAAACACTCTAAGTTAAATAACTATTAATTAACTAAAAATTAGAGAAAAAAAGAAAATATTTTTTACGTTTTATTTTAGATACTTAAGAAAAAAACATAGTGCACGGTCTGTCTCACTCTTTATGGGTAAATTGTCTCCTGTGAGATCTTACAAGGGCACAAATCAATCAAAAGTATTCAAATTTGAAACCTTTATTTTCATTCACATTGATTCTCAGGTCACTGAGTTGTCCCCAAGTAAATCGAACGAATCATTCATTACCTAATCTTCTGTATCCTCCCATCCAATTGGTTTTCACCCCACGGCATTCGCCATGACTAACTAGTTACGCCCGCAATCGTGACTCAGTTAAATTTCAGAATCAAGTTATAACGTCTAGTGCATCAAATTGGATTTGAATGACCGCCTGCTACAATGGTATTAAATGGGAAAAAAGGCACCGAACCGGCTTGGCGGTCCAACAGTAATCGCCCCTATGGCTCCACGTCATATATTGTGGCTTGAATTTATAACTTTTAAACTTTTAGTTATGGTTAAAAAGAAGAAGAGAAAGCTTGTCGACCCCTCTATCATTTTTGAATGACTTGGAATTTTCGAACCTTTATTTTATGTCATATTTTACATCATCAATCATCAATCATAAATATAAATGCATATGATGAGAGAAATGGATATGATTCGAATTTATCTAAGTATCAATCCAAATATCTAAAAGTTCGAATCATAGAAGAAAAAATGGACAGTGAACTTTTAGGTCATCAACCTTAAAATGAGTTTAAAAGATATCTCATCAGGTCGCAATCTTCAACCCAACGAACTTTAATCTATCTCGTACAAATTCCCTGTCACAATTAAATGCCTATGATTGCTTTATGAACCTATAATTATCCTTCGTGATCTTCTAAAATGAATAGTCGAGACCTTTGACATTCACAGGTAAGTCATGAAATTGGTTTAAAGGTCGTTAATGAACTTGTAACTTTCGACCATATATGTGCATGATAAAGTATTCCAATTCAGAGAAAATCCATGATTTTATGAGCAATTCGGGAGATATAATCTTATAATTATTTTAATTGCCTACTCCCATGTAATCGAAGAGTCATGATCAATAAGGTAATCAATTTTTCGGTATATATTATTAAATCACATACTGTTCACATACATACTGAGTTAATGGACTAAAAGATTATTCTCTTTAAATACTAACTTAGGCATCAAAATTATTCTCAGAATGATAATCCACTCTAGTGATTTTATTTTATTTTTCCTGGTTGTGATTACAAGTGTCATCACAGCTCTAGTCCATTCTAATGATTTTATTTTTCCTTTCTGGTTATGATTACAAGTGTCATAACCGTTCGGGTCCACTCTAGGGATTTTATTTTTCCTTTTTGATTGTGATTATAAATATCATCACTGCTAGAGGTGACTGAAGATAATTCTTGAGCTCCATCAATATATTTTTTACAGATATATTTTATCAATAAAACTTTAAAAAAATTAAATCGATGAATACTTTATCTAAATTGATTAATATATATTATTTTATTATATAATGTAAAAGATAATATAAAAAAATTAGACCTTTATTAATACCTCAAGTTACTGCGACGATTATTATTATTATTTTTTTCTGGCTAAGGGACTTCTATTAGTAACACAAAACTGCACGCAATCCTTATCCAAGAAAAGGACGGCAAAATGACATATCAAACCCTAGGGAAAAAAAGAAGGGGACGAAATGTCCAGTCTTTGGGTCCCACTTTTTAAATTAGAAAGGATCAAAAAAGGGGAAAGGAAAAAAAAAACAGAAGAAAACTTGAACCGATATATCTTTGATTTTCAACTCTGTTGAAGTCATAAAAAAAGAAACCCCCAAAAAAATGATAATACAATATACTGATGTATTCAAATATCAGAATGAAATGTTACTTTTTTTTATATGAAATTTTATATAATGATAGCCGTAGAATAAGACGAGTAAAATGTGTATATATATAATTGAAAGGTCGTGAAATCCACTTGAATATGGTCACTGTACTTGGAAGGTAATTCCGGGGTGCAGTGCTTAAGCGGCTGGGGGTAGGTGGTTTCTTGTGGAGGTCCAACAAGCACCCAAACCAATAAGTCTTCCTTGGATCGTGTCATTGATATTGATGGGTCAGTTGCCTTCCCGGGATCATCATGGAAATTCAAACGACATGCCTTTTTCGGGATGTGGGCTGGTTTTGTCCGATCCCGGGGAGGCGGTAGTGGCCTACACTAGTATATGCACCGGTTGGAAGGAGCCAAGAGGCAATTGCGCAAGAGTCTCGAAACTTCAAAGCTAAGCTTGAATGGAAATGGAATTGATCACTAGTGATTTCACTGAATCGGTGCATTTCTATTTACCTAACCTGCCTGCCATGATGATTAATCATCGTTGATTTTGGACTCATTAAGTTTATAATGGACAATATGCACGCATTTAAAGACTGTTGACTAATTTACCCTAAGAGGACTATTAATGTCATGAATGACGGTCACTCCCTTCGATTTACTTTATTGCCTAAAATTTTAAATTTCTATTTGTAATTCGTTATTTCTAATTTACCCTAAGAGGACTGACTATTAATGTCATGAATGACGGTCACTCCCTTCGGTTTACTTTATTGCCTAAAATTTTAAATTTCTATTTGTAATTCGTTATTTTTTAGAATGCCTCAGTTTTTAATTTTCACACGTTTTTATTTAAGAATACATATAATGTTGTGGAATGATAAAGTTAATTTTCATACGTTTTTAACTATCAAAGTTAATGGTTAATACATGATTTTATTTTATTTTTATTTTAAATAAAAAAAGTTAATTGTAAATTTTAATGGTTAACGACTTAAGAGTACCGTTAAGTCGTAAAATTAACGTTTAATGATTATTTTTATTTAAAATAATAATAAATTTGATATAATATTATAGAGTTTAATTTATCATTTTATGATACAATTAAAAAATATATTTTTTTAAAAAAAATTTTATTGAAGATTCAGATGTTGACCATTAGAGAAATGCACTTTATAGCATTACTATATATATATATATATAGAGAGAGAGAGAGAGAGGTATAGTTAGTTAGTTAGCTAGTAATGGAGTATTATAGTTTATAACTATCAAAGTTAAAAGTTTAGTTGTTAATAAAAAATAAATTTATCTATAAAAAATTATTTTTGTAAATATTCTTTATATACAAAATTCTAAAATGATAGTTTAAACTATAAGGTATATGATTAAATTTTATTTTATTATTATTATTTTTTAAAAAAATTGATTGTTAAAGATTTAATTGGAGGAATTCATTAGATATATTTCACAATTCTTTATAACATTTAATATATATATATGATTTTTTTAGGATGTACATAGTTTCATTGTATGACGATTTCAAAACGATATCATTTTGACGTTATGAAAAAAAAAAAAGAAATTAACAAACCTAAATAACATCGTTTCGACGTCATCATTCCGTACGACGATTGACGCATAAAATAGCAACCCACTCTATATATATCTATATCGCAATAAGTGAGAATCTTTATTTCCAAAATCTCAAAACCTTTTAGATCAATTCCACTGCATCATTATTATCTTTTCTTTTATAAATAATAAAAAAATCCAATGCATTAATGAGGGAGACAAATGTGTGGACTAAGTTCTGAAGTCAACCAGTTTTACATGTGGTTTAATTTTCAAACGGTAGAGAGGATTATAGGCTCATAGCTGGCACTTGAAACTCGTAATTGCCTGTCCAATCTTCTTTAAAAAAATCTGGAGTGGCAAACGCAAGGCACTAAATTTCCTCTGAAATAAGATAAGAGCACAAAATCACGCTCCATGCCCCTAAAATCACCTCACCCTCATCACGAGATGAGCATGGGCAACACTGAAAATGTTCCATATTCTTGGCTTGCCGGACATACTCGAAGAGGTAACTACAATAATAGTAAATTGTAAATTGTTGCCCATGCAAAGTAATAATAATAATAATAATAAGTCACCGGGAACTTCCTCAAATTGTCATATTAACAAATTATCTTGTGCAGAATAGTTTCGATAACACATAGAGGCAAATTACATAATTTTCTAAAAATTGACCATTATTTAGATTTCTTTTTTAGATCCACCCGATGAATATAACATTTTTGTTTTTTTTTCTTTTTTGGTTGGTGTGCGTGAAAATAGATGTGTATACTTCCATGTTCCACAGGCTTTTAAGATGATTAGAATTATGACATGGACCGATGATTGCATCATAGATATATTCCATCATTTATAGTTGAAGACTTGAGGCATAATTTTAAAGGAGACTTTTCAAATGGGTTTATTTGGGAATCCTTCTTTTTTCTTTCTCTCTCTCTGTTTTTTTTTTTCATCGACGTGTTTGTCTACGGGAGGGCAGTGAAGTAAACAAACAAAAAAGTTTATTCTGGTTAGAAACCACACATTTCGCGCTAAAATAGCCGCCGGAAGATCGGATTCGGACCGGGAAAGAGATACGGCGATCCTCCTGCTTAAAATCCGGGACTATTATATGCAACTCTCTATCGAGAAGATGGATTACAGGAACAAGCTAGTTTTGGCTCCCATGGTTCGCGTTGTAAGTTCTCCCACACTTAATTTCTCTAGGGTTTTAGATTCTCCAAGTAAAATTCACTATGAACCTGTCATTTTCTGCGAATTAAAAAATGGTTTGAATTAGTTTTTCCTCTGAAAATTCATATACGGTCGATGCTCGTTATTGAAATCGTTTTTTTTTCTTTTATTCAGGGAACATTACCCTTGAGGTTACTTACTGCTGAGTACGGTGCCGACATAACATATGGTGAGGAAATTATTGATCATAAGATGCTCAAGTGTGAGAAGCGACAGAATGGTATTTTCATTTTGTTCTTGGCATTTGCTTGCATCATAACCTTTTTTTTTTTTTTCAGAGAAAACTAGTACTTAACTACAGCCTTTGTGTTTTAGAGTCCATATGGTGTATTTTTGGCTGGCCTTTTATTTCTGTGAAAGTTTTTAACAGCCTAAGCCGGGAATGCTTATTCACCGAAACTGACATTGCCTCTGAATGGCAGTAATTGTGCAACGCTCATATTGGAGCTTATGTTAATACGATTCTCTCTCGCTCTCTCCTTTTTTTTTTTCCCATTACTGGCAGGTTAGTGTCTTTTGGTCAATATGGGTTACTCATGTCAGAAATGTAATTACTATTATATTTTTGGTCCATCCTCTGGACCTCGAGTTTTCTTATACACAATAAAACTTGCTTTCTGAATGGATAATGAGATTCATGACCTTAGTAGAGCTTTTATTAGCAATTGCTTGTTTCTTTTATTTTTAAAGTGTTTGTCTCTGTCCCTTGCAAAGCTAAGCAGCACAGCATTACGCATTGCTTTGTTAAATACGCCCAAGCCACTGTATTATTTTGTTTCTCTTTCTCCCTTGACAGATGTCATTGGATCTACTGATATAGTAGAGAAAGGAACAGAAAACATTGTTTTCAGAACATGTGCTGAAGAAAGAAATCGGGTGGTGTTTCAGATGGGCACCTCTGATGCTGTGCGGGCTCTCCATGCTGCTGAACTAGTGTAATTCCCTTCTTCTTTCCTATCCATGGCTTTAACTGGCATTGGGATGTTTGTAGTGGATCTGTTTTGTCATCTTAATCAGTAATAATCGCTCATAGTTTTCCTTCATGGTATGATTGGGACTTACATAGAAAGCATAATACTGAATTGGATATAAGAACAAAGATTTCACTATCTTTGTTGTGATGGTATGAATCTGTAACTGGAAAAATTCTGCATTTTGGGCTTCTAGCAGTTCTTCTGTAGTCTTAGTTAAACCTCCTGATGCGGTGATTTTCTTCCAGTTGTAAAGATGTCGCAGCAGTGGATATCAATATGGGTTGCCCGAAGTTGTTTTCTATCAGTGGAGGAATGGGTGCTGCTTTGTTGGCTAAACCAGAACTCATTCATGATGTATGCGAATTCATCTTATGTATATAGGTTACTTTTCTTTTCTCCTGATGTGCTGTTCATGTTCCAGCTTTTTTTAATTCCGCTTCCAAATTCAGATATTGACAACTTTAAAGAGGAATCTGGACACACCTGTGACATGCAAAATTCGGCTGTTAAAATCATCCCAAGATACTGTTGAATTGGCCAGGCGGATAGAGAAAACTGGTGTCTCTGCTCTTGCTGTTCATGGGAGGTAATTTCTGAAATATCTTATGCTAAAAGTTTCCTAGAAGCAAGCATGCTTCACAATTTGATGGATGTTCTATTACTATCTTTAACATACCAAACATAAAAATTTTACCCTTTTTATTTAAATGGTTAATTATATCTTTTTTATGATGTTTTTGGGCTTTCTCTCTGAGTTTCTTGATAATGTTTTGTTTTCATGTTTGCAACTGTAGATGACTATATTTTCATTAGTCAATTAGTCCATAGACTTCAGGAAAAGAAGATAGGTAATGGAGAATTTTTCTAGAGTTAAGTCATTATTTCTCCAAGAAAACTTCTTGACTACATTGGTGACTGAGATGTTATCTGCCAACATTTCTCACTACTGTATATTTTATTCATACATGTATTGTTCCAAACCCTTTGGATTGACAAAATACTTATGGAAGCACCAAAGATATGAAGTGGAAAAATATCATATAAAAAATTCAGGAAGCTGCCTATACTGTCCGGATAAGCTTCTAAGATTCGAAAAAGTGATCTATGCAAAAATTTGCTGTTCAGATCACATGGAAATCTCAAACCCTTGGAAGTGTGCTTTTTTCCGCTTTACTTCATTCACTCAGTGGATATTTCCTTTAATTCTATACCTTCAATTTATTACATTTTTCCTTCGGATTTCTGAGTAGTTTATATGTCAATTGAGTTATAGGAGGGTTGCGGATAGGCCAAGAGACCCTGCTAAATGGAGTGAAATTGCTGATGTTGTGGCAGCACTGACTATTCCAGTTATAGCTAATGGGGATGTGTTTGAATTTGAAGATTTTGACCGCATTAAAACTGCTACAGGTAGGTAAATAGACAATTGGAAAATATTTTGCTTTTTGACTTTTTCTTGTTTTCTGTGGTGTCTATCTTTTCAGATAGTGTGTAAAAAAGAAATGCTGGGCAGTTTTGTTCCCAAAATGTACTTCCTTTGGTTCATAATGTAAGTCATTTTAGGTCTTGTCACACATATTAAGGATACAAAAAATAATGCATTGATTTAGTCAAAATACCAAAAACACCCTCAGTCAAGCTACCTAGGAAATTGGAGTAAGAAATAACCATAAGGGTAATAATGGAAAAGGTGTAATAAATACTCGTCAAATTTTGTAAAGCGACCTATATTATAGAACAAATTTAAAGGTTTAAAGTGACCTATATTTTGAACTGAAGGGAGTAATATTTTTCAGTTCTTTTCTGAAGGAATGAAATGGAACTTATGTTTGTTTTCTTGAACTTTGTTACATATATTTTAAATTTGCTAATTGGACCTTCAGAAGTCCCAACAATGTTTCTTATCTATGCTCTTACAGGTGCTTCATCTGTAATGGTTGCTAGAGGTGCTCTTTGGAATGCTTCTATATTTTCACCTAATGGCAAAATCCCTTGGGAAGATGTGAAAAGAGAGTATATTAGGAAGGTATCTTGTCTGCATATAAGCTTGATTTTACAGCTTCAAGCTTTTTTTTTTTGTAGTTTTTTTTTCCCCTTCTGTTTTTGTTCAATAATAGTGTCTGTTGTATTGTATGATTGTATCATATATATGTTCTCTATGATCTATTGTGTGAGACATTGTTTTAATGAACATTGAATGTTTTTTAGAGCATCTTATGGGACAATGACATCAAGAGTACAAAGCATACTCTGAAGGAAATGATAATGCATTACTCTTGCCTTGAATACCCTGAGGGGAAAGCTGTGATTAAGTCAGAGGCCTTGGCAGATCTTGCGTAAGTTTCATTTTAAATATGGATTTTCTTGTATATAAAATTCTAATATTTTTTAAAGTTGTATAGCTTTGTTCTTTAAGAGCAGTAATATAGGCTCTTTTCCCTCTAGAGTGAAAGTATGTTCCTTTCTTTTTTCAACAAATTTTTCCTGCATTTCACTTCATGTCTTTTATCATTTCTCTAATGTAACAGGCAGACAGAGGAGAAAGTGTAGTACTACATTCTTATATGATTTGTTTAATTTTGCTAGACATGCAGAAGTTTCTGCTTTCAAATTTTCTGTTGAAATAGGCAGTTTTGGTGATTATTATGACCTGTGTCATTTATTCCTCTCTGAATTGCACTGTCTTTTTCGTTTTTTGTTGGCACAATTTCGCTGAGCCTCAAATACATGAATTAATTGATCAACTCTTCTATCTTCTTTATTGTGACACTTTGATGTTTGATATTTCAGAAGGCTTTATGGGGAAGAGCAATACTTGGAATTTGTCCATTTAAACAGGTCCATTACTTCAAGATGACATGAATTGGGAAGTTTTTTCTTTCATACTAATTGGAAAAATCAGGTGAGCTTTAATCTTCGGTGCCACACGTTTTTATCATGCTTCAGGCAGACCGTACTGGAATGTATTTGGCCTACCAAGTAAGTTTTCATCAGAATAACAGAAGGAACTTATTGTATGATTCAGCATTGGCATGCAACAGTATATTGCCATATGTCTCTAATGACTTGAGATGTTTTTTCTGCACGCAGCTAACTTGTTCGATGGTACAAAACAGGAGCCTCAGTGCAATCTTCACGCGAGCGGGAGCAGAATTTTAGAAGCTACGACTGCCCGCAATTTGTTGTCCTCATAGCATCTGATACTGGGAATTTTTGGATTGAGACTTTCGGTCCCTTTTTTAATACCCAAATTCAAATACACAAGTATCTACTGTTCTTGACACATTTATAGATCATAGTATTCCGTTCATTATTCTCCTGCTTTACTTGACCTATCTCATGGTGTATCCTACATGCCATTTTATTTGTGCGTTATTCATTGCTTTGACATCTGATTTTTGAACACTATCATCTTGAGATCACAAACCGGATGCACCTACGGTTGGTTACTTTTTAAGTTTTATCAACAAATAAAAGCTACTTTCCTTAAGAAAGAAGAATTGAAAATAAAAGCATTTAAAATATTACAGGTACAAAGATACGATCACTAAATTACTAAGACTCTAATACCCCATGAAATGAAGAATCATGATCTTTTGAGAGGGGCAGAACAAATTGTAAAGATAGAGATCAAACGTCAAACTTGTAAGTGTTTTAAAATGAAGTTAGTAAAATGGTCACCAATTACTTTAAAGAACTATTTGTTTAGTAATTCATTCTCAGATAATTGATTTACTAATAAATAAAATGAAATAAAAAAGAAAGAAGAAATTAGAGGTATATGAGGACTTCCAAATTCCTAGTTGACAATATTGTACAGGAGCAGGGTCGATAACCTAATTATTATAGTTCATGCTGTTATTTGACTTATATTCTCATGTCAAGTTTAAAATTATATGCTTTATTCTATAGATTCTTTTAACATGTTCGTTTATGATTAATTTCTTTCTTGGATTCAGCAATAGAGTTATACTGAATTAGATGAATTGGTAAGCTCATTTATCTTCTGTTCTTTTTATTGGCCATCTATTGATGCAAATATGAGATTGGCTTAACTTTTTTTTTTTTCCCCTTTTATTGCACATAAAATTTCAAAGAGATTTATTTAAAAATAATCTATTACTATAACATTTGAAGTGTTTATGTTTATATAATATACAAAGATAAATTTGTTCTGAGATAGATTCTTTTGGTAAAACAATTTCTAATTTAATTCTAAATGATTTGATGAATTTTCATCCAATCTTTAACCAGGTATATATGCATTGCGTTAATCTAATTAGATGGACTTGGAATTTATGACATTTGTGCCATTCTAACATTTTTATTATCTACTATTTTGATTTTATTTTCTACCTCCTTTTCTTAGAATTTTAATTTATGACTTATTTTATAATTTTTTCAACAATATTTCTTTCATTACATGTAAATAAATCTCATGTTTATGTACATTTGTATAGAATTATTATGTATAAATTTTCCTAATTTAATTATAACATTTACAGAAAAGTATATTTAATTGACTATATCTATTTATCAAGCATCATAACTATTCCACATCTGAAAATTAAAATAGGATAATGGTTCACTATTATAATTCCAAAATTTTTATTTTGAAAAAAGATCATTAAAATTTTACATAATTTATTAAAAAAAATCTATGAGAAATTTTTACTAATTTGATTGTTAGAGATATAATTTTCTTATCTACCAACCATTCTTGAATGGGTCCAGTTAAGTAATTTAGCTGAATGGATAGGCTTTTATGAATTTAATATTAAAAGATTCGTAGGAAAATAAATACTAATTTTATTTTCAAATATTTAAATGTAAAAAACAAAAAATTTAATAAAAAATATTTGTATAAAAAAACTTATTATTTAATATAATAAAATTTAAAGTGTTTTTTATGAGAAAAAAACTTATTGATTGAAATCCAAAACATTTTTATGTTTTTATGGGAAAAGTGGATGATGAACGTTTTTTTGAAAACTTTTTTATTGAAAAAAATGGGAAGGACTTTAATGGGTGGGGATATTCTACTCCATCTTCTACATTATCTTTTACACCAACAAATAAAATAATGTATCTTACTCAATTTATATAGAGTATCTCAGTGTAAAAAATGGTATAAAAAAAGAACTAAAAGATCAAGAGACAACTTTAATTTCAATACATTAGTATGAAAAAAAAATTAATGAAATAAAATTTAAAAATTTTTGAGAAAATAAAAATATGATTTTAATTGAAAAGTATTTATAAAAGTTTATATAGGAAAAAAAATTCCTAATATGGTTAAAAAATAGTGGTATGTAGAAAAAATTATATATATCAGTTGTCTGGATAGGTTTGATTATATTATAATTAAGTAATTGTTCCAAAAAAGTTGGATTCATTTTTCAAAAGAATTTTCGTATTTAAGTCTATAGTATTATTTTATGAGGAGAACTTATTACATTAATGCAAAAAGATACATATCAAAAGTTTAGATTATATTAGAATGGATGGTTTTGATCATATTAAGATTTAGAAATTTTCCTATCAACATAACAAGGAATTTCTTTTATTAAAGTAGAATTTGTTTTTTTTTTTGTATTTTTTTTTTAACTTTTTATCTTCTTGTTGTAAATGAATTTTTGTACTTGAATCATATGAGGAGCATATAACATTATTATCTATTTTTAAAATTAAATATTAATTATGTTAAAGGAGGTTTTTATTTCTATCACTTAAAATTTTAAAGAATAGGTGGTGGATTTATATTTTAATTTTTCATTTTAACTCTCTCTATATATAAAGTCAAAAAATTTTCAAGAAATTTAAATATTTAATATCTATTGAAAGTTAAAATATTTATTTGTAACAATTGTTGAATTACCTATTTTTATTTAAGAAAGTCTACCAAAGATAATTAAAAGGATTTTGATTTAATTCCAAAAGATATTTATTAAAAAGTATTAAATTAATTTGAAAAAGTAGTAGTAGTATTATTAGGTTTCTAGCTGGGCTCTTTTCTTTTTATAATCTAGGAAAAAATATGAATTCTAAAATATGTGGAAAAAAGTCTAACTAATTTAATTTAAAAAATGGCATAATTTTTTTTAATTATGTTAGAATTCTTAAAGTCTATTTTTATGGGAGAAATTAAACTAAGTTAATTTAAAAATTTTTAAATGTAAAA
>JAOXNR010000001.1:21257863-21283801 GCA_028571225.1 Parsonsia alboflavescens | reverse complement strand
AAATAAGTGGGCCTGAAGGATACATCCACTTATTTTGCAGCCAAAACGACATCGTTTTGGCGGTTGCGCTCCAGTTGCGTTCCGCCAGTTGCTTTTTATAGCAATTCTGTATATATATATATATATATATAATGTTAGTATATGCTTAACCGTACATACTAATGAGTGCAATAGTTAGTCAACTAATGGTCAAATTTAACGGTTTCTATCTTTTTTTTTTTTTTAACAATTTAATCAAATACCCATAGGGTTTAGTTTATCCTTTTAGGGTTTAGTTTTATCATTTTAGGATTTAGTTTATTCTTTTAGGATTTAGTTTACTCTTTTAGGGTTTAGTTACTGTTAGTTGACTAACTACTGTACTCATTAGTGTGCACGGTCAAACACACACCATCATTCATATATATATATATAAATATTATGAAAACCAACTGTTGGAAAGCAACTGGAGCGCAACTATCAAAACGACGTCGTTTTGGCAGTGAAATAAGTAGGTTTGAAGGATACATGCACTCAAAATGATGTCATTTTGACAGTTACACTCCAATTACTTTTCAACAGTTGTTTTTCATAATAATTCTCTAAATATATATATATAGCACCAAGCTGTTCTGACCACTGCTCTACGTGCCGACTTATGGGACGCAAACTTCCCAAGAGGCCCAAGTAATGTAAACAAGGCCTACCTACATTTTATCAATCCCTCAGAGGTTGCAGCCTTGACTCAAAAATGGAGACTACTTTTATAATTAGTCCTATAAAGTTTGTAACTGATAGAAGAAGCCAAGGGTAAAATCGGAATAAAATAAGACTGGAAGCCATTGCAAGCAATCAAGAGGCCTCTCTACACGACTCTCCTCCACCTCTATCTCGCGTTTACTTGCCACCAAGTTTTCAGATAATAGTATAGACCCGTCTCCGGCCTAGTGCCGTTGCATTTCTGATTTCTCTGGTTCTCCGGTAAGTTTAATTATTTCTTAAACTTCGGTATTGTTGTCTCGCCTTATTGTGTTTATTGAATGTTGGGAAAGATTTGTTTGCTCCGATCTGAATTTTTTTTATACATATTATTTTTGAATACTGGACGGATAGCCGCACCCTATATATATATAATCATCGATTTTGTTGAAGTTTTATTTTTTTTTTAACTCATATGGATTTGTTTTCTATATTGCTCCAACTTATGAGTTCAAGTTTTTTTTTTTTATTCTTAAGATTAATTTATTTGCCCAAATTCAAAGTTCTCCATATGACTAATTTGTTCGGGAAGCTATTCTGATTAGGTCTTGTCATATCTGGCACTCCACTGACACAAAATCTAACCTTTTTGTTATTTCATCAAGTTTTCAACTGCTCTTTCTATATATTCTTTTTATAGCATCAGTTGGACGCATGTTGCAGTTTTATGTTTGAAATTATGCATTTTGTTTGTAGCATAAGGTTTTTGTTTCCTAAAATCGTGATTGTAATTTGGATTTCTTTTTCCCTCTTTAGTCAATCTAGCTAATCTTACTTACAAATGTAGTCTTATTTATATTGTAATCGATCCAGTTTATACCTTTCTGGCATTTTACCTGCTTCAATCCATGTCAAGAAATGAATATCATTAAATTAGCTGTGTCATTACTTTATCTAGGAATGATTTCTTTCTTGCTCATTCCAAGAACGAATGTGCCTAAATATCTTAAAATAAAAAGATGGTGGTTGTAGTCATTTTTTATTCCACTCTCATGGGATTTCCCTGATGATTAGTATTAATGGATAAAAGTAAGGGACGTAAGACTGGTTAAAAGAGTCACTGTTGTATTGACAAACTATATTGATTCCATTGTTTAATTTCAGAATGGTAAACCAATGAACTACACACTTCTTGATCAAAATGAGGCTGCAACAATGGTGTCAAGATACTTACTCAATTTTTCAAAATGCCAATTAGGTTTCCAGATAAACCCTTGATTCATTTCAATATTACCCTTCATTTATGGGACTGAATTTATCTATGCCAATTAGGATTCCAGATAAACTTGTCAGTCATTTCAACATTACCTTTCATTCATGCCACCAAATTTATCTTACTTTATTGCACAAGGAAATGGTAAGAAAATAGTATTCTTCTGCCTTGATTGCTAACTGAAGTTTTACTATGAGAGAGTCATTTTTTGGATTATTCAGGTTCCTTTTTTCTCTGAGTGCCCCTGAAATTCTTGGGTATCTTTTTGTTGCTATTCATCTTATATCTTTTGAGTATGCTTCTGCTGGTTTTGTTTTCATGAAAGGAGTGGTTCACCACTTCTTAAAGTTGACTTAGAAAAGTTTATAACAGGGCTTCATCTCTTTCATATATGCTTTTGTAACTGGGACATTAGTTTCAAAATGGGCAGGTGTATTTCTTTTGCTAGCAAATATTTGTTTTTGAATTGTCAGATTTGATTAGTATCTAGAAGGTATTCATGATGTTTTCAAGAGAAATCAAACTGAAAAGTGAATAAAATCATTTTTCTGGAAAATGCCTCTGGCTTTTTTTGTGTGTGTTAATCTTAAATAATTAATAACTCGTGTATAATTTTTTTAGTGTGTATTTTATGTAATACATAATTTTTGAGTTCTTTTAATCTTATTAGACTAAGATGGTAAAAAGTTATAGGATGATGTGCTACAATGGTATGGTAGTTCAAAAATCAGGGGATATTCTAATTACTAGTCTGAAGAATTAAGATAATTGAAAGTTTGGAACTGCTTGATGGGGTTTATTCTTCTCCCTATATGTTTTAGTTAAGAGGGAGTTATTGGGTTGAATTGGGGAACTCTGTAGCCCATTATCCATAGGTCGACTACTAAATGCTACTACCAATATTCTCTGGATAACTCATGAAGGTGAACTCTTGTCCATCTTTTATATTGTAGAAATTGGTTTTGACATGTAATGGATTATCTGCGTTTTGCAAATGCTTTTTGATTAATGCCAATTGTGAACTTAATTTAGTTATCGTAGGAATTTTCTGACGTGCGTCTGAATTAAGTGCTTCTTTCTTCCATAGAGTTCATGATATGACAAGAATGAGAATCTTATGAAATAATTCTTTTGATTCTTTTCCTCTAGGTGGTGATTGATTCTCGTCTGGCGCTAATAAAAGACCAAGGATCTTGATCTAGTCTAAATGGAGTTGAATACCATCAAGGATGCCTTTGATCGAGTTACAAAGAAGCAAAAATTGACATCTTCCAAATCTCAAGAAATAGTCGAACAAATGGGGCTAGAAATAGAACAAGCCCTTTCATGCATACAGTCAAGTCAGGGTGATCATAGCTCAATTCTCAGTGAATTAAAATCCAAGTTGAAAGAAATCACTCCTCTCAGCCAGGTTGAAGCAACACAAAAGGAATTAAATGTAGCATTAAGCAAGTACCCGAAGCTGCTGGAGAAGACATTCAATCCCGATATATCAAAGGCCTATAGAAATATTGATTTTGACATCCACACAGTTAACCAGATAATTGCCAGTCATTTTTATCGGGAGGGCCAATTTGAAATTGGTGATTATTTTGTTGATGAGGCAGGGGAACCAGAAGCACAATCTGCAAAATCTTCTTTCTCAGAAATGTATCAGATACTTGAAGCCATGACATTGCGGAACTTGGAGCCTGCTCTGAACTGGGCTAGCCGCAACCATGAGCAACTTAAACAAAATGGTTCTGATATTGAATTAAAACTTCATCGCCTTCAGTTCGTGGAGATCTTACAGAGAAAAGGTAGAGATGAAGCCCTTAACTATGCAAGAACCTTTTTGGCACCATTTGCTACCAGTCATATGGCTGAATTCCAGAAGCTTATGGGCTGCTTATTGTGGGCTGGAAAACTTGATTCTTCACCGTATTCTGAACTACTATCTCCAATGCACTGGGACAAGTTGTCTGAGGAGCTTACGCGCCACTTCTGTAATCTGATAGGTCAATCCTATGAGAGTCCGTTAAGTGTAACAGTTGCTGCTGGTGCTCAGGGCCTGCCCACCCTTTTAAAATTGATGAATGTGATGACTGGAAAAAAACAGGAATGGCAGACCATGAAACAGTTACCTGTTCCAGTGGATTTGGACAGGGAGTTTCAGTTCCATTCAATTTTTGTGTGTCCAGTAAGTAGAGACCAGGCAAGTGAAGAAAACCCGCCAATGCTGCTGTCCTGCGGCCATGTTCTATGCAAGCAATCAATAACGAAGCTGTCCAAGAACAACACCTCAAGACCTTTCAAGTGTCCTTACTGCCCATCTGAGGTTGAAGTTAGTCAGTGCAGGCAGTTATATTTCTGATTAAAAATTAAACAAAGTACCCTGTCGACCTAAAATTGTTCCTTTGGTCTGTCTCTTTATTTTTTCCACAAGTAAATGATGTTCCCGAAGGAGCTTCTACTTCTTGTTATGGTTCTCCTCTGGTGTATTATTTAGTAAGTGCATGTAAATAGAAATTCTTTCCAGATTCATGTTTTCCACTAGTGCAATGCCATTTCTGTTTATCTAATGTTCTACTGTGTTTTTCCTTTTTTCCTCGCTTTTCTTCTTTCAATTTATTTACCCTCAAAGAATAATTTCTCTTCTGCACATCTTTTGCAAGCAGCAAGCAATGATGATGGCGCTTTGAACAAAAGTAGGTTCGATGACTTATAAAACCTATATATTACCACTAAAGTTAATCTTAATCCTTGTAGCAATGGGCAGCCAGGAGGTATTTATATAATGATCATTTATCCCCTCATTATAAAATAATTAAATCTAAAAAGTGAAATAAATGAAAAATGTCCGATGAGGCATTCAACTGGCTAAAGCTGCGGGATTTCAGGAAGTCATGAACACATCTAAAGGTAACCCTTTTTGGCATTTGGAGGATTCTTTCTATCTTCCTTTCTTTCTTATTTGATCTTTCACCTTGGAAGCAGGCTTTCATTTCACACTGGAAAAGGGATTCCTTCTTTTGTTTTTTCTAAACCTTAACTTTCACAAACGTGTACCTAAAGTCACGCTAACGTGGAACAACAACTACTACCACAATAGCACTACTGCTGTTGCTCCTTTCCTACACTCTCTCCCCTCGGGATTTTGAAAAGAAGAGATTATCTGAAACTAATCATTCCTTGGTTCCCAACTCAATGTTTTAAAAGGGTGAGATTGATTGATTATCCCTTTGATTTAAGACTAATAATAATTCCCAAGTGTGGGTGTGGCCTAGTTGGATTGCGTATCTCGGTCCTCTCCCTTTCGAAAATGACCTTTAATTCCTTCCTAGAAGCCTTTCTTGGCCGCGAACCCGTATGTGATACACATTTGTTTCACTTGATGAGGTAGGGATCATTTAATTCGACACTGACAAGAGCTTAGGATTCAATTTTTCTTTTTGGTTAAAAGTTAAATTGTGATTCCTGTTGAAAAAAAACAGCTTTTTAAAAAATGATCTTAATTTCAAGAAAATGTATTCCTGTTTGAATTCCATCTGAAGTCTGGAGCAGGAAGGGTAGGTTAAACCAACCCGATTTCATGCCTATGAGCATTATTATCATTTTCTTTTTTTGGGGTCCCTTGGCTTTCATCGACTCCTTAGAACTTACTCTATTCAAGACCTGGGTGTAGATTAAAAGCTAGGATCTAATATTTGCTTAGCCATTTGAAAGTGAAAAGAAATTCTCTTTTATCTTCTTTTGGATTAGAAAATAACCCCAACAATGTGTATACTTTCCAGAATGCATCATTTTTTGGGAACATCTCATGCTTAGCATCCTCACACCAGTTTTTGTCTTTTAGGAACCAAACACAACTAAATATTTCGGAGAGGGGCTTCTCCGTTTGCCTTGCACATTTGCTCACTCGCATCCCATCTCATCTGTGCAATGATAGATCAACATAATCCAAGCAATTTTTAAAATAATATATATATATTTATATATCAACAAACACATCTTCCCCACCCACATTTTACACCCATCAATCATTCATTAGTCTAAAAATTAAAAAGAAAAGAAAAGCATTATTTCTGTTCACTTCCATTACTCATCATTCATTATCCTATACTATCCACATAGTAGCATATAATATTCCAACAGCTAAAAAATAAAAATAAAAATAAAAAAGGGAGAGAGAAATTAACAAAGACAAAAATTTAAAACGAAGAGTTATGGCTGAGCCTGGGTCCTTCAACTTCAAATCATACGTGGGATTCCCCTTCCCTTACAGTGTCCTTTGTTTCCCTCTGCAGAAAGCGCCCATCCGTCCGGTAACCTTTTGTCGCTATATTCCTCTCTTCCCCTGAGGTCCCATTCTTCTTGATCAATCATCAATTAAACTTTGTCGTCCCTCCTCCCCAATGTCTTTTCTAATTTTCATTTTTTGCCCCCACTTTTCCTATGCTCAAATTTATTTGTTTATATATATTACATTCATTCCAATAATAAGAGTACAAGATTTTTTATATAAAAAAAAAGAAAAAAAATTTAAAATCTTGCATTTTCGAAGCCGTGTAAGTCGCTGACTCTGTTCAATGACTTTCTCATTATGGCAACTTTTGCCAGCCTCTCCGCGGCTCTCCAAGCTGATGTTGGCGTAAGTGGCTCACTTGATTTTTCTTCCGTGTTTTCCCTCTCGGGGTTCTGACTTCTCCGACGAATCTGTGGCTGCTGGACTTGAGCTTGATTTTGGAGCCTCCAGTTCAATTCCGACAACTCGGCCTCTAAGCCCCGGACGAACTCGTCAGCCGAACCTGAACTAGACTGCAACAATAAGGCGCGAGCCGAAGTTAACATATGATGGGCCCCGCTTAAATCACGTCTCTCCACTAATCTCCTGGACTCGGCCACGGCTCGTGTGGCGACGAATAGACTTCTCAGCCGTTCGATGCTGGGTGTTGAGGATCTAACGGCGTGAGGTCGTGGGACCAATAGGGCTTGTTCTTTACCTTCCATTTGACCATGAGTCGACGGATCTTTGTATAAACATCTAACGTACAATACGTGGTGGGCCCCAACTGAACTCATGGATGGGACCTTTAATTCCACCAACAATTCTCTCTCTTCTTCCGCATAAAGATCGCCCACCCGAGCCAAACCCGACCCAAGAGCCATTGGCCGCCCAATGCATGAATATACACCTGCGATCTCACTCTGACCCGACCCTGATACCAAAGTTAACTGGATCCGGACATCCTGAACCACCACGCTCAATAATCCCGCGATGCATTTGGAAAGTGGGTCCTCCGAGAGCGGCGGCGCGTGTCTGTACTCTCTGGCGACCTTCAGGTTTACGGAATGTACCGGAATATCCAAGTGGGGGAAACGTGTGGAACAAACAATGGAGGAATGACGGCGTGGATTGGCTGATCGATCATCAGTGCCGTCCGACAGAAGAATGATGCTGGCGGCAAGGTTCTTCTCGCGGCGGTCCTCGAGGACCTTGGCGGCTTTCTTAAGCGCATCGTTTGCACTTCCAGCTGCTATTCCATCCAAAGCCACAATAGCGTCTACTATTCGACGAGCCGACCGCCGCCCTGTGGTGGTCATCCTCCGCAAGGGCAGCAACCGCTTTGACGTGGATGAAAATGCCACAATAGACAGGCGATCGGCGGAAGAAAGTGAGGAAACAACTAATCTCATTGTTTGCTTCATCATCTGAAGCTTCTCGCTGGTCATTTTTCCACTGACATCTAGCACCGTCACCAAATCTATCGGTGCTCTCCTTGCGGACTTTGCCGGAGCTGATGGTGCTCTGACCTTCAGCACCACTACATACGTCTGAATACTCCGGCCAATAGGGACGGCCGCCGCCTCGGGCAATAGGCTAAAATCCATGTTTCCCAGAGTTAAAGCTGTCTTCTTGGGAGGACTCACATTTGTCTGAGGAAAAAAGCCTTGAAATTCTCCGTCTAGGTTCTCATTGTCTTCGTCGTTCTCATCGGACTCGGGAATAGGATTGAATCGAGTCCGGGATGTTGGTGACATCAACGGCTCGTCATCATTATACACCTTCAATATGGGCTTTCCATTCGCCTTCTTTGAAGAAGGCGTTCTGGGTGATGATGAAAATTCTCTTTTTTTCTCTTCTTTCAGTTTCTGATTGCTGCTGACATTATGGATAGAAAGTAGAGGCATTTCGTTCCACTGAGAATTGCAAACAGGACAGGTGAGGGACCCTTTCTTCCTGGAGTGTGCAGCAATGCAGGGGAAGTGGAAGCTGTGAGCGCATTCCGCCGTGAAAATTGCCGTCCCTTGCCCACTTTTCACGCTGTTTAAACATATTCCGCACCTTGCCTGATATTCATCCAAAGAAAAGAACCATCTTTAGAAATCAACGACAAGAAATTCACTAGAGAAATTATAAATATTTGGATAAAGACAGATGGTTTTTTATGGACTACCTTAGAAGGAAGCAGGGCGGATTTGAGAAAAGAAAACGCTGAAGGAGAACGAGGTGACGATGGGTTTGACCGCTGGAAAAATCTGGGGCTATTTCCGGTAGTCTTGCATTGAAGCTTAGGACTCTCTGCTGGAGGTAGCGATGCAACTGGTACGGCAGCCGTTGAAGGTGGCGTGGCAGTTGCGGCACTGGCGCAAGTAGTTCGACAGCGCAGGGAAGGCGAAACAGGCTCAGATTGTAAACGAGGCGTAGAAGGATTAGAGAAAAAACCCAATTTGGAGCTAACCTTTGGAGTTGATGGGTTACTCTTCTCTTGTTTCATCGTAGAAGAAGAAGAAGAGGTAGGACGACTGGAATCTCGATCTCTTGGGATCGATGTACAAAACGCTCTTCTCCATCCCAAAACCATTGTAAGAGCAAAAAGAAAGAAAATTTTCCTTGCTCTTTCTTCCCCCCTTCCCTTTCTTGATTAATGTCTATTACGTGTGTTATCCTCAAAAACTTGTTTGTTGCAATTAAATTGTAAAATGATGTAATGATGGCGGTGGTGGAGAAAAGAAAAGATAGTTTTATAGAATTGGGTATCGTAAATGTAATGGAGAAGATGAATGGGAATGGATGGACAAAGCCATCACTAGCAGAGGAAGAAACATTTGACAAGTGAAGACAAAAGAATTGGTTGAGAGACCCCGCCCTTTTTTATTTTATCTCTTCTCCTCTTCCTATCCTCTATCAGTACATCTTCTTCTTCTCTTCCTTTCCTGGTTTCAGTTTGTATGTATGCTGCAGGTCTATGCTCTTTCTCTCTCTCTCTCTGGGCCACACCCTCGAAAAGATCACTGCCCAAACTATAATCTGAAATCTCACTTTATCCCCAGTGCCTTTTTTCCTTGCGAGGTCTTCTAGTATTTTAATATACTACTTGGATTATTACGTACAATATTACCGTTTTTCTTTAGGGCACATAGAAAAGGGAAAAAAAAATTAATTTAGAGGAGTTGAGTCAGATTACAGTGAAGTGACCCAAAGAGAGATTGAAAATTAAATATTAGAAGCTTAATATTTTTTACCGGGAAGTGGAGGTTTCTCTCTGGTTAGTAATGTCAGTATCTTTTAAATATATTTTTGTTAAATTTGCGGTTTTTATGTAAGTCAACTGGTGGAGGAGTCGGCTTTTTCAGTCGTGGTGCGAAGTTGAAGTTGAAGTTGAGATACAGGAGATCAGATCTCCTCCTCCCTGCCCTTTATTATTGGATAGTATTTGTCACCAAGTGCCCTTAAGAAGGGCAAACTCGAATGCCTCTTTCGGCTTAAACTTCGGCTGCTTGCCCTTTTTTGAATATTTTTTTCACCTTGGAATCGTCAACACGGACCCCCCACGTACCCTCTCCTTCGTTCTTCTTACCTTTTTCTTTTTCTATTTTAAAATTTTGCCTTCATTGATTGATTGCATGCTGTACCCTTTTTTTTTTTTTTTTTTTTTTTTTTTTTTAACTGTCGATTCAATGTATGGAGTGATGAACCATTTATTTTTATGGCATGGGATGGGACCCCTCACCGTGTGTGTGTCTTTGGTTTGCACATCTAAAATGGTTTTCTCTGACTGATTTGGTTACTTGCACACATATGGTTTGAGGTTTGAGGTTTGAGGTTTGAGTGTTGATCTCTTAATTCTAAGCAAATTCGTTATATCTTGTGTTTTTATTCCATCAATTTTTTTTTATAGGTGCTATGCTGTTTTATTTTATTTCTTGCAAAAGAAAGAGAAAATTATTAGACTTATAAATAAAAGAGATATCAGTAATTAGTGCATAATATAAATATTGATGAGGCCTAGGATAGAAGAAAATAGAAAAAATTAAAAATGATAATAAAATTATAGAGAGAGATTAATCCATATTCAGGATTGATACTTAAAATCATAAGATACTCTTAACATAATCAGTCATACGATATTCCTTTACAAAGGAATTTTGTTCTGATGAGCATTCTTAATCTCCATAAAATTAAACACTACTAACTTATATATTTAAGGGATAAAAAGTAGCACTCATTTATATTCTTAAGCAATGATTATGAATTTATAACGTTAGGGTGAAAAGAGAAACTCGAGCAAATGCTAAAGAATTTTGAATCGAGGAACGAAGTAAATCCCATGTGTGGTGTAGGCATGGAGAAAATGATGGATGATGATGAGCAATAATTCTAGAATTGGATACTCCGTTACTCATCGTTTTCTTTGCAAATCTCCTTCCATAAATGTTACCAGTCAAATGCATAATTCCTATACACAAAAAATCATGAAAACGAAGCCTCTACATGAGTATGTATATACTCCATCCATCACTATTTTCAAATCATTTGGACTAATATATATATATATTACGCTGAATATAAATTATTATCGTTAGTTTATTAGGTATTTTATTAATTTTTTATCATATCATTCTTATCTCCCTTTCTCTTCTCTAGTTATCATTTTTTAATTTGATTAAAATTATAAATATAGATATTTTAGAAAAAAAAAGATTGCTTTGATTTTCATAAAATAATGGTTAATGACTTATAAATAGTGAAAATAGTATATATACTCCTATTCCATATATTATGCTCTCTTGCATATATATAAGTTCACATTATTATTATCATGCTAGTGGACGGGCACACGGTTGAGGGAGGGGAGGAGAGGGTGTTGATTTAAACTACTCAGAAATAAAAGGAATCCATAAAAATCCGATGGAAGTGGAAATTATTTGAAGAGATTATTGGTATGAGGTCATAATCCTTCAAAATCCAAATTGAGAGGGTCACGGAACAAATCATGCACGCCTTGTCCTGTTGTACTTATTTGGCTGGATGGGACTATATAGACAAGGAGTGAGCATGGATTCATGACCCATCTCAATTCTATCACTTAATTTTGACTGCATCCTTTTACATTTCCTTTAAAATATAATAATAAAATCAGTTACTTATTGTATTTAAATACCATTATATATGTCCCTTCAGCAACATTCTTGTTGTAAAGTAACAAATACACAGAGCAACTAACAAATTTCTAGATAAGCATAATATCAAGATGTGTGAAAATTGATTTGAATATTAAAAAATAAAAAATAAAAATATATATAGGATAATGTTATAAAATGTTGTAGAGTACATTATAATGTGTTTCAATTAAATCTTTAACGATCAAAGTTAACTGTTAGTTATTAAAAAAGAAAAAAAATTCTCCTATAAAAAATGAAATTTTCAACTTTTGTTTTTATTTTTTTATTTTTTTTTATAAACTAAACTATAATGGTATTTGATTAATTTTTTTTTAAAAAAAAAACACAATTGACCGTTAATTAAATTATTAAAAAGTGAATGGATTTTCTAAGTGATCCATTGCATTCACTTTTTTGAAAGATGATTCGACTATCCTTCTATAAGGATTTATTAGTAGAGAGAAAATACTTAGTAATTTTTATAAAGTTATATGGAAGAAAAGAACACTCCAATGATCAAAAAGGCAAAAGAAAATTCTAATATTCATACTGGCCTCCCATATTATTATTATTATTATTATTAGAGTTAAATGGGAAACTTTTTATGAATTTTAATTTTTTCTAGTAATTTAATGATGTATAGTTTTTGAAATGAATACTCATCAATTTTATACTTAAAAAACTTGATGGTTTTTTAAATAAATTTAATTTAAGATAATTTTGTATAAAAATTAAACAATTTAATCCTAAAGAAAAAACCGGGGATGCATTGGGGAAGCATCCAAACGGAGTGTTAATCGAGTGTGGCAGAGTTTTGAGAGAGCTCCAAAGACAGGTATATCATAAATGGATTCGATTGATTTGATAAATAGGAATGACAGTGACACAGTCACCATCACAGTCACGTACGTACTCACGTGTTTCCTTCTTTAAACCTTTTTTTTTTCTTTTTTCTTTTTAACGAGGATGAATTCGCCTGACGGTCCTCGTCGGAATTTGCCATCTGCAGTGCAGACTAACCAGGCCATCATCGTACCTACCTACGAACAGTCAGTCCACTGCTCTCTTCCTCACCGGAAAAATAATCTTACACGGTTACCCCTTCCTTCTCTACTCATTTACTCACTATTACCCCTCCTGAGTACCCAATAATTTTACTGCCATCAAATGAGTGATTAATTCAACGTTCTTATCATGGGGAAACACAAAAATCCACTCATTTATCTTCTCCCGGTTTAATTATGTTCTTCCAGCTTGAAATTCAGAGCTCTTAACCGGCAACCGGGATGCTGGATTTTTTTTTTCTTTTTAAATTATTGCTATAATACCAAAAAATAAAAAAAAGAAAAGGAAAACCCGTGAAGCCATGTGGCACGTGATTCACCCTTCGCTTAGGGTAACGGATCAAGGCACTTAAGGCACGTCAGAGGGCCGTCGCGAGTCCCAATGACGAGCATTTTCCCATACTATTTGTATACATTTGGATCGTCAGTATATGATACACTTAGTAAGTGAGATCATACTTGGCGCACGTACGCGTATAATACCTCAAAAGTATCATGAACATCGATCAATTAAAACTTTTAATAAATTAAAATCCCCAAGTGAATTTGCAATACTACAATCTTACAGATGTGCTTATTTCTGGGAGGATTTGTTTTAAAATATTTATTATTTACATGTTTTGATGTGAAAAAGTATCGGTGAATTTTTTATGGTTAAATATTTTAATAAGGTCTCATTTTTTCATTTTAAAACACATGAATATTGAGAGGAGAGATAAGAGAGAAGAGGAGGGTAGGATTCAAGATGAGGTAAAATCATAAAAAATAAATAATGTTGTGATTCCGTGGAAGAAATTGAAGTGATAAACATTTTGATTTGAAAATGGAAGTGATTCATAATGTAGTACTAGCATTTATTTTTTTAATGAAGAGTAATTATGAAAAATTTCCGTTTTAATGGATGGAAGTCATTAAATAGCTGCATTTTCCGTTGTACTATTTTCCTGTGGCGATGCAACTATTTCTAGGAAACTTTTACCACATTAGCACTATTACAAGGAAAGGCAAAAGGGCGTAATTGTGGGTCAAATTTTTGGGGATTTGTTTCGTGTTTCATGATTGTACCTTTCATCAGCCTTGATCGAGTTTTTTCATCAAATATGATAAAGAATGAGGGCATATTTAGAAAGAAATGAAAAGAAAGGGTTGGATCCCTTTGTTACAAAGGAACCAATAGTTCAAAAATGCTGGCTAAAATAGTAGTACTGGTACCAGCGGTTTTGCTAAGGCGCGCTCCAACTGTTATAGTAACAGAATTTTTACTATAGTGCTCATGCAACTAATCAAGTGGAGTAAAATTTCCATTACGATAATGGTTAAAATGCATATTAAAATACACTCCGAAACACACCTTAACAAATCCGTCAGTAGTAGATGATTGACTTTGCAACTAGTTTTACCTAAGGATAAACAACTGGACTTTGGATATAGTGAAGATCTTTTGGAATCCCCAGAAAAAGAAAAAGAAAAAGTTTGATTTTCCTTCACAATACCAGTACTAGCACCTTAGCAGAAGGATGTAGGCTTTTCTTGACTTCCAATTTCTAAATTCTTTAATCACTTGGAAACCGGCACTAGGACTTTATCTGCATTAGAATTTACTACGACCATCTCTGGGACAAGATTAATCTGTTGTCCCTTTCTTATGTACAGTAAGATGCCGTACCCCCCACCTTACACCACTAATAATGGTTTTAGATTTCTCTTCCCTTTTTTTCTTTTCCTTTTTTGTGTAATGGGCAGAAGCCATTAATTGTGTGTCTTAATGCGAGTCATGTTTCTTTTGTCAGACATAATTGTTAGAGAAAGAAGATTTCATGGCTTCACAAAGATGCCCAACGAAATAGAGAATCCTAGGAATTCAATTTCAACCCTTACAGCTATATCTCTCTCTGAGAAAAAATATTCAAGAATTCATCTTCCACATACTGTGTGTTCTTCGTTATATATTCAATTTGGACAAAGCACATGCAGCTGTACTTTGACTGTAAAACCCCAGAAGAAGGAATAGTTTAAGGATTGATTGGTTTAGACTTAATTAGTTATATAAATAATGGCAGTCTTAGGTTGTTTTCTATTCTATAATTCTAAGCATTTTAGTGACTGTCATGACCTGCCCTCATTTTCTTTCTGCTCGATAAGCAAACCAGAACTCGTCCCATTCCTGCCTAACCCCTCCAAAAAGATCAAGGATTATTATAACTTTTCTGAGAATATTGTTGTTACACGTACACTTGATTTGGACATGAGTACCCATTAATACCTCTAATTACTAATTATTTTTTAATCATCTCCAAGTGATTATTATTTAATATTATGGTTCCTTTCAGACAAATTCTGCTTCCAATATTCTTACAGACTGCAGCAAAAATGTATCACAAAAAAAACTTCAGAAATGTATCATTCTCGATTATTGGTAATCGTGGCGGCTCTTGCAAATATCTCTACACTGATGATATAAAGAAAACAGATAAATTGGTACTAATTAATATTATGATAGTGATAGTGTTCTTGCTATGATTTGGTGAATGTTGCTTCCAGGCTTTATCAGGTTAGCCGAATGGTATTGGTATCTCTTATCTCTCTGCTCATAAATTTAATTACCATTAACAATAAGAAAGGTCACATGGGTTTGTTTGATCAAGAATATCATTGGCTAACAAGAAAGAATATTTATGGTAAGAAAAAAAAAAAGTAGTAGTACATTATCCTATAATTTAGTAAGCAATGAGGAACCGTGTCCTCTTTGGGTTGGTAGTCCAATGTGTTGTCATTATTGAGGCACATGACACGAACTCATTAACTGTCTGCTAGAATCCTCACCAACAAACTCCATAATTATGTAAACTTGACGAATTCCAATTTTATATTTCTGGATGTAATGCAAGATGGGGAGCATCTTCATTATCAATTTGGGCAAGGGCAACCTCTATCTTCTTCCTTCCTTTCTTCCCCAGCTAGACACAACGTTAACAAAGGTTAACCTATGTAAGGTAATTAAAATGGCAAACTAGTTTTACTTATGACTGGAAAAAAAACAACCCCTTAAAGGTCACAATAGTTAAAATTCATATGTAAATCTTATCGGGATTAATTGGTGCAAAATTGTTCAGAAAAAAAAAAAAAGGAGAAAAAACTAGGAGAGTCGTGTCATGGTGCACCAAGAAATAAGTGCTTCGGCCGTTTTGATGAAAAGATAAAGGGGGGAAAAGAAATGATCCGTGTGTGGGGATTATTATTATGATTATTCATAATAAAATGGGAGAGTGGAATTAGGATTAGTGTATACTCGGTGCCACTAAATAAATAATATAGTAATAAAGGTTCACTTTTATGAAAGAAGTAGTAATCCATTTAGGGGCCGTCTAGTCTCCATTCAGTGTTCAGAAAGAGAGGCATAATAATGCTTCCTAATTTCAGGACCAAATAATTTCTCATCAAACACCTAAAACCAGAATGTTTCGAACCTGACAAAGTTTAAGAGTGTAAATTCTCACTTTTAACACTGCAGAATTTCCCACGACTCTTTTTTAAAATAATTCCACCAGCCCCATTCTGTGGAGGATTCGTATATGTCCCTTTCCCTTTGGTATTTTGATGAATAAAAACAATGCTCCAACTGCAATAGCAAAGGAGTCATTACTACTGTCATTAAAATCTTGGAAAAACACTTGTACCGAATTTGATAGTTGCTGCAGAGACTGACTGAATCAAAGAAATGGGCCACTTTTGCCACTTCATTTTGAGGCCTCCACAAATTGAAAGTTTTGAATTCTGATATTAGCAGAACCAAGAAGGTAGATCGATATCATGTCCATTTCAAAGACTTACCATCATCTGTATTGTTAAAAATGCCTGCCAAAAAAAGTTTCCCATTTATTTAAAAAAACCCAGTCACGGATGAACAGTGTTTGTGTCCCTCCTTCATGCATATGGCCTCGATTTGGTGGTAGGCCAAAAGGTATTATTACAACCCAATAGGCTGATTGGAAAGGATTTGCAATACCTATCTGTAAGCGATTTTAAGTGCAACAATCGGTGTTGAACTGTGAGATGTGGCAGCTTAGGGCACATATGTGAAGCTATCGCACATTGATTAGATTATCTCTTCAAGAAAGGAAATTAATGCAATGAAGGAGATGGATCAGAGATAAGTCAGAAAGAAAATATATACTCCCACTTTTTGTCACAGATTAAATGTCCTATTTTAACTTTAATCAATCCTATGTCAGATTTTAATTAATTCCGATAATTCTGAATGAATCAATATGAAAAAGGAGACGTTATATATTTTGGATGAACTCTTCATAGTCATCTTATACAACTCATTCCTGGCCCTGCTCTGTACCTGGAAAGGTACTAAACTACTAATACAACTCAGACTTTTCGGTCTGCAGTAATAGCCCATAGGAACTGTTATCAAGAATGAGAAACTGGGTTTACAGAACGGAGACAAATGATGTTGCAATTTTTCCAATTTTCTTTCTTTGATTGTTGCTTTCGTCATAATTGTGTAGGCCTCCACAGAAGATGATCACATGTAAATAGAGTAAGCAATCAAGAGGCGAAGAAAAAAAGGATTGAAAAATCTCATGGTGACTTCCGGAAGTGTTGCTTGGACGCTAGTCCCTTTTTGAGGTCACTGTTCTTTTGATGAACATCTCTCTCCTCAGAAGTTAATTTGATAATAGGGCTTTTTATGAAGTCGTGACGTTAAGCCATAATTGTTGATTCATCCATAAACAGTTGCCTAGTGATAGTCTTGCCTTAGGGGATTCAATTGAAATTAGAAGAGTGGAACTCACCAACCAAATTTATGGGTTAATAAAGAGGACACTGAAAAAAGATCTGTAAACTCAATAGTAGTATGACTAGTGTTGCTGCAGAAGAAAATTTGGGAGGCACTACTAAATTTCCAAGATGCCAATGATGTATGCCAAAATTACAATCTTGAATTCATTTCAAGCAAAGATCTTTAAAAGTTTGAATCTTTTGGCTTTGGGGTTTGTTTTTTTTCTTTCAGCCATATGAAGCCAAAAGTAATGTGGAAGGCAGAATCACTAGTTCAGAACTTTTCCCAGAAACACAATCATGGCAACAGCAGTTTCACAAAATGCTCCAGCTTTCTGCGCTAATTGAATAATGATTACAAAATTTACAACTAATCCCACTAAACTTACATTCTAAAACAATAACTATGATGATAGAAAAAAAAAGGCAAAAAAGTTCCACTTGTTTAAACAGAATTTACCTAGTGCTTTGTAATTGACGAGACACTAAAAAACAGTGTAAATTGTCTGCATTCAATTAAATGTGTTAATGGCAATACAGCTTTCCAGAAACTCAAAGAAGGATTGAGAAAATTCAATGATTCTCCAAATCAATCTTTTTTTACGTGAGAATTTCGACAAGCATAATAACATAATTGGGCTTGTATTATCACTAAAAAGACTAAATCTTGACGAGTTTTTGGAGTCTTCGTTCTCAGAAGTCTCATCTCTGCCGCCCAAGCACTGAGAGGAGATGAATTTTCAATTTTATGCTGAAATTTTTTCAACATACTAATATTAATTTGCCATGGATGGCGGAGTACCCTTGTCAAAAAGATGCTTTAAGAGAAGAAAAGGTGTTATAAGGGTTTAGGATCTTTTGACAGAGACAGCACTGACAAAGGATAATTCAATATCTACATGAATAAATCTAAGGAAACATGATAATCTGATGGAGTAGTATGTTGAAGATAGGTCCAGATGGCTAAGGTTCTTGTACTTAATGTAGTTGGTAATGATTAGGCATTGCACTAATTTGAAAATGATTAGGAAGCCACCAAAAAGTTTGCTACTTTCTTAGCAGTAAATCAACTGAGGAGATACTGCAAAGTAAAAAAAGACAACAAACCCTGCAAAATCAAACGGATATCATTTTTTTTTTTTTTTTTGGGTGTCCATATTTCAAATATCAAAAGTCAAAAGCATCCATCATCAAGTTCTTGTCCCATACCAGAAATGAGAATTTGTCTACAACTTCTTGTTCCTATGTTACGAGTTACTAGTTGTAGAGAAAAGCAGAATTAGCAGGGAGATTTAAATAATTGAAGCCATTGATGAATTGGAGATTGGTAAATATGGAGATTTGTTTCCCTGTCCCAAGGAAATTTAAAGAGTACCGAGTCAACGTTCCCAGGATTTGCAGACCCTTTTCAAGATTTTCTTTAATTCTTTATCATATTCTTTTGGTTGCATGTCAAGATTTTCTATGATTCAAAAGTTTGATGGTAATTAAAGAAAGGGTAAGAAAGACAATCAGAAAATCAAAGGCACCATCCGAAGCGATAAGAAAATTAAAGTTTAATCTTGATTCAGGTTTCCAAAATATCAAAAGAACTTGGGGGAAAAACCACTAAATAGTGGTGTTTTTGCTTTGTGCCTCTGTTCAAGAGAATTTGCACTGTATAAGGCTGCACCACCGGACAACCCTTGAGCAGAAGAACTTCAGGCAAGTCGAGAATGAAGTTCTGAATTAATGAGCATCATAAGATTTGAAAGGGAAGTAGCAAATCACAATTGCAAAGCAGTCAGTGATTATGGTATTACACAACTTAGTCTCAACAAGATTCCAATCATAGAACATACATCAGTGCAAAGTAGTCTTTTTCCCTTTTGGAGAATACATGGTAATTGAACAACTACACTTTCAACAAAGAAATATTTAGCTCCACAAACAGTAAATATCTCAAACAATAGACATTTTTCTTTTTGACAAACTTCAAATTAACTTCGCAATCAGAGGCAGTAAACCAAGACCTTCACTCCCATATACCCATCCTGGACCCTGCAATTCTTCAATCATGATGCACTAAATAGTGGTGTTTTTGCTTTGTGCCTCTGTTCAAGAGAATTTGCACTGTATAAGGCTGCACCACCGGACAACCCTTGAGCAGAAGAACTTCAGGCAAGTCGAGAATGAAGTTCTGAATTAATGAGCATCATAAGATTTGAAAGGGAAGTAGCAAATCACAATTGCAAAGCAGTCAGTGATTATGGTATTACACAACTTAGTCTCAACAAGATTCCAATCATAGAACATACATCAGTGCAAAGTAGTCTTTTTCCCTTTTGGAGAATACATGGTAATTGAACAACTACACTTTCAACAAAGAAATATTTAGCTCCACAAACAGTAAATATCTCAAACAATAGACATTTTTCTTTTTGACAAACTTCAAATTAACTTCGCAATCAGAGGCAGTAAACCAAGACCTTCACTCCCATATACCCATCCTGGACCCTGCAATTCTTCAATCATGATGCATTATTCTAATTGCCATCCACTTTTTAGAACATTCCCACTGTTAACTTTGCAGCATAGGAATCATCATATCCATATCCAGGCAATAGCTAGTTCTTATTCTTGGACTTCTCTGCAGACCTGGGGGCTGCAAGGCAAAGTAGGGCTGTTAACATTTCTCCAGAAGATAATAAGAAGAAGATAGATGCAAGCAAAAGAGTTTCATGAGATAACATTGTCCAAACAGACAATTGCTGAGAGAAGCAGTCGCACAGTTTCTTGTTCTGACAATATGCCACCAGAGGGTAACTAATGTTTCCTGTTTTTTGCTTTCCTTCTATTTCAGATGGCAATGTAAGATTTTCTTGAGAAAACATGATCCAAACCACCTACAGCATCAACTCTCGGTAACAAGCAATTGCAAATGAAATTTAAGCACAATCAATGTGAAGCTTGTGACATCCATCAATTGAAATGAGCAATCTCTCAATAGTGACCATCTTATGTGGAGGAGTTTGTCTTGGTCTTGGTAACTAGCGCATGTTCAATAAGTTTCTCATCAGATGGAAAATTTTAAGGGCCTTATTGTCCATTGAATTACATCTATGCAATACCTGTCAAGAAAATATGGATGCCAGAACTTTTTTGTTTTTACCCTTTAGAAAAAGTTTCATTCTTTGATAGGTGTAATTAGCTTTCAAGTTAGCTTGTTGATGTAATAGCAAAATATGACCTCTTCTCAACCAAGTTACCCATCCGTTGGCACAAAGTTCAAATCCAAAGGCTATAAAGCATAAAAACTATAATTCGTAAGTGTGAAAAATTACAGACAACACATACCCAATCCAATAGCATCAGAGCCTTTCATGATCTTCAGCCTCTTGCAGGAATCAATGAACATCCTACGACAAGTCCAGAAACAAGGGGAAAGAGGAGTTCAAACATGTATAAGGAGGAGCAAGTGAATTCCTCATAAAGGAGGGAGTTGTTTACAAAAGTAGAAAAGCAAGCAAGACTATTATCATTCAAGTCATGGAAACAATAATTGATAAATTCTGTTACATGAGTGAACAAAAAGAAATGGAATTGAGAGATTGAGCAGAGCACAAAACCAGAATGAATATCTTACAGGTGCACATTTTTTCACATTTTCCAAAACAAAGTACAGAACTTCAAAATAATGGGGCAAAGCTCATATTTTGATTTCTTTGCCAATTCAGAGAAATCATAGAAATATAACTCAGTCCATCTGTGAATGTCAAGTACTAGGCTAAACCCTGAAATCCCCTTTGTCAAGAGTTAAAAGACATCTCTGAGGCAACCAATAAATGTTCCAAAAACATTATTTCGTGATCATGCAAGAACAACCACATCAAAATCATAATTTATTGAATCTGTTTGGACAAGTTTGTATTCACTGATTCATCAAGACAATAAATGCAGACGACTTACATGTTATTCAGGAAGCTATCGGAGGTAGCACCACATACTACTACAAAGCTCTATATGATTCCCTTTCCTCCCCCAATCCACACACACACATACACAAAGGGAAAAAAAAAAAGAACTCAATCCGGAAAGATAAATCAATGTGAGAAGAGAAAACAGAACATGGACTCTCTCAAAGTTGAAAAATCTTTTATCTGTTTCTTTTAGCAATTTATAGCTAGACATAGATTTCAAGATGATTCAGCACCCAATACGAATCTAAAAATGACATCATGATACACTTACACATAATAAACACTTTACGTTTATTTTATCTCAATAAAGTTGCAAAGAAAAATGACCTTATGAACTATGCGAAGAATGCGTTCAAACTTATGTTAAGAAAGTATTGCTTAGTAAATAAATCTATATCACAGGCTTTAGCAGAATCTGTGCATCTGGATTGAGCAGAAAGGCGGCCATAGATTTTAAGTTAATCTGGCTCAGACCCCTCAGTCATACAGGAAGCTCCATTCTAGTATAGACCTACTTGGATACCACGTAAATGCCACAAAATTACTATGGAAAAGCACAGTCAAGCTCAAGCAACGAGCCTCCATGGCTAACATGAAAAGATGAACTCCATTTCACAAAGCAATTAGCAAAAAAGGAAGTAAACCTAAATCCTAAAAATACTGCTACAACCAACTGCAATCATATCAATATTTAAATGCAGTTCCATCCAAATGCAAATAAGCCCAAGTACATTATCAAGTGCCCCTCACTCTTTGCTCTCTGAGATGATGTATCACACTGAACCAAAATTTCTAATCAACTAGTACAGGAATGTTAATCTAATCTGACCTCAACTTGCTTAAGATCTTAAGTACCAACCCATTGTACCTTTCATTGTATTATGCTTTTGAATAGGTTACAATAATTGCCAAATAGACATAAGTTGTTGAATAATCTCCCTTGCAAAGAGAAAATAGAAACCAAAGTTTTACTGGGTGAATCATTAGTTTAACAGTTATGGTAATAGCAACCATTCCAATCTACTCATGATACTACCTTTTCATCATAAGAATATACCATGACAGTTAACCAGTAAGGAGTCAAAGGAACACAATTAATTCTGTTAAATATATTAAACTTACTCCCACGGAACATCCCCAACAAGCATCCAATCACCATCCTTGTCCTCATATGTAAGCACATACTCTGAACCATGCAGTAGATCCCTCAATTTGCTCTCACTCAGCATCTCCTTTTGGGGATCTTCCTGAGTTCCACATTGTCCTGAAACCATTAAAATTGAAATTACAGGAGAATCTTTTTTCCTTTTAACTATGATGTACAATGCCATAGACAGGATAAAACTGACTGGCATAATTAAACATGGAGAATCAATTAATACATTCATGTACGTGTGTGAGAGTGTGTGTATTACGTGATGCAACTTCATACATTCAAGAGAGAGAAAGAATAAAGAGTGACTCACCTATGGTAAAACAACTGAACATCTTCTCAAGCGCAGAAGAGAGTTCTTGGTAAGTGGAGTAAGTCCTTAGATCCACCTTCCTCAGATAAGGAGCTCCATCCATACTGACCTTGACAAAGAGAGCACCAGGACTTGCCTTCCCTTCAACTTCATCATTGTTTTTGGATGTGGTAGCCAGAGTATTTTTCCTAAATGATCTAATAGGAGGCCAACCAACTACCTGAGCCCTGCAAAGAAAGAAAAGGGTTACTTCCAGA
Organism: Parsonsia alboflavescens; assembly: GCA_028571225.1. Classification (NCBI taxonomy): domain Eukaryota; kingdom Viridiplantae; phylum Streptophyta; class Magnoliopsida; order Gentianales; family Apocynaceae; genus Parsonsia; species Parsonsia alboflavescens. Next base: position 21,260,887 of record JAOXNR010000001.1, on the reverse strand, counting down.
GCTCAGATTATACAATACTGTTCATCAACTGCTACTTTGATTTTTTTTTTTACTTGTCAATATTAGAAACTTTGAGAACTCACTTAGCTGCGGGTGCACTGCCACTGTTATTAGAATTGTTCATTTTGTCCTGGCTGGATCCATTTGCATCACGTGACTGTTCCATGGGAGCCTTTGTTGGCGTCTCATTTTTCATGCTTGCTTGAGTCCCAGATGACTTGGCAGAAAGCACAGCATTCATGCCCGATTTACCAGGAAATTTTCCTTGCATCACAGATTGAGGAATTTCACAATTAGAACCTGTAGCAGTAAACATCCAGTTTCTTTCACTGAAGTTTGAAGCCTTTGTTGTTGAAAATCCATCAATAGTGTCTGAGAACCCTCTTTTGTTGCCAGAAACTTGAGATGAACAGATTCCATCCTTTGAAGGAAGCAAAGGAAACAATGGCTTCTCATCAAGTGTGTCAGAGCTCAGAGCACTAAGTTTTGAACCTCGCTCAGGGGATTGAGATCCAGGAAGACCAAGCCTCAGTTCCGTAGCTTTCAGATTTAAAGTACTATTGTTCTCCTTGGGTAGAGAAGTGATACCAGAACTTTCAACTGAAGAGTTGTCAGACAACCCCAGGTAATTGCGTTCTGTCAGCCCCAAGCCACTCTTGGAGATACAGTCAACAGATGTTGAAGAAGCCATTAAAGAAACATTTCCTGGTCCTTCTCCTTCGATTCCCAGCAGAGGAGGAGACATCAGACTTAAAAATCCTAACTTGATTTAGTCTGCTCAAAAAGGTAAAACAAATCTGTCACAATTTTCATTAGATAAAAGCAAAATCCAACATTAAATGCTACTAACTAAACCTTTGACTACATTAACTGAAGGAGGGGAACAAATAATCTGTCTATGTTGCATATTGTAACTACCACTAAATAGATTCTTGATCAAAACTAAATGCAAGATTCAACGACAGAAGTTACTTAGACTTCTAAAATGAGAAAAACAACAATTGATTAAAAAATGAGAAGGGCCTGTTCACAAACAAAAGCGATACTGGTTGAGAGCAGCAACTATGTGGGATACTAAAATTTCGTCAATATCCGTTGTGCATGCCATAGTGAATCAAGAAACCATGAAGAAAAGTGGTAGAATGCTAGCTCAATTTTGCACACTTTAAAATTGAAACTTGAAACTTAGGCCTTGCAAACAGATGGAAGTAATACAAAGAAAAAATTAAAAATATCACGAACGAGCTCTTCTTGTATAAAAATTTAGCCAGAAGTAGAATGTTGAAGAACGGACAAAATTTCGCCCCCTCTCCCATCTAATCAAGAACCAAAAGTTCAAACATTAGAAGTCCATAATACATGAAATAATGAAAAGGAAGGGAGAAAATGCAAATGCAGAGAATAACCTGGCGAAATCAAGAAATACAGATATATCTTCGAAATATTACATTCAGAGAAAATTCCCCAAATAAAACATAAAGCTCACACTAAAAATAGGCAGTTTTAGTGACCAACAGTTCCCCAAGAAAGACTAGGATCTCAGTTCAGACCCCTGAAATGGAGAAAACAGCCAAATGCCGAATATAAACTAAAAACAAAATAAGAAAATATCATCATAATGCCAAACAAAGATACATACATACCTCAAGTAAAAACCTTACGATTTGTAGTTTACAACACAACACAAAGAACACCACAGGTGGGAACTCCGAAGGAAACAAAATACTATCAACAAAAACTGGAATCAGAATACAAAAAGCAGAGCATAGAAAGAAAGAAAGAGAGCTTTGCTCTTAGGGTCCCTCCATTAAGCAGAGAAGCAAAGAAAAGCAAGAGAGAGCTAGTTTTGGCCGAGAAACTCGAAGCTGTCACAAGGAACACAGAACAAAAGAAATAAAATATAATAATTATAATTATAATAAAATAAAATAAAAATAAAAAAAGAAGGAAATGAAGGGCAAAAGGGAAATTGAGACCAAAAAAGTTGTGTTGTTTTTCAGAAATGAAAATAGACGGCGTAGATTCAATGATCAGAAAGAGGAATTACCTGACAAGGTTACGGAGAAATATTTTGTTTCAGGAGAACCGGGAAAAAATAAAAAGTTCCTCAAACCAAGTTCTACTCTACGGTTCCTTTCTGGTCATGGCATAAAGTCTACTGTTCTAGGAGAGTTTCGAAGGCAATTTTCCACTGAATCAAAGGTAATTAATCTACTAGAATATAAATCGATAAATGTACACGAAAGTATAGATATCAGATGGAAAAGTTTTTTTTATGCTTAAACCGTTGGGTTCTCTGTTTCTCAATAAAATTATTTATGCATTAGTTTTAAATTATTACTCCATCCTTTCCATTTTAGTTGTTTATTAGGTCAATATTTATGAAATAATAACTTTATTTATTTTGAATGGTTTTTTCTTTTGTAATTACTTTGATTTTAAGAAAAATTTATTATGAATATTATGATTGGTTGGTACTTTGAAAAATGTTACAGATAAATCATTAATATGAATTAGCCATCACTTTTCTTTTCGTCCTTGATATAAGTTCTTTTACAATGAATGATGCATATTTATTAATATGTGTTTTATCAATCATTCCCTCTACTACTCTTGCAATTATAGTGAAGAAATATAATTATGATTATTAATAAGAAATATAAAGGATACTTATTTTAGACATAATATATATTTGTATTTTTTTTTTTTAATTCATGTAAAATGATGGTTAAGGATTTATAACGAGGGACGAATTGAATACTATCATTCCGTCACATATCATAAGTAATTAACCATCTTTTTTGCATAGATAGGAAACCTTTTAATATATTTATATTAGGTTAAAAATATCTCTTTCTCTTTTTTTTTAATAATTATATTTTCCTTTTTCCTTTTTAAATAAATGAAAGAGAATAAAAATATATATATAATTAATCATTAATAATTATAAAAACACTTATGTCGTTAAACAAATAAATTAACTTTTAATAATTTATATTTTAAGTCGTTGTGTATAAGGTTTGT
>JAOXNR010000001.1:21162219-21257763 GCA_028571225.1 Parsonsia alboflavescens | reverse complement strand
CCCCCAAAAAAAAAAAAAAAAAAAAACTTTACTTATATTGACTGTACGAATTAGATTGCTGTAGTATAAATAAATAAATTAAGAAGGATGAAGGAAGAGGCCATATCTGGCATACAGCAGATATGATGGAAATGCAAAAGATGGAGGAGACACAATGGATTAACAATCTTTACGGTAATGATAAAAAGTGAAGATGAAAAAAAAAAATCCCTTTTGGGGGTTTTCTTTTTTCTTTTTCTTTTTTTAAAATTCAACAAATCCATCATTGCCCACTAAAACATGCTTTCCTTTTGCGGAATTGACACAACTACCCTCATTTCCCCACGCGGCCCCCCACACGTGTCTAGTGTCCTTTTCTTTAGGTCCCACAAACTTCATCACAGCCGTCAATTGGGCTCCACCTCTGTTCTCTAAGCCGGCATGCCAAAGTACACACAATGTTTTAGATTAAAAAAAAAAAAAAAAAAGGTACCCACATTTTTTTCTTTTTCTTCCCACGCCCAACTTGAAGCTAAGGCATTAATGTTCCAATAATATACTTGAATTAATTCGAAAATTCTCTACTACCATTTAACATGAAATTTCGTAGTACTTAATTCAATTGTGGTGTTGAAAATAGAATTATTGAGGGACTTTAATGTAAAATATATACAATTTCTTTTTAAAATATAAGTCATTAATTATTATTTTTTATTGTAAAATATGAATTGTTTTGAATTTATCAAATAATTTAAAATTTTATTTTCTTCAAAAAATTTGTAACTAACCCATATAAAAAAAAACTATTTTAATCATAATATTATTTTAAGGGAGGAAGTATTGGAAATGGAAGTGACGAAATATGCATCGAATGGAAGAGTGGTTTTGGCAGAAGAAAACATGGGGATGGAAATTGGAATTCGGGGGACAAAAAAGCGGCAATGGAACTTGTATTGCCGGGTCATGAGGACGACACTTAACCTCCCCCTCTCTCTCTTCACAGTTTTGTTGTCACTTTCCTCATTTCTCTTTCTTTTCGAATTATCATACAATTTAATTATTCTCTTTAAAATTTCTTTTACCATTATCATCCTTAAACTTGATTTCAAAAGATCATGATTTTTCTAAAAAAGTCAATCAAAAGAATTAAAATATCCAACGATAAATTATTTATAAATGATAAAGATCAAAACTTCCAAAGAGATAAAGTTGGAGGATTAAATTATACAATAAGTCTTTTCTTTTTAACTAAAAAAATAATTTAACCCTTAAGAAAGAAGGGGGAAAAAAGGAATATGTTTCATTATTACCCTTCCAACCACCCCTTTCTATTAAAAAAAAAAACAAAAACAAAAACTTTTGATTTGATTAATTAGTGATAAACAAATAGAGGCATTATATAGGTTTGGTCATGCAAGAATGATTATATTCCACTTGCCTTAGCACGCTTCGGCTCTGCTTCCATCTCACATGGCCATTTGCCTTTCTTTGCCTTTTAATATCTATACTTTCTCTTGGGGGAAAAGGGGAAATATGAGAGTATTTATTGATTACATTTATATAGTGCAAAGTGGAATTTTGTTGTGTTTAATTATGGATATTACTTTTTTATATGTCTAACTTGATTTTATTTTGAGATTAGTTCCATCGTGTCTCTCCAAAATAAAGGAAAAGAATATTCATCCATTGAATAAAATATTTTCAGAACATTAAAATAGTTAAGCAAATCCTTAGAACAAGATTACACCAAATCAATCATGTTCAGTTCATTGGCAAGTTAAATTGACTCCAAATACTAATAGTAAATCATCACCATCCATCCGAAGTGAACATATTAAAAGTTTTTAATTTTATGTTATCTGTACATGATTAATTATTATTATATATAATAGTGAACCCATTTGTTTACTTTAAATTGAGATAAAGTTGAATTAGCATTTTTAATTTTAATCAAATTATCATATTATTTTTTATTACTAATAATTTACTTTTAAACCCAAAATTTATTCTCAAAAATTAGAGTAACGTCGAGTTCCATCAATATCAAGAGTGATTTGTTTTTTTTATAAAAAAAAAAAAAAAAAAATCTGAACCGTATCACCATGATGGCCTGTGAAGATTGAAAGCAACTTTGTTGAGAGAATTAGTATTAAAAACCAAAAAAAAAAAAAAAAAAAAAGTACAATTGATTTATAATAAGTGAGATTAGTATAAGCTTTAGAGCCACAAGAATTGCGGGGCTGTGCGACGACACTGGGACACAATGCCGGTAGACTACCGCTTTTGCCGGTGTCTTTTGAAACTTAACCAGGGTTGAGTTGGGTGCGATCCCATAATAATAAGTGAGCCCAATGCCCCCGCCCGGATAAGCTTCCCAGATCCTGCGTACAGTTTTCGTTATGCCCTACCCGACCAATTATTTCCTAACACGTTATCATTATTTTTTAACAAAGTTTTTGCTGCCCATTGACCGCTACTTAGTTTCCAACGCTTCACGTACCTCTCCCCTCTTCATATTTGAACGGGTTATTATTCCGTTAATAGTCATTTTACATAAATGAAAAATTTTAAATATAACTATATTATATAAATTGTTAATTATCATTTTATGTGAATTAAAAAATCTTGCTATATAAAAAATACCCTTCTTCTCACTCCCTTATAATTACAATTCTCTTCCTTTATAATAAATGAAAATTAATATTCATAATAATAGCAAAACGACTTATATTATGAGATAAGAAAAAAATTTAAGCCGACTTATATTATGGGATAGAGGGAATCTTTCTTCCTAATAGTTACAGTTCTTTTGGTTTACTATAGTTAAATTAATATGTTAATGGAATGTAAGAATTGAAAAAACATGGTAATGATGTATTGATAATTACAAAACGATTTATATTATGAAACACAAATGTAGCATCCTTAAACGATTTATATTTTTGTACGGAAAGTAATTTCCAATCTCCCTTCGGAATTAGAGGTTAAAAAAATAGAATATTCAAGATTTAATATATAAAATTTTTAAAATTGTATGATTTATTTACTAAGATTGAAAAATTTCAGTACGATTTGATATGATTATTAAAATTAAGTTTTTTTTTATTAAACATTTAATTTTAAATGAAAATGTATAATGTTAAAAGTTTCGATATGAGTAATTTAAAAAAACTATTACCTTTATAAATAATTCAAATGATTTAAAATAAAATAAATTTGCCATTTTTTTTCCTTCTTCTTTCAACTCACATTAAGTATCATGACTCTGATTGTTTAACTACATGATAATTACGTTGAAAACAATCATTTAATCTCATAGTTTATTGCCTATTGATTGCATATAAACATCATATATTTTATTGATCGGATATCTGAATTTTATTTGTTAAGTATGAGGTCATGCATATTAGTGTTACAAGTCCTTTTTTCTTTCAAAAATATCTATATATATATATATATATATAAAATCTTGAGTTTCGCATAATTCATTGATTCTGAAATAGTGTCGTTTACTTTGGGTCTTCTGAAACCAGGTTGAGAAATATATATCCCTTTTTTTTCAAGAAAAATATATATACCAAAAAAGACCTTTTTTTTTTTTTTTTCTTTTTTCTTCTCCAAATATGAGTATTACAATGAGAAAGGGGCACATGCATTTCTATCATCTTGTTTTGTTTGATGGGTATTGGACAAATGAATGGTGGCCCAAGAAGGAAATGCCAAGTCCGATCAAAGATTTGAAAGGAAATACTCTTCTTATGTTGCAAACCCCTAGTCCTAGAACATATTCAACTACTATGGAGGGGAAAAAAAAAAAAGGTAGAGGTGAGGTTAAAATATTTTACCCATTGTATCTAAAGTGATTAGTTTTCACCTACTCAAAAAACTTAAGTCAGCGGAGGAGAAGGGTTGAATTTTAGTCTTTTCAACAAAAATGACGTAACCTTTTTATCGTCTCTTATTTTGAAAATTAGAGGTGAATAAAAATTCTTTTTAGCATAATATTATGGACAAAAATCAAACACCTAACTTTATATTAGTATTAGCAACTGTTTTAAAAAAAAGAAATTATTGTAGCTCTCTTTGTTGGCTAATTATTTCACATAGGATTCTTTAGTGAATGTGAAATGCTATTAAGTTCATTATCATAAGGGAAAGAAAATTACATGGAAGCCATGAAATGAAGTGATGTTACTTGAAATGGAGAGATGGATTTAGGTCACTACATGAAATGAAAGATAAAAAGGACCTCTGGCCAGTATTAATCACTTATCTAAACAATGAATAATGATAATAACAACGAAAGTTGTCATTGCTTTTGCTTAGAAACTGTTGAGGAAATCAGATATCTTTGTGGGTTTTCTACGTGGACAATGTAAATGTTCACATTTGCTTATCTGTTCTTGGAGTGTATTATTTTCGAGCATTGGGTAAATGAAACAAGAGATAAAGATTGAATCCAAAAGGAAGAAAATGAAGATTAGGTAGTGCTACGACCAGGGTTGTTGGCAATTGTCAAACATGATTATATACAATCGTATCTCTCTAATAATTAATAAATTACGATCACAATTAGATACAGTTCTGGTAATTACTTTATTTCTAATTATAAATCCACATTTTTATTTTTATTTTTATTTTTCTAAGTAAGCTGATCTCACACAAGCCTGCCATTTTATTAAGTTCTTCAAGCAGGCCCCGTTCAAAGCTTTGTTCACTCTAACTGGGCCTAATTCTGTACTATGTCTAATTGGGCTTGAAATATATTTCTTTTGTAATTTTGCAGCAAATCCTACATGTATTATCTTGCACGAATACCTCTAATAAAGGGTCGTTGTCAATTCCAACCAAATCTACGCCTATTTTGATACTTGCCGAATTCAAACTGATCTACAATTACCGGTACTTATTATTTATTTTTTGAGTTCTGACTGAATATGATAAATGGTGTTTTAAATGATTAAATTTGGACTTTATAACCTAAAAAATATTCATCCTCTCCACTGTCATTAAAAATAAGTCCTTTGCATAATAACACTTATTTCCCCCTAAAATATCCTCTCATCTTTCTTTAAAAAATTTAAATATCATTTAACCAAAAATCATTTAAAGGGATAATATAAAAAAAAATACCATTAAATATCTAATTAACTTATAATAATGATTTATAATTAGTGACAAAAAAAAAATTGGTTAAAATGATTTATATTTAGTAATGGAAGGAGTACTTATAAATTTGAATTTGTATAAATAAATATATATATATATATATATTTATATATAATACTTTAAATTATTTATTTATGGGATAGATTTTAAATGTATTTTGCATATTAAGTGCTATGAATATTATTTATTGGTTGTTTTAGACTTTTTTTCATAAGTATTTAAAGTTTATAATTCAGTCATCAGTCTCAAATTTGCCTCATAAATATTTTTAAAGAAGAAGAAGTCAAATAATTAAGACTTGAAATTGACCCGAAGGTAACGTCTTTAGAAGCTATCGGTATCATATTATTATTTAATTTGTATTTCGTTCCATCACAGTCCAAAAGAAACTGCTCATGCTTCCGCACCCAGCCATTAATTTTTCTCGCATTAGTTTCAAGGTATGAACCCTCCCCATCCTTAGCAACCAAGAGACAATCCTCGGAAATTATTGAATTTTATTTTTATTTTGAATTATTGAAAACGAAACCTTTACTTTTTAAATAACTAATAACTTATAATTTTACATAAAAATTTAAAATAAAATAAGTTAAATCTTTTTCTTTAAATTTATGACAAATTAAATAATAAAACAGAATTTAAACTCACCGAAGCGGATTGGGGTTTGACAGGACCAGAACCACCAGAGCAGCTTTTTTTGACAAGTTCAAGCCTTCATCATTGATCATACCATTTACCATAACATCAAGAAGTCAGTCTTGCAATTAACTGAAGACGTAATTTATAAAGTGTCACAACACAGTGACAAGAGGATCATTAATCTCTGCACCATTCAAGAATTCATTCACCAGTTGTGGAGTTTCAATCCAAAACGGCATAATCTCAACCGACTATACCTTTTGTTTGAAATTGAATATTTCAATTTATACAGATTTTAAGAAAATAAGTTAATTTGTTAATTTTACATTTAACAATATTAATTTTTTAAAAAAATTTTAATTCATTTAAAAAATGATATAATCATTTTCAAATCATTCAAAATAAAAATGTCAATATTTAATTTCAAAGATAAAAAGTAATATATAATGACTGAGTGGCAAAAAAATGATGACCAAAGAACAAGAAACTACAGTCCCATCAAGTCCTCAAGAATCAAGACACATTGGCCCGCAAGGCACCTACAGTAAGTCATGCCAGGCCCAGATGACGAAAATCTGTCACAATTCGATTATAGATTCACAAGCTCTCTTTTTTCCGGATATTCTTCTTCCAATAATCTCTGTTTCATGCCAATTGCATACCTCATCATCATCATCTAACCCTAAAAACTGCATGAGCAAGATTTAATATTTTCAATTTTGATATAGTACTTATTTTAGTACAAAGACTAGATGAAAATCCTCATATTGCTAGATCTATAGTCGTGTTTTGAATCTGGAGAGGTGAAATATAACAAGCAAACAACCATATTCTAAAAGGTAGATTTTTTCTTTTTCTTTTTTCTTTGGCAATCTATGGTTTCAAGAAAATGCAAATTGATGGACATGACATTCCAGTTGTCCACTCTCCAAGTAAAGGCGGAGAGAGCCCCCACCCCAACTACCAGCCCTATCAGAGAAGATAGAATGCCCCATTGCGTGAGGAAATGATCATAAAAAGAATATATCCGTACTAAAATCGGTTACATTATAAAGGTTTTGCCTTACTGAATCGGGGAAAACCTGGGGATTGGCCTGTTGTTTATACACTAAGGAAATCAAATGAGGATAAGAAATCAGAGATATTGTTGTCGTAGCTTTCTTAAACTGGAAATGGCTCCCAATACATTCTTACCCGTAGCTGACAAGAAACAAAGAAAAGGTGGCCGAGAAATTCAAAAGGTGACATAATTAATATTGGAAGAAAGGAAGAAGAAGCAGAACCAGTGACAAAAGAGCATCCCTTTTGGCTTTGAAGATAAATAAAAAAAATCATGAATGAACATTATTCACTTGCCCTTGTTGGCATGTAGGCCATAACCATCATAAGAAAGATAAGATCATCAGTCAGCCATCACCACTGCGAAAGCAATGGTCAGGATAGGAAACTTGAAGAGGACTTTGCCCAGTTACCTCAATTCTCTGCTAAATGATCTTTTCCAATATCCCTTCAAATCAAATCAGTAATTAATGTCCCAGAAGAATCAAAGCAGACCTTTTTTTATTTTTTTATTTTATTTTTTATCCAAGAACTTAAGTGCATCTTTTATTCCTATATATCTTTTTTCATAAAACGTTTTCAATGTCCCCGAGGGGCAAAATGACACAGATCTTTTATCGGAAGCATGGTTTTTGGTGGACCTTCTCGCCCGCACAAGTGGCCGGGATAGACTGGTAGACTGCACAAGAGTTGAAAGAACCCAGTGAGGCCGCAGAAATTGGTTGATGTGATGAGGGCCCGAATTCAATTAGGCCTGTGTCAACATCTATACATCTAGCAGGGAGACTGCTTGCAAGGAACACACCAAAGATTTTTCAATTTTCTTTTGAGAATTGAGATCCAGACAAGTCCACTTGTAAAACTCAACAAAGACGGGAAGCATTAATTAATAAGTGGGAGTAGGATACGAAATACAAAGCCAAAGCAAACTTTTTTTCAAGAATCAAGAGAAATTGCCATGTCGCTTTTTTAGCAAAAGGTGATGGAATGGGAGGGTTTGTATTCTTGAGAGAGGTTTTAAGTGTGCCCCCTTTCTTTTTTTCTTTGTTTTCTTCCTCCAAAGTTTCAATCTTTGAAACATTGTTCTTTTTTGTTACTTTTTTTCCTGTGAAAATAGACGCGTTTCTCCTGATCAAGAAACGACAACCGTCACCCAGCTTAAAAGTTAACGAGTAATCCAGTGGCTCCACTATTCAAAAGGAAATAGTACTGCACTCTTTAAGCGAACCAAAAGGCTTTTTTTTTTAAAAAAAAAAATTTCATAACTTCTCTTATTTTGGTCACGTCCATATATTTTTCCAATATTTTAAAATTCTATAACTCCTATTCGTGACTAATTAGATTTTTATAACTTTTTTTTTTTATCATAAAAGTTAATAACTTTTTTTATATATCTTTTAAAGTCTTGTAATTTTATAATATTTTTTTACTTAGTCGATTAAAAAGTTAAAGGACCTTAAAAGATAAAAAGAAAAAAAATTTATGGATCTATATGATCAAAACAAAAAAAAATTATGAAACCTCAAAAAACAAAAAAATGAACCGAGTCAAAATGACAAAAAAAAAAAAAAATTATAGAACTAAATTGAACATTTAACCCAACTCTTAAAGCCGTGATGATATTTCGCCTGTAATCGAACCGAAAAAAAAAGGGGTTAGTATTTACGAGAGATTTTTGCATTTTTGACGTCCTTTGGGAGCCCAAAAGGTCATAAATCATGAGGCCAAATTTCTTTTCTCGCCCTGCAAAGCTACTTACTAGCTCTGTTTTTAGCGTATGAATGAATTTTAAAAAAAGAAAAAAAAAGGATTTTTTAGTCAAACTATCTCTTATACAAGAAAATAGTTTTTTTAAAAAAAGTAGAATGGAACCCGTTCGGATTATTATTTTTATTCATAAAAGAAACACTTAATTTTTAGAAAATTCATTTCAAACGGACTGCATATTTAAAATATTAATAAATACTGGAATGAACTTTCATTTTCACTGCAAATAAATAATTCATTTTATTTTTAATGTTTTCCTTCCTACTACACGACAGCATCAGACAGCGGTGACAAATAGTTTATATTCCGGATTGATAGGTTACTACTACGCAAGAAAATTCTTGGGGTTTTCATTTTTTTCTATGTGATATATTTCTTTATTTGAAATTAATTATTAAATTACTTGTTACGTGTCACTGTGTGATCATTTGTCTTTCATATAATAGTTTCTTAGGTTATCAATTCAAAAATCAAAATAATGATTATGATTATGATTTTTTTTTTATTGTTATAATCGTATTAACTAATTAATCCCTTTTCTTGAATAGGAATCACAAATCTAGAACACACCAAACACAGCAAAACAAAGGGAAAACAATATTCTAGACTGCCACGGTTCATATGCATTAGTGTTAATTAGTTGGTATAGGTTTGAGTTTTTCAAAAATAATTTGTCTCCATCCCTTCGAAAACATTTCAATGAATGGAGTGACAAACGAAATGATACGTACAAACTCGTCCGATTACAAAAAATGTTATAGAGGGCAGAACAACTTAAGGATCAAGGACTCCCACGTATATTCAAGTAGAATTGATCGAAGATTGACCATTTGAATATACTACACATTAACATTATGTATTTTGAATTCCATTATTCGTTTACTCTTTATGGCATTATTGTCTAAAGTAAAATTATTATTTTTTTACGATAAATAGAAAAGAAAATATAAAATCAATAATACAACATCCAAATTATCATACAATATATAATCATCCAACTCACGTAATCAGATCTTCCTACATAATGCACATGCACTAGATCGTTTAAGTGCTCTTTAATGACTCACTTATAAATTATAATCTTCCAACTAAATATATTTAATGGTTTTCTACCTTTTCATAAAAGGGAAAAATAAATCATTGTGGAAATTTATAGATTTTGTGGAAACTGAAATAAAGGTGAACATACGTGTGGTCCAGTATCAAGTCTAAAGTCGGACTGCTCTTTCTAAAGTGACGCTGTCAATACATTCCCTTAAACCCAGAAATATCTTATCAATTCCTCATTTCACATGAAAAAAAGGAAAATAATACCGATAGAGCTGGGAAATGATCTTCGGATCATCCTGAATCATGATAGCACATGGACTCACAACCTAAAAGAATAATGAGATCATCCGAGTGGGATATCGTCCTAACAATAATTTCGATGCCGAAGATAATATTCGATGAGAGTAAATTGGGTAAATTCCACTTGTGTCATCTATGTGTGATTCGATATTGTATATCGAAAAAATGAGTTATCATTGAGGTGAGGGTTCCTTATTGGACTTGATCTCTATCACGTGAAAATAGGCATTTAAAATAATTGTGAGATCATATCCCCAATTGCTCTTAAAATCGTGGAGGTTCCATAATAGAAGACATCTTGCCATGCACATCTCTAGTGTATGAGTTACGAACTCGCGACTAACTTATGAACCATCTTTGCAACCTTCTAGCGAGCTTCAAAGGTCGTAATGAGTGATTTAAATCTCATAATGTGTATAAAGTGTTATAGATACTTAATTGTGTCATGGAAAATTCATGAAATGGATTGGAGCTCACTGGTTAGAAAGTCGGGGTCCAACAAGACCTTCTGCAAGTTTTAAAAAGGTCGGTAACCTAGGAACTCAATAGCTTAAAAGGTCGCTGATTCACATTTAAGGTGTTGAATTGGATCTCCGTCGGAACTTGAGTTCATTTGGGTCGGGTTGTTCGGGGGCATACCGGTTTTACCCATCATTATCCCCTTTTAGGTCCACGAACTCCTAGGTCACGGTCCCTAAATTTCCACTACCTAGCTCCGACCTTTGAAGAGTCAAGCCTTTTTGTAACGACTTATTTTGAGGTGTCATGTCTTATTAGTTTTGGCAGTTGCCTCTATTCATGGGTACTGTATCTTCTCCAGAAACTTAAGAGACTCCTTCCGTATAAATTAGGGAACTTTGAATTGTTTAAGATTTAACAAAATTCTTATAGCAAAATGAAACTTTCTCTCTACGATAAAAACTTTGAGCTTCCTAATTTCCCAAGCTTTCTCCTTTTTGACAGACGATCTTTTGGTCTTAGGCAATTTCTCCTATCTCAAAATTTTTCCGGCATCAATGAGTGAGTTTTCTTCCCCTTCTTATTTCTTTTGAGAAATTTTCTTTTCTTTTGCAAAAAGATGTCTCCTTGCCGAGTACATAGTAATTCTCCTTCTGTTGAGCTCCTCATCACTGAGACTCCTACACCCACACACCCATTTTCCTGGAGCACTCCTTCTCTCCCTTTTGATGAGATTCCTAGGTCTTTGTCGGCTCAGGATTTTGATAATGAGGTATATTATTTATCTCCTCTCACTGTAAGTGCTCCTCCAATTAAGAGGAACGAATACAAGCCTTCTGAGTTGGAGGTCTTTCCCTTGAGTTCGTTGTAGATTCCTCTCATATTATGTAGGGGAGAGAGTTGAATAAGGGTGATTATGTAGCCGCTAATAGTTCTAAGCATCCTTATAGTTGGCGTAATGGATTCATCGTCCTTCACTTGACTAGTCTTAGAGGTGGGATCCTCCTTCCCTATCTTCACCCCCTCTTTCTTGATATTGCTCATTTTTGGAGATTCCCTATTACGCAGATAGTCCCCAACGCTATTAGAATGATTACAAGCTTCATAGCTACTTGTCACTTTGACAGAGTCCTAGTTTCTCTAGAGCTCTTTAGGTGTTTCTTCAAAATTCATATTTCCATTGCCTCTGGCAGGACCACTTTGGGGTATCTTCAAATCAATAATAAGTATAAACTGTTAGGAATTTTCCAGTCATCAGAGGGATCTTGGAAAGAATCTTTCTTTTTGGCTAAGCTTCTTGTAGACCAAATTCGAGATGAACAGTACCAAAAATGGAATCTCAACAAAACTTTTTATAATGGACTTCCAACTTTGATTGGCGAGTTCGAGAAAGCCAGCTGTTTCTTTGTTGACCTTGCCAATTCCGATGTCACAAATATCGGTTGCACTCTACCAGTTTGGTCCCTTTCTTTTCTTCATCCCCACTAGATTGGAGAGCCCTAGACATCAAGACTACCCTTCGGGAGTCCATGGAAATTCTTCCTACTGGTAGGAGAAAAAATTTTAGTTTTATTCTTATCGAATTTTGCTCTGTTTGGTAGGTCTTTTATCCCCTCTGTTTTTGTTTTGATAGCAATAAGAGCTACTTGGGCTTTCAACCAACTTGATGCTTCCTAGCAAGGTTAACAAAACAGGTCCCTGTCTCTCCGAGTTTTTTCTAGTGTTGCTCCTATTGCTACTAGTGCCCCTACAGCTCCGCCAACCTCTACTCCTTCATCTCCCAAGATTCCCATTCCTTAGAGAAAGACCAAAAAGATCACTATGGTAGGGAGAACAAGGAAGGCCATGAACAGAGGCATGGAAGAGGCTGTTTTACATGCTTTCGGGCTGCCCACAAAAATCAGTATCTCTAATTCTCCTTCCCTAATATCCATTCAAAAGAAGAAGGACCTTCCTGCTATTTATTCTAGGGAGGGTAAGGATCTAACGACCTCCGAATGGGAGGTAGAATTCACTGGTTGTGCCACAAAGGAGGTCATTAAAGCAATTGAGAGGTTGGGTAAGTTATCCCTAACCTCTCATTCAATTGAGGGAACCATGAAATGGGTTCTCGACCTTCCAATGGAGTCCTCTGACTCCTTGTTCCAATGGCCACACTTTCAATCACTTTTAAAGGAGTGTGTGTCATCCATTGATAAGGAAATTTGCAAGCATCTCACCAACGTCGAGCTAGATAGATCTATTGCTTCTCTTCACACTACTGTAAATCCTTTTCACTTCTATATACATCTTCAATAACCTTCTTTATGTGTTGACTTATAAGGGTCATGTCTTCTTGGGCGAGTGGTTAAGGAGGCAGTCAGAAAAAGAAAAGAAAGAAAAGGAACTTTCTACTTTGATCACCAATCTCCAGGATGATAAATAGATATGCTGAAAGTAGGTGGGGTACCACTATTAATCCTCGAAGGGAGGGGTAAAGAGAGGGCCAGGGAAGGGGTGGATGGACAAAAAAAAACCCTTTCATTAAATCAATTCATATTTGTTTTTACTTTTGTATGTAACAAAACTAGTAAAACTAACAAGATATTTCGAATGGAGGAATTACTTTACTAATTAACTTAAAATAAGTGTCGTAGAAAAGAGAATAGATACCAAGAATCTAAAGCTTTCTACAACCAAAGAAAAAGGGGGAAACCTCAATCAAAAGTAAGTTTTTTATGTGTAAATCTTTTCGTATTATATTGATAATAAAAAAAAATAATGGTACTTGCACCTCACTTTAAGACGTCTTTACTATAATATTATAAAAAAAACATAAAAGTATATAAGCGTAAGAGGCTAGACATATAAAAATTTATAAGAAGATGCTAATCTTATAAAAAAATTAACATACGACTTCAACTTTATCAAAATTGAAATTTTTGTATGTTAATTTGAGATAATGACTTATCTTAGATTTCTTTATATAAAAACTCTTTTATAAAGTCTTGGAGGATAGACTAGGAGAAGATCTATGAGACGATCATGGGATCATAATTTGAAGCAAATAAGATTTTGAGAAGTTAGATAAAAAAAAAAAAAATTTATTTCATATGAGTGATGCAGTCGTTAAAAGAATAAAGGATTAAAGTTGAATGGAAACATCTCTATATCTCTGATCAGGTGGCTTAGATATTTTCCGATTTGAATTTTTTTCATAAAAAATCTTTTGTGTACATTTATTTATTGCTTTCCGTCGTAATAGCTCTTTAAAATTTTCAATGTCCATTCAAGGAACGATGCATTAAGTCTCAATATGGATTATTTTACTCAAAAATAAAACTACGAAAACAATATCTCAAATTCAGGAAAATCACATTATTTCAATGAATACACTTGCGTATGAAACTCGATTATTTAATAAAAAATGAAATTACCCAACTCAAATTCACGTAAATTGCACCCGAAAACCCCGGCTGCAGTAAAAAAAACACACAAGGAAAGAGCAGCCTGTAATTGGTGAAGTGCAGTGGGGGGGGAGTACAAGAGGCCCAGCTACGGGGGCAAAAGAAGCAGGACAGGCCGGGAGTAAAAGGGATCTTCCGCTGAACAGCATTATCGTCTTCTTCCCTTTCCATCACCTTAAAAAACCTGCAGAGTCCATTGGTTTTTTAACCCTATCTGCCACGGCACGCAACATATGTAAATGTACGTGCATAGTAGTACTAGAACAAACAGCAGCAGCCAGCTACAGAAAACACCCATCTTTTTCAGTCACGCCCCTCGCTTCCCTAGGGAAGCAAATAGAAGATGGCTTTCGTGCCCTCCCACCAAAAAATAGACCTTATTGGGAGCTATGGGTCATGCAAAATTTTCAAATTGGGTCCACTTCTTTCTTCCGTACCGTGGCCCGGACAGCAGGCGTACCCTTTACACGCAGCCCCTTTTCGTTTTTCTTTTCTTTTATAAATTCATTCCATCTCGCCCAATTCCTCCTCCATATTCCCAATCCACGCTAGCTAAGCGTTTTTCTCAATTCCCACCGTTTCCATTGCTAAATCCTCTCATACTTTCTTTATTTATCTCAAAGAACCTGATTGTAAGAGGAATCGGGTCGATTTGTTCTTTTTCTTGAACCACCTGATGAGTGGACTTGGTGTTATAACAATCAATTCGAAGAGTATCGGAAGTTGTCATACGATTTGTGATGGAAAGTCCGGATTATTCACCACCCCATGCCGACGGGTCGAGACCGTCCCTGGGTTTCCCTCTTGGGACAGCTCTTCTTTTGATTATCATTTTCAGCTTGAGCGGGATATTTTCTTGCTGTTACCACTGGGACAAGCTTCGTTCTTTCCGTCGCTCTTTCACCGACGGTGCCACAGATCTAGAAGCAGATAGTGACCAGGACACCTCAAAAGCAAAACTTGCTCACAGGGTAAATCCTTCTTCTCCACCTTCACCCATCAATATAGGAGAACGGGGATCTGTTCTCTATATTAGAAATTTAGAAATTGATTTTCATGATCTAATTAATTAATTATCGTTTATTTTCTTTATGTAGAGCTTAAAACAAAACCAAAACCAGAGCTTGCCCGTGCTAATGCCCGGAGATCAAATTCCCAAGTTCATAGCATTACCATGTCCGTGCGAGCCGGCCCGGAAGGAGAAGATTATTGTGCAAGTGGAAGCGCCGGCGAAGCCACCTCCTCCATTAGCAGTTCCCTTGTATTTGTAGCGTACGGTCTAAGTAGACCATTTGATGTACAGTTATGTAAAACGAATGAATCAAAATTTCTCCTTAATTAATATTGGGAAAAAAAAAATTGTAGGGAATTTGTTACTCTTTATTTGCTTTTATACTCTCTCTCTTTTTGTTTCACAAAAGATATTTTGTGAGAGATAAAGCTACATTGTATCTGGTGCTGTGCTAAATTTATCTTTATTTTTGGCAAGTCTAAATTAGTCTTTACCTGATGATTTCCAGATAACTTTGAGCTTTGAAGTTTTATTCGAAGATAAACTATCGGGAAAAGAAGGTTGCTTTCTTTTCCTTTCCGGCTCGAAACTTGTTCAAACCTCTTGTTTGGTCGGTCAATGTGAGTTCTCTATCACATCAGAGAGTTTGAGATTCAAAGTAAGATAGTCCAAAATAGGTTTTCCATTTCAGATTCAGACCCTTGTAGCAAAATCTTGATTTGTACTAGTGATATTTTTAGACCAAGGACACCTTTGATCGAACGTTAAGTACAAATACAATCCCATATAAATTTTGTCTCTAATTACCATAATGTAAACAAGAAGGAGATGAAAATAATAAGTTTATTAATTAATTTGCTCAGGTCAGGTTATTTATACGGATAAGGAACTGATATAATGAGATCAGTCAAGAAGTAAAAGGAAAACGACTGCTTCCAAATTCTGGTTTTTTTTTTTTTTGGGTGTCATATTGCGGTTGTTGAGTGCGAGTTTTGTGAAGTTGGTTGGCATGGCTTTTCGAGTATGGTAGTAGTTGAATTTGAGAAGGAACTCAACGTGTGGAACGCCATCGATGAGGTTTATGGTTCTCCGTATTTATATTTCTGTTGCAGAATTCCTCCATAAGTGATTACGATGGAGAACTAAAAAGCATACCCAAATATTAATTCTGACATTCAGAATCAGAATATATGGGACTTCGGTTACCATGACACGAGCAACCCATAACTCATAAATGGGTAGCCAGCAGCAGTAGTACTATTTCACCATCATCCAGTGATCATTCTTTATTTGAAAAACTGAATCAGAGTGCTTGAATTGAGAAAAAGACTCTTGTTTTTGTCCACGGGTCAAGGCATTTCAGGAACAGGGGAAGCCGAATTTTGGTGAAGGCGATCTAGGTCATGATGATCAGTGGCATGATCTAAGGTGAAGAAAGGAAAAAAAGAAAAGTAGCATCACCAAAATGCTGTCTCCATTGGACTTTGTTTGGCCACTAAAGATCCACTGCGAGTAAATTGAAGGAAAAAAAAAACAAATTTCACTGTGGAATATAGGGAGTGCTTTTGCTTTTGTTCTGAGCCGGTACTTGTCATTTCGTACCGATTCCGTGACGATCTCTTCGTGTCTCCAGTACGAATCACTTTTTAAAGTCACCAAATACTGTGCTCCGAATAGACATTTCTTGGCCATGAATGGACTTGCCTCTCCTCATTTTCCACCTTGTCAATTCAACCCAAGCAAATTCTTTGTATTACTGTTTGACATCCCTTTTCATCCCACCCACCAAAACAAATTCCAGTTGTGCATATATATCCGACTTCCGATCTAGTAGGTTTACATAGTGTTGTTTGAAGGCGGCTGCTCTCGTGATCAGGTTACATCAACAGAAGAAGAATGCGTTTTGAATAGGATAACATACACCGTCAATTTCTTCTCTGTCCGGTACCCGTGATACTTATCGGCACAGGGAACAAAACAAAAAAAAAAAAAAAAAATGGACACGACAGAAAGTAAGCATCCCTAGTTTCCACTTTCCAGACCAGAAAATTGAAAATTCTCAGCTGCCTCTCAGTTTTCACTTTCAGCCAACCCCAAAAAAGGTGCCAATCGAAAGGGGTTGTGTTACATTAGCATATATTCCAGCGGTAAAGAGAGCATTTCTTTCTTTGGTCAACGTGTCTAATCTCGGACCAAAGTGATACTTATTTAGTAGTACTAGAAAGTGAAGGAAGGTCCAAATTAAGAGGGCACGAGAAAAATGGTTCCCGAAGTGGGAAAATTTATTTTTGCTAATTGAGAGAGTCCGCATTTGTTGAAGCTAGAAAACAATCCCAACCATTTTCGTCAATAAAAATCCTTCACGTAACTTCTTGTAACGGAAGTAGTAGTAATAGTTAACATTAAGCTGCATCTTCAATTTTTTCGTACAATTCCTCGTACATTGTCGGTCCAAACGAATATGTGAATTTTGATTTTTTTTTTTTTTGGGAAAAAAAAGAGGATAAAGAAAATTTATAGGCAATTGGGTGGTCGAGACATTAAGAGGGACACCGTGTGACGATATAATCTCAACTGCCCGACATTAAAATCAAAATCAAAATTAAAATCAAATCCGACGTTCTGGTTATGAATGATTTGTTATGTTCTCTGTCTGTGGAACTTCAGCTTTAAATATATAGTATTTTTTTTTTCCTGGAAAAAAGAGAAATTTTGATATTGAGAAAAATAGATAAGAAAAGGAAAAAAAATGGTAAAAGTACGGATGAGAAGCGGAGATAGCAGGAGGGGCCGCGGCTAGTGGGATATTAGTGGTCCTTTATCTTAGTCAAGGATGATGATGCAACCTAACAATTAAAAATTTTTTTTTTTTTTCTAGTGCGATAGATGTTTATAACTTCTATCCACATAAAGGGTCTGTCTGTTATAACTTCTCTATAAAAAAACACTTGCTTTTTGTAAATAAGTACTTCTATGAAAATTGAAATTGTTTGTTTAGGCTTTTTCAAAAAAGCAAAAGTTAAAAAAAAAAATCAAAAAATTACTTATTTTTTAAATTAACAAAAAATAGTTTATAAAAAACACACTTTAACTTTTCAATTTTCATAATATATTTTTTTCTTACTCTTTTTTTAAGGGATTTCAACCTTCCAATTTATTTTAGTTTATATTTTTAACGTTTTCATTCATTAATCCCCTACCCTACAATCCCCAACTTCAACCTTCAATTGATTTTTTTTCCTCTTTTTTTTCCCCTTTTTTTCTCCTTTCAATTTTTTTTTTGAATTTTTTTCTTATTTTTAAATTCCATGTATTATCATTTTTTATAACTTATAGAGAATAAAAATAAGTCAAAAATAGACAAAAAATATATTTTTTGATATTTCAAGATTAAATTGAAATTTTTATTATTATTATTTTTCAATCTTTTTTTTAAATTTTAAATATTGATATTAAATATATTATAGTTTTTATATCTTAAAAATTATTATAAAGTTGTAAAAATATCATATAAAAAGATTTTATAAAAAAAATTCATATGTGTTTTTTTATCCAAATAACCCCTTTTTTTTTCCTAAAAGCACTTTTACTAAAAAAATAATAATAATAAAAATAAAAATAACATCCAAACACAAAAATATTTAATAAAACACTTCTACGAATAGTATTTTTTAAAAAATTTATCCAAACATGCCCTAAATAATTGTTGAGAAAACATTTTCTTCGCGTCAATTCACAAGGATAATGTAAATAAACAATTAAAGTGATTAAAAAAAGGAAAGGATTTCTTAAAAAGATTTGATTAAATTAAAAATTTTAAAATGGCGAGGATAAAGGGATACATGTCGTATCACGAATGA
Source organism: Parsonsia alboflavescens (assembly GCA_028571225.1). Classification (NCBI taxonomy): domain Eukaryota; kingdom Viridiplantae; phylum Streptophyta; class Magnoliopsida; order Gentianales; family Apocynaceae; genus Parsonsia; species Parsonsia alboflavescens. Next base: position 21,239,023 of record JAOXNR010000001.1, on the reverse strand, counting down.
GTATCAAGTGGAAATCCCAATCCCCTCTCATCATCATCGTATTAGGTATATTCAACATCAAAACGCACTTCTGCTGTGTATCCTAAGAATCTCATTGTTTATAATTACTGATCTCCTCAATAAATATAATTCATTAACAATCATTTTATAAAAATTAATGTAATTTTTTTTCTTTTTATATGTTCTTTTATCATTCTTTAAAAAATTTGAATACTATTTCACTAAATGTATAATATATATATATATATATTCTATTAAATAGCTAATTAATAATAATGATAAGAAAAGGTAATTAAAATAATTTATATTTAGTAAGGAAATAATATTGTTTGCTTTTAAAGTGGCTATGTATTTTTAATTTATAGTACTCTCTTTATGCGTGTCTTTTAGCTACTTACTACTACAACATCGTCCTTCCAATTTTCTATTTACTAAAAATAAATTGATTCCGAGTTAAAACATGAAACTTTTTGCTTTCGTCTCGATTTGATTGTTTATTTTAAAATTTTAACTAAAAATTAATAAGTATTTTTTAGTTTATTTAATATTAAATCATCCTTGTAATTAATTATTGAGATGAGAGGATGACACCACCTAGCCAGTGAGAGATAAACGTATCATAATTAATGAGAATTAAATAAACGATTAATCAAAATTTTTATTAAAAATAATGCTTATAAAAATGAGTACTTTTATATATATATATATATATATATTTATTTATGGAAATGTTGTTGTATGTTACGTAAAACACATAATTTTTATCTTCTAATCAGAGTTTTTACATTGTTTATGTCAAAACGATATCGTTTTAACCAGTAACACACAAATTCTATATGTTATGTAACACACGACAATTCCAGACAAAATAAGAAATTTGAATCGTTTATGTAATTTTTTCCTTCTTTATTTGATCTCTTTTCCCTTGGTATAAGTTAATTCCTTATTTTGTCAGACTCAGATGATATCATTTCCTAATAGTATAAGATTGTTCGTTTTAATGCGCTGGTATTCATCAAGTGGAATGAATAGGATTTCCACCCCACACACGCAATCCAATTACCTAAAAAGCCGTTACTGCGTTACATTTATTCACCGTGTTTTGTTTTATGTTTTATTGGGAAAGAGATGTTGACTCACACAGATTCTCAGATCATGCAACGTACTAGAAAATATGTTAGTCATTTGGTTTGAAATTAATAGTTTTTTGTTTTTTTTTTTGTAAAAAAAGGATATATTTAGCTTAAAATTTTACTAAAAAACTTACAATTTGAAGTGATCCAATGGATTTTTAATTGATTACTTAGTCATTTATTTCAACTCATAAGTGATATTTGGGTCAAGTTGATGCATCAAACGCAATTTGCCTCTATTAATTCACCTCGTAATAATATTGTGAATCGACTTATCACTATGAGAGTACATTATATAGAGTTTACCATTCAATCATTGAATTACATATTTGAATGCTTAGAAGATTAATTATTCTACTATATTTTGTCATTTTCATGATTTACATGTGACCTCTTAATTATAGGATAGACTCCTTTATCCTAATGCTAGTCTCAGATTAATACTCTAATTATTCAAAATTGAATATTATATTTTGACTCTTGAAGATCTTAAGAAAAAATTTTGACACGGTACATTTCAACATTGTTATGTTATTTAATTTAAGAAAATGAAACATTTAATTTTAGATCGAGCGAGCATATTAGAATAGAAAATTTGACCGACTATTAGTTTGATCAATTTATTTTAATTCATGGTTTGTCAATCCTCTTTTCCGGGAAAGGAAACTAATTTTCGATTGAAAGTATAGGCCCGACAATGCATAAACTTATGGGCTCATAAATATGGACTTTCATTTTTGGGCTATTCTTATTGTTTTAATTGGGTGGGTGAGTACCCGGAAAATACGGGAAAACCGCTTAGCCTTTCGAATAATGCAGCCGTTCTCAAATGGTTTGAATCTGACTATCCCCCTTTTCTGTGTAGCCACATAATTATAAGCAGATAATCTGTTCGTGACAATGCGCCAAAGAAGTTCAATTTGTAGAATCCAAAAACCCACAACCAAGCTCCGAAAATCTCCAAGATTTCTTCAGCAAGATCAAGGCGTTACAGATGATGATCCCAAAATTCCTAATATTGAACAAAGGAGAAGCTGGAGATCTGACTCAGATCTTACCGCCCTTAATTCATTTAAAAAGGTTTCTTTGAACAAATCGCAGAAAAAGATTCGGGGCGAGGTTCCGGAGAAGGGAAAGGAGACCCATTTCCAGTCGAAAAATTCCAGGAAATTGAGCACCGAGCCGCGGAGATTGAAAAATGGGGTTAGCAAGGATATCATTTGTCTTCGACGCTCTCCTAGGTTTTCTGTGGATTGTAATGTTCAAGGACTTGGTTTTGAGGACTCTGGGCAAGATGATTTGATTAAATCACGGAAACAAAGAAGGAAAGAGCTTTCGGAGAAGCGAACGAAGACCAATTGCAGTCCGAAAGGTTCTAGGAAATTAAGCTCGGAGCAGGGCATATCTAAAAACTTGGATGGCGTAAGCAAGAGTTCTTATTGTCTTCGAAGCTCTCCTAGGTTTTCTGGGGAGTGTAATGTTGAAAGCAGTGGTCATGCGGAGTATAAGCGAGAGAATTTAAGTAAAACGGGGGTTCTTGATTCACATGGAGAGTCTGGTGGTGGAATAAGTAGACGGATGACAAGGGGTTTTCCTAGGGGGAATAATGAGGAAGGTGCATTTGGCAAAGGCAATGAGTTTATGGGTAGCATTCCCGGTAAAAAACAAAAGGTTAAAGAGGGAGCCAATTTGTCCAAGGAATGTTTGTATAAAATTGAAAAGAGGATCACTCGCAGCTCTAGCAGGGGCAGTGAACATGAGGATGCTCAGAAATGTGGGAATTGCAAGGGTGAAAAGCCAGTTAAAAATGTTTCCTTTGAATATGTGGATGAAGGAGTTTTCTCACATAAAGAGAACGGTGCAATGGAATTGAAGTCATCTCAACAATGTGTTAGAAAACCTGAAAATAGGACAAAATGTGGAACTAGTCTCTCAGCAGATTCATTGGAAGGAGGAGGAGATAAGAAAGGAATGAAAATGAAGAGAGATGAAGCGAATGAGGGGCATAGAATTGCTCAAGGATGGACGATGGAGCAAGAATTGGCACTGCAAAGGGCTTATTTTGCAACAAAGCCCACACCTCAATTCTGGAAAAATGTTTCCAAAATGGTAATGTTCTGCAATATGATATAACAGTGTCTTTTCTTTTTCCCATTTTGCTGGACAGTATATTATCTATCTGAGAAATCCTATAATTAATTTTGAAATACAATGATGAAGGAATTACATTTTTGTCCTGTTGATTTGGTGGTCTGATGCAACTATCTAACTCTTGGTCTTCTCCTGTTTCAATGCATAATTGTAGTCAGTTTACTTCTTCAAGGTCACTGCATTCACAGGTTTATGGAATTTGTTTTATGTCATATTATAAATTGAGAGATTGGACTAAAATCAAATAACAGCCCTTTGTGTTTATATCATATTACAGGTTACACTTTTAACTCATGCACTGTGGGATAGGGCTTTTCATATGTAGACCAATTTTGCATAATATAACCATTCATCTTTTCTTTTCCGGTTTATTCTTCTTTGCTCCAATTTGTAGTTCACTCTCCAGTTTAATGAGTCCATCACATTGAATGTACATAGGTGGAAAGCTAATCTGATGACAGTTGGTTTTTAAATTTAGGAACTACAAAAGTTTTAAGTTTTTAATCTAATGGTTCTGTTTCTCACTGAATTAATGTGTTCACTGATAAATCTGAAATTTGGTCTCCTACTCCAATTTATCAATTAGGATACCATATGCTGTTTAAATATTAATAGAGCAACTGGAAATCTTCACAGATTGCCAGGTTTATGTTTGAGGAAGACTTAAAGGAGTATGACATAATTTTGAAATTGAGCACATGAGAGCAAGATTTATTACTGGAATTTCAAGTTCACAAGAAAAGTATGTGTTATATAAGTTCGAGGAATCGTATCCTTAAGTTCTTCAAATTCTATGGTGAGCTTTGAGTTAGATCAACTTGCAATTATTTTTGCAGGTTCCTGGGAAGTCTGCACAGGATTGCTTTGACAAAATCCACTCTGATCACTTGACTCCTCCTCAACTCCAACCTCGTTCAAGGGCAAAAGTGTTGAACTCATCATCAATTTCATTTTCAGCATCTACATTGCTGACATCTTCTAATCCAACATGTAAGAAGCCAAGGAACAGCAAGAAGAAGGGTTTTCTTTCTCATAAAGATTTACGAGGGCTGCTTCAGAGACAATGCAAGATAAACAAAGAAAATGAAGCAGACCTTTTCACTCTCCTGGAGCCAACATTAGACCCTTCTATAAGGGTTATTCCAGAGCACTCATTATTTTCCACCCCAGAATGCAACAAAAAGACACCTGGATTTCTTAAAAGATTTCGGGAGGAATCTTCTTCAGCTTTCAGAAAGCACCTTTCACGCTTAAGTGCCTCAAGGGGAGCTGATCTCACAAGCCCTCCAATTCTGAAGCCGGTTAAAAACAAAGCCTTGCATGAGAAATATATAGATCATCTTCATATTAGGGAAGCCAAGAGAAAGGCAGCATCAACCCGAGCAGCAAAAGGCATTCTGAGAATAAATGATGCTAATCCAAATGATGTACAACTTATTGAGGTGGTTAAAGCTGCAAAGGATGCTCTGATTATTGATGCCAGAGAAGCAATCGATCAATTTCAGCATCTACAGAACTGTATGACGAGCGATGATGATGTTTATGATGATTTTGCTGATGATGACATTGAAGATGGGTCCTGACAATCCTTAAAACAAGGGTATTGACTTGCATGCTTTACCAACTAATTTGCTAACGTGACTGCTTCACTTGAAAAAAACTTCTTACTCCTGTATAACCATAAAAAAGTAGTGTCGATTCTTGGTAATGATACTCAGAGGTCTACTTTTGTGGGTGTTACCTGAATGATGATAAAAATTGTGTATGCACTCAGGTGTTTCATTGCATAAAATATATTCTAGCATTCTTACCACAAACAATTCTTTATTCTTGATATGTTTACTTCATCTTAAAGTTTTTCTGTCTTTTGTATTGCTAGAATGATGGTTAATCTGAATCCACTGACTCGATTTGGAATATATGCATGACCACAAATTAATATGGAAGAAATACACTCTTTTAAGATATATAAGATGCAAACAATAAAATCCAAAGGATCTAAAAGTATTTATGGTGGATTGAGACTAACCCTCAGTCTTTTATTGGTCTCATGTATGACCCCAATATTCACTTCCTCTTTAGCTTGATTGTGATTTCGTGAAATGTTCGTAAGAAGTATATTTTCTCCTCAGGATAAATTGCCATATGAAATCTATCACCGATTCATTAGATGTCAGCTAGAAATATCTGAATAATGGATTTATTTAACTTGTTGAATGCGATTTCTATTAACTACGGGATGTGCAGTTCATGGATTCAGGCTTGACACGCAACTAATTGTAATGTTATCACCAAATAGGGTCAAGAGAGTCTCCCAGACAAATTCCCCTGACTTATTGCCGAAAATATGGCCATACAAGAATAGGGGGATTGTTTCCCCAATCTGTTAAAAATCAGTAGCTAAGATCTGTAGATATATCATCATTTTTTTATTGTACCAAACATTCCTACCTGATATGAAATCACAAATAATTACTTTGCCTGGAATCTGTTGCATCCATTTATTATTGAAAGGATAGGAATAATTGACTACGGTACCAAAAAAGCACCTCAATCTGGACCAGATAATAGATCCGGATGGACCAGATCATAATGTACATCTAATACACAAACAATTATTAACCTCTGAAAAGATTAAAGGCTATATAAGAACATAGGAATCTTGGAGAGGACAAAAACTTTAGATCAATCCTTGCCTTCTTAGAATGTCAAGATTTACTTTCCATCCATGTCTCATAGACATCTTCCTCCATAACCTGCATTTCTGAACAATGCTTGCTTTATGTCTTCAGGGCTAAGAATTCCTCTCTGCTCTATCACCTAATTAGTTGAAAAGAGTACTTAGTTAAACAAATCAAGTGGTAATAATCTGAAAGAAGCAAGATACTTAGAACACTGACTTTCAGCAAAAAGAATGGATACCTCTGAACACGAAGCTTGCACTGAGAAATCACTGAAACTGCTAATAACACACTGTTGAATATCTAGTCCTAGAGCTTCTAATGTGCTCACTGTTGACAACAACAATCCTGGCTTTGGTGCGCAGCATATTTCAATCCTTGTGTCTAGTTTCCTTCTTTCCACATCAAACTAAAAATAGTGTTTCAGGAGTAGATGGTTTAGAAAATAGGAAATGAGTATAAAGGGGGGAACCTAATACCTATAGTATGTAATTGGTTTGATAGAATACCTTTGGAGGATTTCTAGCTAGCACTTCATTTGACTTTATCTCCTTGAAGCTTCCCGTCATATACATCTGATTTTTATGTTCCTCCACATTTTCTTCACGCAACTTCTGGATTTTGTCTAATAGCTCTCTCATGTAGTCTATGGTGTCACCAAGTATGGATGTTCTGTCCATCTGTTAAAATCATGCATTTCTTTCTATCACTCATCATTAACAGCAAAAAGAAGAAATTTTATTCCTTAAGAAGGTCCTGAAGTAGGAAATATTCTATGCATAATGTATAAATATATATATATATATATATATATATATATTTGAAATTGCAACAGAAAAAATTGAAATGTAAGAATGGAAAAATTTCTTGCCTTGCTTATCTTGGGGACAATTGAGCGAAGCATGGAAAGCCTGTCGTTGAGTCGCTTCCTTCGCCTTCTTTCTGCCATTAGATTCTTTGAGGGTTGGCCATCTAACTTCTTCACTTTGCTCTTTTTCTCGTCACACAGAGCCACCATGTCCATAGATGCATTATGCTGTTCAAGCTCAACCTTGCAGCAACTATTCCCTTCTTTGAAACCACAAATACCATTCCTAAGAAGGCCAAATTGGTCATTTTCCACATGAATCCCTTCGTATTCATCTTGAACTTGAATTCCAGCAGCTGGTAAATCATACTTGTCACAAGAAGAAGAAGAAGCAAATTCTGGGATTGCGAAACCATCTGCAAAAGGGTAGGGTTCACCAAAAGGGAATGCAAAGCTAGATTCTGATGGGGAGATGAGTCCTAAAAGTGAGGAGCTTGATGTTGCTAAATCTTGGGTATGATCAAAAGACTCAGAGTTCCAACCATTAGGGAAGATTTCATTCCCTCCACCAAGCAAAGTGGTCCAACTGTCTCCCTTTGGAGCCAGTAATTCTTCCAAAAGACCGTGCTGTGTAACCTCCATCTCTCTCTCTTTTCTCTCTCAAAGGGATAACAAACGATAATGCAAGAGAGAGAGGTTGCATAAAAAGTTGAAGGAATATATGTAGGTATATACAATCAGGTTCATCTTGGTTATCATAACTCCATTATAATATTGATTTGATTTAAGAGTGTGTTTTCTGTAATATCACCTAGAGCATAATCTTGAAAGGGAATCTACTTTTTTTCCTTGCATCTTCTCACCCTTTTTCTTGTCTTACTTTTTTTCCTTGCATCTTCTCACCCTTTTTCTTGTCTCTCTCACTTTTTCTCTCTCTCACCCATACATCTTTGAGTCCTTTTTACCGAAATCATCAATTAATCAGACATACTACATAGTTAAATTCTCCTGCTCTGCAAAGTTTGACCCACTGATCTGTCTGAAAGGAAAAAGACAAGGTTAGCATCTTGAAACCCAATATCATGTTATGTTTTCTTTTTGTGAGTATTTTCTTTTCTTAAACCTTAAAGTAGTTTTTGCTGATTAATAAAAAAAAGGACTGTTTTCTCATGTTGCCTTGGGTTTTCACTCAGTATTTTTCTATATATGCTTTCATTTCATCTCTGGGGGTTTGATTGATTCTCTCTTTCTTTTCTCCAAACTAAATTAATTAAAAACTATGCGGGTTCCCTCTCTCTGGCAGCTAGTTCTATATATATTGCTTACAGCTTACATATGGTTTTGTTCTTTTCCTAATAGTATAAGAGTATAATTAATGTTGGGTCCTGAAAAGTTGATGTATTAGTCCAAGAGGGGGCTCTACCATTTTTATGTTATTACGCTCCTTCAGTAAGTACACATATAAAATGAAGATGGAAGAAAAATATATATTCTGTGAAATATCTTTCGCAGATCATCATGGATTCCATCTTGTTTGTCTCATATGGAAATGATAGGATGAGAATGCTAGAAAGGGTAAGTTATGGCAGGTACAGTGTGACAGGCAGGTTCATGAAAAGAGTTGAAAGAAACTTGGAGGACTATGATTCAAAACGCAAATGTTTGTTTCCTAGCAGTCTTGGGCAATCTCCTTCGGTTGCTCCCTATTGTTTCTTACTTTCTTTGGGCATCTTAACTCCTTCAGGATCTCTCCTCTATTTGCATATTTTCAGTTCTTAGCCTGCAAAGTCGGATTCTTACATGGGAATAAGAAAGAACTAACATTTAATGTGGGGAGAATAGCCAATACTCAAAGTCAATTTTTTTTTTTTTTCTGCCAATCCAAACAACTTTTGGACTGCCAAAATAATACTTTTGACGATATTCTAACAAATTTCCAGTGAAGATAGCATGTGTTTTTCACACATTATTATTATTATTATTATTATTTTGAGTGGAGAATTATTGATTTGGTGACTAAAGTTAAGATTGATATCCATTATTTTTCTTTTCAGTAGATTAAATATCAAAGCAACTTTTAAGTTATAAGTTACTTGGTTATTTATTTTGTAGAAGGAAAAATAACAAGTATCGATTCTTAATCTAAGCATAACTTTAGGTACTAAAATGATCAACCCATGTTATTTTGGCCAACAATACGTCAGAATAGTCAGAATTTTTAATTTAGATACTTAATTGGCAAAAAAAGAAAAAAACAAATAGGAATCAATATTGAATTTATGTATAACTTTAAGTAACAAATTAGCTATTCTCCCATTTAATATGGCATGCTACAATTCTACTAACTTTTGTATACAATACAAGAAGGTAAATAGAAAATAAAAATGGTTTTTTATTTGGGATGATACCCTTGGTTTGTAAGTCATAAATAAACCATGCACCCACCAATGCTACAAAGATTCATTCTAGCCCCAATTGTATTCTCAATAAATACCACTAAGAATACTAAAATCCTGTTGCCAAGATTTGAGTCAACCAAGAGACTAATTATGAAAAAAACGACACAGTCCAAGAGGGAATCCCAGATCACTTTCTCGAGCAATTTATAGAATATAAGAGAAAGAAAGAAAGAGTCAAGAAAGAATAGAGGCGATTCAGAAATACTTTTACAAGAAATTCCTATTCTTGCATGAAACCAGCAAGAAGACATATATAGATTAGCTAAGCTCCCCACCGTCCAAAGCACACAGATAAGTATATGTACATTGAAGGAGACACAAATCACATCAAAATATGCCAATCATGAAAACAATTGCTCCACATGTTAATATATAACCCAATCTAATTTCTTTAAAGAAAAAAAAAAATATCAATATACGGTTTGTCAAGGTGCACTTCAGAACGTGCCTTAATGCACGTTCCAACAGTTACCGTAAAGGAATTTTCGCACCGTTTGGTTGGCTGCACGAGCACTCTAACAAAAATTCCGTTACGGTAACGGTTGGAGCGCATATTAAGGCGCTTTCCGAAGCGCGCTTTAGCAAAACCGTATATATATCAATATATATATATATATATATCTTAATTCTGTCAATTTACTTAAAATAGAATTATTTTGTATTTGTATTTTCTACAGGATGTTCCAAATATAAAAGTCCAATTTTAACAAAAGGTTTCGCTTTCGAAATAATTTAGGCTCTTGATATCTCCTTTTTCTTAAGCAGTGATTAATTAATTAGTACTAATAATAATGCAAAAGAGGATTCTGTCAGTTTACTGTCTCATTACAACTCATGTCACCAATATTGATCCGTCATTAATCACCTCTTACCATTCTTATAATTTCCTCCTAGAAATATATATATATATATGTATATATTTTCCTCTTTTAGAAAGACAAATAAGATTGTGGGAAAAATATATCTAGCAGTAAAGAAGAAGCCCGAGACTTTTGCCTTTTAATCTTAAATTTCTGAACGGAATTAATTCGTGCAAATAATTATTAGTAATGACCCCTTTTTTTTTTTTAATTTAAGGGTGCGGGGTGGGAGAGTTTTAATAATCAATGATGACAGAAGTTGTTTTGGCCGTTCTGGGATTTTACCCGACCGTTTATTATGTACTGTAGATGGATGGGTACATTTTTGTTTCCTGGGAAGAGAAAAAGATTTAAAAACTAAGGTTTCTGATGAAAAACCCTTCTGAGTTCTGACAAAGCTCCAATTTTCACGGCTGGGAACACATGCATCTCTTCTTTTCCGATCAAGTAAATTGGGAAAAGATGAAGAAAAACCAAGATTTGGCCAATGCATACTACATATCAATCTATCTATGCGTTCTCCAAGACGCAAGAATATTTTGCATGGGCACGCCCCCCCGTCCCCTCCAACATATTTATGCTAACACATTACTACTACTTGCTTTGATGATTCAATTATATTCTTGGGTGGAGGGCCTCTTGTCTTATAGTACTCGTTTGCATGAAAAAAACCCAGCTATGTCAGAATTTTTCTGTCTTGTTTATTTATGTTTGAAAATTTTCTCTAAATTAAACCCCCCAAATTTTTTTTACAAAGTAACATGTGGACATACAAATTGGCCTTAATATTAATCTTGGATTTTTCGCAAGATAATAAATACTATATAGAGATAAAAATGAGAAAGATTTGTAATTATAGCAATATGATTGAAGAGTGAATTAAGACAGACGACTGCCTATAAAATTGCAGGAGAAAGAGACACAAAAATGAAAAAACCCACCAACACCATACCATATTGCGACAACATCAAGAGACGAGACAGGACCACGAGAGAGACCGCGCGGTACGGTTGAATCCGATTTCAATTCCAAGGCACATATCAAAATCCCACCGCCCCTCTTCCCAAAATTCCCCGACATTCTTTCCCTTCCTTGCTAATGGTTTACCGATTGCCTTTCCGGTTTTCCCCACCTCCTAGTTCTTTGTTTTTTTAAGCATATACGCACTCTCTCTGTGGGTCACTGAACATAAATAAGTCACGATACATTTTCTTTTCTCATGACAAGATCTACGTGTCAATATAATTATATATATATATATATATATATTTATATATGTTAATACTAGTATGTCAAGAAAATTAGAAAATTTATAACACATAAAATGTGTTGAGGAAAAAAATTTTTTTTTTGAGAAAAAAGACGTTATGAAAAGTTTCTATTTTTATCGATAAATGTATTTTAAAAAAAGATAATCTTTCTCAATGCAACTTACTATATTATGAAAAACAAACCTTTATCGATACAATTTTAATGTGTTATCAAAATGATAACTTATGACGACTTGCTTATGTGTTGGGAGATTATTTCTTTGTTTATATTATTCTAAATTTAGTTTTTTTATTATATTATTTAAAAGTATTTAAATTACAAATATGTTTTATATAAACTTTATATATCATCAAGATTTATTTAAAATAAACTTTAAATATAACGTGTCCTAATATTTACATCAAAAGTAATTTTTCACAATGGTTGAGGAGGTAAGTTTATAATGCTTGGTTGAAAGTTTGAATCCATTTAATGATAATATTTAATTATAATTAAATTTCAAGTTAACAGGTAATGAAAATGGGTTGGAGCAGTCATAGGATATGTCAAAGAAAAAATTATTTTTTTATTTTTGATTTTTTTTAAGAAAAAGATATCAACTTATTGTATCGATATAGGACCGGTATGTCACGACTCATTTATGTGTCATCACATGTTACATTTTTCTCAATACCTGCTACTATGTCGTAATACATATGTTTTTTATAGACTCATTATGTCAGGATGTGACAGATATTTTATGACACATTCATGTATTACTCACTATTACAACACATCAAAATGAGTCGACGAAAGGATATATTTTTAAGATTCAAAACTTTTTGTGTCGTAGTACTTATTATGATGGCAAATATAATGAGTGTCGCAAGAGCCTTTTATGAATCAAAAGTAAGTTGAAAAAAAATCAAAAAACGAATCGTAATAAACCTTTTTTTTTTTTTGTAGTGTTTGAACCATCTTTCCTTATTATGATGGGTTAGTTTATAGACACTTCACAATTTTATTTTACCCTTTTCTCCTTCTTTTCCATTTATATGTATATAGATATATATATATATTATTGTTAATTAATTAGAATATAAATAAGGATATTTTAAGATATATATACATATATATAATCTTAATTTTTTCAAAATAATTACTACATAAATAGTGACGAGTGAAGTTATAATAATAATGTGCCCATTATCTGCACCCCTAAAAGAAATTCGAGTAGTCCCTTATTGGGTCTCTCAGTATCATAGAATCACGTGATCAATATTTTTATGTCTAATCTCATGATATCACATGAATATGTAAATCATGTAATTTATATTAGACGTTGCATCTAACAAAATTTGACCCTGCACTAACCAATCGAAAACACACATCCTCGACCAAATAGAGGAAAAATTGAAATTACTCTTAAACTTACATTAATTAGTAGGAAGTAGTTATTTGCTAGCCTTCCAAAACATAGAGGGGTTTAATTAGTTGTAAACCATAATTGGAGTCCTCCGGTGCATGATTGTGATTGAAATGTTTCTAAGAATATTTAAAAGAAAGAAAAAGAGGGGCCGATGGAGAATCCGGAGGCTGGAGCCGCCCACAATATTTTGAAGAAAACCGCTCAAATGTTGGGCTTTTTAGGGTGGAAAAATAAGGCGTAGGGCCCGGTTGGATTTTGTGTACGTGGATTTTGTGTCCTCTCCTCTGTCTGCATGGGCAAAGAAATCCAACGTCATTCTTATAATTTTACATGCACTCTTCATTTTGTGCTTTGCTTCTTCGCCCTCTCGCTTTCACTGCGCGTCTCCCCATCCGGCAACAACAACATCATCTTATATATATATATGTATGAAAATTGATTAGTAAGATTTAAGGGTTAATTATTATATCAAAATTATTTTTTCAATTATTTGAATTTATAAGCAAAAAAAATTAAAATTAAAATTGAAAATGGAAAATAAATGATCTGCGCTTGGTGGTGATGTTGTGTCGAGGGGGAGACAATTTGTTGTAAGGTAGTCACAGAGATTCTCCATAAACGTCAATACTTGAATATGGGCATTATTATTAGCTTTTTGGTTTGTGACGAAGGGAATATTTCTTTTTTGTGATTGGACTTCTGGAGGGGTAATTGAATATAAAAGGAAAAATGAAAATACATTATTACCCCTTTCACCAGCCTCATCAACCTCTCCTCTCTCCCCTCCACAACAACAATAATAATAATCATCTCTGTTGGAAATCTTCTTCTTCCTCCTCTTTTATCATTTGATCATGACATTACACACACGCACACGGAAAGAGAAGAAGAAAAAAAACCTAATCAATTATTAATTACCATATTCATGTAATTCAATCATCTTATAATTGTACCATAATCTTAGACTAATTAAAGAAGAAGCCCAATTAATTACTGTGGGGGGGTCCAATATAATTGGGGTCATAAAAGTCTGATGGGAAAATGAGTACTGCTATGACTATATATCCATCAATGTTGTCGAATCAAGATAGAGATATATCCCAGCCCAGCCCCTAATTTCATTGGTGTATTAATGCAGATGATCTGGTAACCTTTTTATATGTCTCTTTTATACAGTTTTTAGGCAAAGATTACAAAAAAAAAAAAAAGGAAGAACAAAATTATAATTAATTTTGTGTGGTGGATTTCCTGCCTCTGACATATTCATCTACAGTAGTACTGCTTTACAAGACAACAAAAAATGAAACCAAAGATTTTTGCAATTATTTCATCCAACCATATATATTCCCTCCTCCTCTTGGCTGTGGTAGATGTACACATAATAACTGTGAATCTGTGAGCAATGGGGTCTGTCATGCTAACCCCATCACTTCTTTTCTTTCCTTTGTTTTCATTCGCATTATTTGATTAAGATAGTGAACTTATTCTTCCTCTGCTAACACTTGAAAATAATGACTTTGGGCTAAACCAGTCAATTATCTAATTCTTCAATTTTTTATTTTTTATTTTTTTAAAGGATAAATCTTGTAGTAAAAGTTTAAAGGGCCAAAGTTGCATGGCCCGATATACACCAATTTTCCAAAAATTTACCCAAAATTTCCTTTCAGAATCGTTCCCATGCGGATATCACATTGGGCCATTGGCGTATTTGGGGAATGACTAAGATGTGAGCTGACATCCAATAAGATGGTGTTTTTTTAAATTAACCCAAATATGTTAGCCTGACAACCATAGTGGGCTAGGTCCTTTGGGTCTGTCAAAAAATATTCTATCACCAGATTAAACTTCATCCCAGTTTTTTTGCCCTTTTTTCCCTAACAGAGCAAGTAAGAATTTGAAAAAACAATTTAAGTTAATCACTAAACATAATGTTGCGTAAATAAAATTTTAATTTTAACCATAGTTATCTTTGAAGTCAATATATTCACTTAACATAGTCAATAAAAGAATAATAATATATATTTAAAATAATTTCGTCTGAAATTACCTAGTTGAATGTAAAATATCTTCCTTAAATTTTTTAAGTTTTTACCAAAATAAAAAGTTAATGTTATTTTATATTTTAACAACTATTAGTAGAGATGTAAAAATGGGTTGTGTCCTTAGGGTCAACCCGACCTTATCTCAAATTTTTAAATTGTTAGATTTGAAAAATCTGGCTCCAATTGCAAGAAGGGTTTTTTAATCTGTTCTTTTAAGGGTCAAGGGCTAACGAAGGTTTATAGAAAATTGGATTGGATCGACTATTGGGATCAAAGATATTAAAAAAAATTTTTATTATATAATTTATTTATTATAATTAAAAAAATACAAACTTTCTATTATTATTACAGTATTGTTATTTGTAGTAGTTTTTTTTTTTTTTATTGAAACTCAAACTCTTTGTTTATTTTTTTATTTTTTTATTTTTTTTGACTGTAATGAGTTTTAAATTCGAAATTGAGTTTTCATTTTTATATTTCATTTGTATTAAATAATTTTCTACATTTTTCTTTAATTTTCTGTTCATTTTGTTTACCATTTTTTTCATTTTTTGAAACAAGTGTGAAAATTGAAATATTTCATTTTAAATATTTTTTAAAGTAATATCTCTCTCTCTATCTATATATATATATATATATATATATAGATAAAAGAGGATTACCCAATATTGAAACTTGATCCTCGTGGAATTGAACTAAATTACTATTTTAACGGGCCTTTTAAAAATGGAACTAATTCATTATGACCTTTTGAATTTTTTGATCTTTGAAATTGGGTCGGGATGGGTTGAGCCAACCCTAACTAACAACTGTTAGACACTGATTTAAGATAAGTTCTTTGTCACTTTATTATATTTGTGAATGGTGATAACAGATTCAATGCATGAGACAAATCCTACCTTAAGATAACTAATATTTAATAATAGATTGCATAAAAAATAACAATTCATTAATAAATTTTATTATTAAAAACAAAGCACTAAATTGATTGCAGCTATTAAGCATTTAAGTGCAACATTTACATATCTACTATTTCCTCCCCTCGCTTTTTCTTAAAAGTCATCTTAATTAACAAATTTTTGTTTCAAAATAAAAGTATTTTTATATTTCTTAATAAACATTTTTATTTAAAATATTTTACTTATATTCTTCTAATCACGTTAAATGTTAGAATTGAATTAATATGAATTTTATTTAATTTAAGAGATATTTTAATCTATAAAATGCCAACTTATTGAAGCAATCATTATCTTTATTTCAAATCTTTAAACCACTTCTAAAAAATATTAAACAAACTACAAAAAAATATACGGAGGGAGTAATGATAATAAATTGGAGAACTACTTTGCTTCTAAACTCCAAACATTGAATTATAACCGATGACAAGCAAAGGATAAGGACTGAATGATATTCGAATCTCTACTGCAAATTATTTGCTTAATTAATTATTCATTAAATTCCTTCACCTCCTCAAAAAGATTCTTCTGAAAATCTGTAATTCAACTCTGAATTACTTCTGGGCTCCTATCTCTAATTCAACCATGAAAATCTCTAATGATCTTCAAATCTCTACTGCAATGGATTTGCTTAATTGATACTGCAAAGGAGTACCATTAATCATCGTCATGTAACTACAAATATTTACTAATCATGACCAATCCTCGGAGGACTGGTTCTAAGATGTCCACTGTCTTGAAATTCCTCAACTCTTTGTCTCTCTCATTTCTGCTCCTCTTTGAGCCGACTTTTTCATGGCCGCAGTATCCTTGTAAGCCTCCGAATCACGATTCGTATCCATTTTGTGACGCATCACTGTCCATCGGAACCAGAGCTCAGTCTCTGATTTCATTTCTCACTCTTGAAGAGAAAATTCAACAGCTTTCTGATAATGCCACCGGAATCCCAAGATTAGGCATTCCAGCTTATGAATGGTGGTCGGAGTCCCTCCATGGGATTGCGAAGAATGGCCCCGGTGTCAGCTTCAATGGTTCAATTGGTTCTGCTACTTCTTTCCCTCAAGTTATTCTTACTGCTGCTTCATTTAATAGAAGTTCATGGCATGCGATTGCTTCGGCTATTGCCGTGGAGGCTAGGGCTATGTATAATCAGGGACAAGCCGGATTGACGTTTTGGGCTCCTAATATAAACATTTTTAGGGACCCCAGATGGGGAAGAGGACAGGAGACACCAGGAGAGGATCCTATGGTGACTTCTGCTTATGCTATTGAGTATGTGAAGGGTTTCCAAGGTCAGGATACGAGGGTGATTGGTGGAAATAAAAAGCGATTAGGCTGGAGGAGGTTCTTGAATGGGGATGCCGATGCCGATGCCGATGCCGATGCCGATTCCGATTCCGATTCCGATGCCGATTCCGATTCCAACGGAAGGTTGATGTTGTCTGCCTGTTGTAAACATTTCACAGCTTATGATGTGGAGAATTGGAAGAACAACACAAGATATAACTTTAGTGCTGTGGTGAGTTTCTCTCAGATGAAATACATTTCTAATTGATATTATAGTTTTACTTCTGATTTCTTATCTGAAATAATGCCTACAGTCAACAATATACTGAACGAATTTTTGTTTGTCAATTAGAAACCATAGCCTTATTAGCATCATCAGAAGTAACTTTTAGACAATCTAGAGATATCACATAATTTGAAATTAGCAGAAGAGTTTTATATATGTAATTCCTCTTTGATGATGGGGTTTTGAACAATAATAAGGGGATAACATATGCCCTTCAGAATGATTCTTTATACAGCAGGAGTAATCCCCCAGATTGTTGGAGTTCATTTACCTAACTACTGTAAACTTCACTAAGTGTATTGGAGGGCCTTACATTCGACTTAAGTACACAAGATAAGTGGGGGGGGGGGGGGGGGTGAATTATATTAACATTGTGAATTTTAATTCAATTAGAATAGGAACCTTAACAAATAAAAGGATTTAAACAAGTATTTATATGTTTTAGTTCACCTTCTGAAGGAATAGTTTATCAACAATTCAGGTAACGAAACAAGATATGGAGGATACATATCAGCCACCATTCCAGAGTTGTATAGAGAAGGGCCAAGCAAGTTGCTTGATGTGTTCTTACAACAGTGTGAATGGCATTCCAGCATGTGCTGACCAGGATCTCTTAAACAAAGCCCGCAATGATTGGAAGTTCAGAGGGTGATAATTTCCTACTTGTATTCTGATTGACATTAATTCACTCAAATTAGGTGGTTCATAGAGACTCACCACTAAACCCATCAATGGAAAATTACAGATATATCACTTCAGACTGTGATGCTGTGGCCACAATTTATGAATATCACAATTACACCAAAACTCCTGAGGATGCTGTAGCTCTTGCTCTTAAAGCAGGTATGTATAATTCTGTGGTTATTTCTTGTCACCACGTTGTATGCTTATTTATATTCTGCCTTGCTAGGAACGGACATTAACTGTGGAACATATATGCTGCGACATATGAAATCTGCAATTGATCAGGGGAAGGTGCTGGAAGAAGACATAGATGGAGCTTTGATCAATTTGTTTTCTGTTCAATTGCGGCTTGGACTTTTTGATGGAAATCCTGCAAGTAATCAGTTTGCTAACTTTGGATCAGGAGATGTTTGCAATTCAGAACATAAAAAACTAGCACTGGAAGCAGCTAGGCAGGGTATTGTGCTTCTCAAAAATAACAAGAATTTCTTGCCCCTAGACAAGAAAACAGTGTCTTCACAAGCTGTTATCGGTCCATTTGCAAATACAAGTGACATTGGTGGTGATTACACAGGTTTGAATACTCCACATACATGAATGGTAATGATTTGGGTCAGTGTTTTCATTCATCTTACTTTGGTCCTGATTTTAGGAGTTTCCTGCAATCCAAAAAGCATTGTTGACGAGCTACGGAACTATGTCAGAGAAACATCTTTTGCAGCTGGTTGTGCAGATGTGGCATGCAATTCAACAGCTCTTCTTCCAGAAGCTGTTTCTATTGCTAAAAGAGCTGAATATGTAATTATAGTGGCTGGGCTGGACTTATCACAAGAAACTGAAGACCATGACCGATATAGTCTACTTTTACCAGGACATCAGATGGATCTGATTACCTCCATGGCAGCTGTAAGCAGAAAACCACTGATCTTAGTTCTAACTGGTGGAGGCCCTATCGATGTCTCCTTTGCAGAAGGAGATCCAAGGATAGGTAGCATTCTTTGGATAGGATACCCTGGAGAGACTGGAGGCAAAGCACTTTCTGAAATTCTCTTTGGAGACTACAATCCTGGTTAGTGTGGAAAATGTTTACACAATTGATTTTTTGGCATAAATGACTATCACTTCCAGAAATATCATCATGCAAATTGAGTGGTGACAGCATATCCTTATCTATTTGCCTGTGGAAAGGAGGATACATTTTTAAGCCAATTGGTTTTATAGTTCACTGATTTGAACATCAGGATCTAACTGGAGTGGTAATTTGTATTTTTTGATTTGAGTACAGGTGGAAGACTTCCAGTGACCTGGTATCCCGAGTCATTTACTAAGATACCAATGAGTGACATGAACATGAGAGCTGATCCTTCTCGTCGTTATCCTGGAAGAACATATAGGTTTTACACTGGAGAAATAGTTTATGGATTTGGGCATGGATTAAGCTATTCAAACTTCACTTACAAATTTGTGGCGGCACCAAAAGGACTGAGTTTATCAGGATGTATTGAGGCCAAAGTACGAAGGAACATGCTTCACAGGAATGGCAATGAGCTTGAATACATTCATGTGGAAGATTTTGCATCCTGCAGTACGTTGAGATTCAGAATCCAGATCTCTGTGACTAATGATGGGAACTTGGAGGGAAGTACAGTTGTACTATTATTTTCTAGTTTTAAAAGTATTTCTGTGGGTGCTCCGAAGAAACAACTCATAGGATTTGATCGTGTTCACACCCCATCGCACAGGTCAGCTCAAACAACCATCTTGATTAATCCATGTGAACATCTTAGCATTGTTGATAAGCAAGGGAACAAAATATTGCCCCTTGGTGATCATACATTACTGTTGGAAGATGTACAACATACCATTTCAGTCAAAATATGACTGAATATTGGAGATACATTTGAACTTCCTGCTTTTTCAGTATCACTGCTCAGCAGATATAAGAACAAGATCAATGCCCCAGGCATCAAATTCTATAATTCATAGTAGTACATAGAGGTGTGATACTATGAGACGAGCTTTGTCTGCAGTCTGCGGTAGTGCAGCTCTTGGTTCATGAGAATTAAGAGCCTTACTGAAGTAATTTTTGGATGATAAGTCATTCTCCTAAAGAAAATTCAATGCTTTTAGTTGCTAATATTGAAGAAGTTTAAATTCTGTTGCTATTTTTTCAACACAAGTTGGTAGTTAATACTCAATATTGTGTTCATCTTGCATCATTTGTTCATGAGATGACATTAAAACAGCCAAAGAAATAAAGGGTTTTGGAATTGAAGTTTTATTTTTTGTTCATTAAAGTCGCTTGTTTTCTTTAATTCCTGGAGAATGAATGCATGCTGGAAAATATTGTTGTATATGCCCTTTTCTTCTTCTTCTTCTTCCAGATTAGGATAGAAACAACCGTATGTTATCTTGGCATTTAGTTCTTCATAACTACATACATAAAGCTCTGCAGTTTATGCGATTGAAAAAATGTGATGAAAATTTAGTAAAGTGAGGATTACAAGAGCAAAATGAGAGTACAATAATACACACAGCTCATGCAATGCAAATCACAGCTATGCCTTCACATGAAACAAGAGAATATAGTGTTCCTTTTTTTCTGTTACTCATGCAAGAAAAGGTCACTCACACCTCACAAGCTTCTCCTTTTTCCAGTTTTGAATCTGTTTCTCTATTGTTTAACAGAGAGGGAGGGAATGTGGTGGTGGTGGTGGTTATGATGGTATAAATACAGAACAACTCATTCATTCTGTAACTGTGTGTGGATCATCAATCAATCATCAATGATGATTTGGTTACGAATATTATTGATTCAAAAAACCGGCCAAAAGTTCTTCTCGACATCACCCCATTCACATGCATATCACCATCCTGCCTTTTAGAATCTTCTTTTCAGTCTTTTACTTGTTCTTCGATACTTCTTCTATTACTAAATATAAGTCACTGATCATCATTTTAAAAAAATTAAGATAATATTTTCCCTCCTAAAATAACAACAATGTTTAAGGAAAAAGAAAAGGAAAAAAGGAAGTTAGAGGATAAGATAGGGGGAAAATTTTTTTAAAAAAAGTTAATTAATTAACAACAATTAATTATAATCAATGATAAGAAAAGTTAATTAAAATAATTTATTTAGTGATTTAAAGTATCTTTTAATACGGTAACTTACTATTGCCCATGGGGTTGGTGGTCATTTTAAGAGTTTGATATTTACTTTCCATGATGAATGTGAATTTTTTTTTCCAAAAATAGGAAAAATTTGTTTTCAATTTAATGAATTAATTTTACACTGTTTAGCAAATTTTGAATAAAAGGGAAAAAAATTGAAAATTTTATCATTATCTACAAGGGATATCATTTTCATCTTAGAGAAGTATATCAACATAGAGGAAATAAATTAAGAACGAAAGATTTCTAGTTAATAATCTACTTATTTGGAATGGAATATTCCTTTTTTTTATTGTAGATTATTCAAAATTAAATACTTCACTTTTATAAAATACAAATATTATCAGTTTAAAGTTCTTTGACCCTAACTTATGATATCACTATTAATTATATTTAACTTCTATAAAAATATATTATTAAAATAATTAAAAAATCTTTAATTTTTTAATTAATTAAAAGTGGGTTTATACAATTTTTCAAGGAAAGATAATTAATAGTGTAAATTGAAGATTATTTCGGTGAGGAAACAGAATCAGCAACTACATGAGAGTACACACATCCCACAGGCCAGCAGAATCTTTGAACAACAGTCCACAGCAAACCCCACCGGGTCCAACCGAAACATACGCGCTAATATGTCAAGCGTGTGGGACCACCATATATAACCAAAAATAAATGACGATGTCCATTAAATCTCCCTTTCTAAGTCACTCTTAATCCTGGACTCGCGACACATGGAATCATAATACCTAGAACAGTGTCTTTTGAAAAGAAAATAAATAAATAAAAATTCTTGTACTTATACCCCACCTCTCTGTCTCTGCGTATGTGCTGCTTCAGTCATGGCGAAAACTCTAGAAAGCGGTGGCAGCAGCGGTAACGGTAACGGAACCTCCCCAGTGAAACTTTCAACCGGTAATTCCAAAGTGAAACTTGTATGCAGTTATGGGGGGAAGATTCAGCCTCGGCCACATGACCGGCAACTCATGTACGTAGGTGGTGACTCCAAACTCTTAACCGTCGACAGGAATGTCAAGTTCTCCGACATTGTTTCAAAGCTTATTTCTCTTTGTAATTTGAATTATGAGGAGGTATGTATAAAGTATCAATTGCCTGGAGAAGACCTTGATGTTTTGATCTCTCTAATCGACGACGACGATCTCGAGAGCATGATGTTCGAGTATGATCGTTTGGAAGACAAGGTTTCTCCGTCGTCTAAACCGGCAAGGTTTAGACTCTTTCTCTCGGCAATAAACAATTTGGGGAAGCCCAGTTCTGAAACCGGGTCGGAGGCTCCATTGAATCCAGATTACCTATTTGGGTTCGATAAGGAATACGATTACAGCAATACAAATAATCGAAACAGTGCATTAACCACAGCCGCATTTGATTTGAGCCTTTGGACGATTCCTAGTACAGTGATGCCAGGGAACTCTGGGACAGTCAAAAGCGGATATGGGAACTCGAAGAGCATTGCCATGCAGGAGACGGCTGGACCACTTCACAGTCAAGCGGCTTCTGCGGCTCAGTTGATGTACAAGATACCGGCGGTGGGTCCTGGGTTTCATGTTGGTACACAGTTTGGAATGGTGCCGCTTCCGATGGGTGTTGTCAATGGCTTCCAAGAATTTCCGGTTCTCAATATGTTTCCTTCAGTACCTGTGGTGCCCTTGCGGAAGAAGATCCCGGTGACGACCGTTGATACCGTTTCTCAGAAACATAACGTATGAAATACATTGTTGCTCTTGCACATAACATTAGAGATTCAGGAACAGTACATATTATTCTTATACCTTTGAATCAATTTTGCAATTAATTTTACAACACCCTTGAATCTTCATCAACTTATCATTACCAGCATGCCATAGCCTTGATTATTATATGACTTTTTTCATTGATCAGTAACTTCTCTCTTAAAGTTTTGTTTTTGTAAAACTTTTTCTCTGATTTTTCCTCGATGGAAATTTGCAATAGACCCGTTCTGCGAAACCCCAATTGATCTTGAAATATATATGAAGGCTATAGATTGCATTAATACACTCTTTATAGTGTATAATTAATGGACAACATCTAAAAAATAAAATCTTCAAAAAATTTTTTTTAAAAAAAATATTTTATATATTAAATTTTATGATACTTATTAAATTTATTATTTTTTAAAATAAAAAAAAGTTACTATTAACACTTTATAACATTTTCATATAAATATATATATATATATTGATATTGGTTATGTTGTGCGCCGTCGCATAGTGTGATGATACCAAAACGACATCGTTTTACTACCATAAAAAACAAAAAAGCAACGATGCGAAACGGAGTAGTTTCGATCGTCACATAATGCATGACACACAGTAGAAACTATACATACTATATATATATATATTCTATCCTCTTTTATAATACTCTCCTTAGTTAAATGTTTCCATTTCTATTTTAAATTATTCAGTAATAAATGTTTCATTTCCTAATTTAATTAAAATTTTGTTAAGAAATAGATAGTATTAGATTTAAAATGAATTAAATCAATTATATTTAATTCCAGATTGAGGGAGTATCACTCGGTTAGATGCTTTAGGGCTATGTTTGGATTGAGAAAAGAAAAGAAAGGACAGGAGAGAATGAGGAAAAAGAAGATACGGAAGGAAGAAGAAATTGGGAGAGAGGTGAGGAGGAGACCATTATTGAACATTTATTGAGTTACGTCTTTTAGCCATATGGGCGTGGACCTTTTTTTGGCCCATTGTACTCCAATTGATATGATCATTTATCCACATGATCACTTTGAATACTGGTGATTTTTGTGGTACTATATTACTATTGAGTAGGTTTTATATCTTTTAATATAATTTTTATTTACATGTATATTAAAAGATATCATTTTCTATAATTAATATTGATTCTACTCACTCTATCTCTATGAAATATTTCCCCCACTTACATTCTCAGATTCTTATCCAATAAGGTCATTTAGGAAAAAAGAACAAAGAAAGTTATATGGTGTAAGGGTGTTAACTTGTAAATTTATTTCTTGATATAATTAACAAATTAGACAAGTTATAATCCTATTTGATCGAGATGATATTTCATACATTTAATGATACTATTTCCACCATCTCTCAATTAATTAAGTATATTTTTTAATTAATAAAAATATATGATCTAATTTAGTGTATTTTCTAACGAATTAAATAGTCATGTGAATTGTATTTGAATTACTTAAATATAATCAAATTAATTACATTAATATATAACTTGTAATATAATCATTTAATTATTTTGAATCTGTTCCCTTTTTTTTTTTTTAATCTAATATGAGGTATAGTTACAAATGCCACTTAAAACTGTAACTTGATTCAATAACTCAAAGATTTCCTTTTCTAATTTGAACAAATTTTGTTTGTCACGTTAACTTATATTCTCTAAAGTGTCTTTTAACTTAAAATGTGTGTATTCATTGTCATTTAAAAATAAATTAAAAAACACTATTTAAACATTTCCAGTTCAACTCAAACTTTTTCATTACTTTGCCTATTGCTTTCTGCTTTCTGCTTTCTGTCGAATTTATCCACCCAAACAGAGTCTTAAAAGGTTTAAGCTGATATTCTTGTCCCTTGTAAAGGATCGGCCACGTACGGCAGCAACACGGATCCCGGGTGTGTCAGAGCGAGGTCTTTTTTGTCATTCTCACTGAACGTTTTCTTCGGGGCTTAGACTCTTTAGATCTTTCATCTATCCTGATCATCTTTTTTGAAAATTCATCGTTCTTTGCCCCGTAGGATTTGTTTAACCTCTTGTCCATTAATTGGACACACTCCAGATTGACTTTTATTGACCAAAACATTTCTCCTGTTCAATATAATTTTGACAGACTAAATATTCATTTTCAATTTTTTTTTAAAAAAATGTATTGTTTAAAAGAAAAAGCTAATTTAGATTGCCAAGTGAAAAAACTCCATCACTTAAACAAAAAATTCAAAAAAAGATTGCTGATTTTCTATAGTTCAAAATATAAATAAGTTTAGATATATTAATATTTAATTATCATTTCTTTCTATCAATCTTCTTTCATATGCTGTGAAGAAATAATTATAAATAAAAAATAAACTATTTTAAATATAATACAATTAAATTTTAAATATTTTTAATCTGCATATAAATGTAGTTATGTCTAACGTTTGTGATGAAAATAGTACCATTAGAGTGGAAATGATTTTTTTCTTTTTTTAGAAGAATAATATTTGATATGATCCAATATAAATCATAAAATCTAATATACTTGATCCATAATAGAATTTTTTCTAAAAACATAATTCCAGAAGGGAAAATTCTATGATTGACTGGATGTATTAGACATGAATTATAACACATATTTTCCCTACAAATTATTAGTCCTTTATAATTAAAAAAAATAAATAATATCACTTTGTTTGATATGAAGTGCAAGGTCCATGTTCAGTCCATATTAGAATTTTGCATGTTTTTATCATTATTCCAATGAGACTGAAAGAATATATGTCTTGCTATCTATTTTTGGCAATCAGAGAGTCGTTGCTACGTTATGATCCCATCTTTGTACCTTGGCTTCTTTTGCTATTGGAAAACACGTCATGCATTACCAAATGTTAAGCACCCAAAAGTAACTGAAAAGATGCACTAAATTTGGCCTCGAATTACGGCAAACAACAATTAGTCTTCTTTTGGTTATTGATTGATTCATGTCTTTCAGCACTTTTAGTATTTTTATTCATCCCAAGAACTTAAAAAAAAAAGAAAAAAAAAAAAGACGGACCTCAATATTGTTGAATTACCTATAAACATTTTTTTTATAATATGTGGGGGAAAAATAGAGATTTGCCATGCATTGCTTTTTATAACTAAACTAAGTTGTCGTCCTTTTTTTTTTTGTTTTTAAACTATCATGGTCTTTATACAAAATATTTATTTTTTTGAAAACAGTAATAGAATAATTACAATGTTTTTCAAGTATAATTCTTTATTAAAAAGCATTCCACCAAATATAAGCTATTCTTACTGGAGTTTCTTATCACTAATTATAAATTATTGTTATTAGTCAATTAGGTATTTAAAGATGTTTTTCCTATATTACAATTTCAAAGAAATATTGAAATGGTGTTTAGATTGTTTTATTTTATTTTTTATTTAGAGGAACTTTTAAGAAAAAGGAAATTATCTTAATTTTTACAAAATGAAGATCGATAACATATATTTAATTATATAGTAAATATTTCATTTATTATGAGAAAAATTATAAATGAAAGAAATAAAACTATTTTAGGTAATACAATTAAATTCAAGTATTGTAATTAGGAGAATAACAAACGGATTTTGATTTTTTAAAATTATTTTTAATAATTAATATGTAGTCCATAAAATTTATATTAAAAATAGGAAATGAATGAAAGAAAATATTTAGAACTTATTAATATATATCAAAAATCGAGTTGACATAGTGATTTCAGTGGTCGCTGGTTTGAAACCCAACATCTGCGTTGGTCCAATTTCCAGCCCGACTGCCAATCATGTTGGCTCCAATCCCAGACCCAATCAGGTGATTTTCAAAAGCTAATCGAATCAGAGATCGATCCAGTTCTCGATCAGACTAGTTGAATTGACTGGTTTGATCTGATTTTAATAACCATGGAGGTAAGTATGCTAGCTCCTTGTGTTTTCTTCCTTTTTTAAAACAATAATAAAAATAAAATAAAGGATAGCGCTATACTAAAAATGTTTTCTAAGAAAGGCCATGTATCCCCTCCCCTCCACAGGCCACCTCTCACCGGAGGTGATGACATAAGCTACCTAACCTGCAGTTCGGAGAATGCTTTCCAACTACTCCAATATACATTCTATTGAGTAAAATATTTATTCTTCCTATCCAGCTTACATATTTTTATTTTTATTTTGAAATCTTCATAATTAAATATTTTATTTTTAAAATAAATATTTAACTTCAAGTGACTACTAATTTTTACATTGTTACTAATAATATGTCATTTATTCAATATTAAAGTAATTATTTTTCAAAATGTTTTTATGGAAAAAAATATTTTGCAAAAAGCATTTCTAATATTGGAGAAATATGAGTAAAGTGAGTTTAATTAAGAATAGGGAAGTATTTGAAAAGAGAGGTACTTACTTCTATTTAATTAAATAAATGAAGGATTCCAAATCTTTTAATACTCTTTTATATGATACCTTTTAATATATCAATAAAAAAAATTACATGTAATGTAAAAAACCCAAGTTCCTTAAAATTTAATTAATAAATAAATAAAAGATAAGTATAAATTTTTTATTAGTATGAGAGAAAACGTCAAAAAAAAAAAAAAGAAAAAAAGTACAAAGAGTTCCGGAATCCAAATCAAGATTCAATTAAGTTCCAAACCTATGATGAAGTTCGTTGGATTACTTGGAGATTATGTAGACGAACTTGACACACTGCAACATTTACACGTGATAAAGTAACTAAGCCAACCAAAACCGTCGTAACTTTTACCGACACAATGGTACAAAACCCCAGCTGCATATCATGCTGCCCCTGCTTCCACTCGCCCCTTCCTATTAAAAACTAAAATAAAATTTTAATACTAAAATTTTAAATTTTTTTTTACTTAATTTATTTGAAAAAAAACTTTAAATAAATTCACTAAAACATGATTTTTTTTATTTGATAACGAGTCTCCTTTAGGATTTTAGTTACATATATATATATATATATACAAATATATATATATTTGTATATTTATATGAGATGAATTCTCAATAAATTTGAAAAAAAAATAGAGTTCTAATCGTTTATTTAGAGTATATTTAAATACTCATTCCATCCGAAAATGAATATATTATATTCTATTTTGGATTGTCTGAAATTGAATATCTCATTTTCTAAAATAGTAAAAAATTTATTAAGAAAATTGATAATGCAATTGGTTAATGAAATAAGTCAAATTGAAACATTTAATTTCCAAGAAAGGGAGTAAATATTATACAATAGTAAATTATAGATTGACCCGCCTAATATAGAGTATCTTCCTAAAATAAAAGGTCACACTTATAAAGTTAAAGAAATTAAAACAGAGATTAACAAAGAGGATAAATTTGACTAAATTTATATTACTATTTTTTTAAAAGTAGTTAAGAATAAATTAAAATTATTGTCTATATTTCTCCCTAACCGTAGATGATTATAGATAAAAAATGGGCTTTTAATCCATTTTGATCCTTCATGTTTAGTTCAAATTATAATTTAATACCAAATATTTTTTTCTAAAAGCAATGGTCATATGTCATATTATGATCAACCACTTGGATCCAAATTGTCATTGTCTAAAACTTCGACATGACTAATTTTTGATAGATTTAAAAGGGCAAAAGTATCGATTAAAATTTTCTCACTCGAAATTCAATTTCAAATATTGAAAAAGAAATGAAAACAAAATCAAATCTTGGTTACCTTAGAATTAATTGCCAAATCAAATTATCCTAAAGTACTCAAATTTAAATTATCAGAGAATCTAAATTTAATCACAATTTAAATTTATCCTAAATTTAAAAGCAAGAATTGAAAAAATTTTACAATTTTATATTAGTCTCGTTGTTAGTTTTGCATTGTCACTTGTTAGAGAATGATGACTTGAACCAAAATAATTAATCATGATATGATGAGAAACTATAATGACTAAAAAAAACATTTAAGATCAAAGTATCATTTGATGTAAATATAAGAGATCAAATATGCCTAAAAGTCCATAAAAAATCAAACAATTTTAAAAACTAACCAAATTTCAGCAAAAGTAAAAAGGAAAGTACCAGTACCCCGTCCCGCAGCAGTGAATGATGAAGCCTTCACCCCGTGGAGGCATTCCCATTGGCCCACGAGTCACCACCGCTTCACTTCATCCCTCCCTAGATAAAATCATAAATCACAGTCCCCACGCTGTGTTCATTTCTTCCACCATCGAGCTGTTCTCGTGGAAAATTCTCGCGTTCTCTGTCTGAAAGTTCAAAGATGAATGAACCACCAAAGTATGCTTATCCATATCCTGCTCAAGGTACTCCATTCTTTCTAGATCATATATCATAATTTCATTTCTTTCTCACAGATGTATATATGCTGTTGAGGAAATCAGAGATGTCAGGGTTCTTCTCGTAGTTTTTTTTTTTTTTGGGCATAGCTGCTACTCTATGGGTTTCTTTCTGGTGAATCCCTGTTGTTTTCATTTTTTTGAATTCCTGGAAAGGGATAGATGAAGATTTTCTTTCTTTTGCTGTTAATTTGAGATAGGCTATTACCAAGGGCCTCCGGTAATGGCACCGCCTCAGTACGCTGCTGCTCCGCCCAGAAGAGAACCTGGTTTCCTCGAGGGATGGTAATCTTTCTACTTCTCTCTATGTCTTTTTTTTTTTGACTGTATTTTCCATCTTTAATTTCTTAGTGGAGGCTGGGTTTCGGGAGCGGTTGCTGTAGATGTTATTTTGGTTCTTCTTATCCGGTATATAATGTTGTTTTCTCTGGAATATTACTTAATATTACAGTCTAGCGGCGTTATGTTGTTGTTTCCTGATTGACGAGTGTTGCTGTGATCCCTCCATCATCTTCCTCTGCTAATGCCAATTCCTCACCACCGCCATCTCCATCTGCATCTGCTGCGAGATTGATATATATATATATATATATAATGGATTGCAAGTAATGGGATCTTCAAAATCCCCCTTATCATGTAAAAGTAATTTGGGTGTCATTTGTGAAAGACATTTTCTAGGAGGTTCTTCGTCTTCTTGGATGCTTCAGATTGGATAAATTTCAGCAAATCATGACACTCCTGTTTTTTTTTAAAACTATCATGTGCTTAATAATTGTTAACTTAACTTACTACTTGCTACTCTATATTTGAACTTTAAGGCTTCAGTATGATCTTATTAAATATTTTCTTATTGATTGATTACATGCAGAAAATAATCCTTTAAAATCACATAGAAATGTTGTGACAATCTTGAAAACAGTCTCTGGATATGACAATATGAAAGATTTAAAACCCTTTTTTTAAAATTTTTTAAATGTAGTCTTTGTGCAAAATTGATTCAATATTATGGGATGCATTTAGTTTTTTATGTTTTGCTAAGTAATTTATGTGCAACTCCAAAAGTTAGTGAGGCAGAATTTTTTTATATGGATGTGGTTTATATAGAATCAAATATTTACTTATGTGGATTAATATAAAACATGAGATTCATCATATTGATATGAACTAAATTCCAGATAGGATTTTAAATTAATGGGAAGTGAAGGTTCGTTTTTTATATTTTTGATGTTATTAGTGAATTTTAATTTAAAAATATATTTTTATAAAAAACATGTATAGAAAGTGGAAAAAAAAAAAATGTTAAGAGAAATAATTGGCACCAATGATGTGAGGGTTGGGTTTTACCGACATATGATTTTTGACTTTGATTTTCACTTAAAAACGACAAGACTGCCACGCATTGTCAATCGAGACTCGAGAGTTCTATTTTCTAACCGCGACAGAATCAAATGAAATTGCAAAATGAGTAAGTCACAAATTTTAAATAAAAAAAACAGAGAAAAAATGCATAATTGGAGAGATTATTCGATATTAATGATTTTTTTTATATATAAAAAAGAAAAAGAAAAAGAAAAAGAAAGGGGTAATTTTCGATAAAAGTTGGGGGTAACAAATTTTTTTTCTTCTTAGTCTAAAATACCTTCTGTTTTGCGGTGCTATTTGGATTCATTAAAACTTGTAATGGAGAATGCCAGTCTGTTCAGCATTTGGGAAACCATGGCTTCCATTAAAATCTGTCGGCACTTAACTGGGAGGAAGGTTCCACGATCCAAAGATCAATTTTAATTTTAATGATGTCAGCAAGTGATAGACTACAAAGCTACTGATCAAATGGTTCCAAGTGAATTTTAGTGAAACATGCCAACTATTCAGAGATGTTAAAAAGAAAAAGAAAACAAACTATGATCAATAATAAACTAAGGGATAATGCCATTTGCCCAACTATTGTGCCCATGATTTGCAAATCACTTAATTTTTTAAGAGTTCCAATGTCAATTAATAATTTTACAACTAAGCTCCATTAGAAAACTACCACCAAGAGCTGTTAGTTTTTCATCTTTAAAAACAATCAGAAGGCTGGAAAGAATCTGGAAAATATAAGCATCATATTTTCAAATTCTATGGATTTTTTTTTTTATTAAAAAAAAAATCATACTATTTGAAGCTTCTTTAAAAAAATATTTTTCTGTGGCTCCAATAATTATCCTAACACATCCACATTGGTTTAATTCTTCATTAAGTTAAATTTGATTCCATTATTGATGAGTGAGCATATTAGGAAATTCAGATGTTTCATTAATAAAACAAAAGGTTGGGAGAGATGAAAAACGGAAAGAGAGAGAAAGGCAGAGGTAGCGAGGCATAGAGCAAAATCCACGCCTATAGATGCATACAAATTACAGTGTGTGTCTGTCTGTCTGTCCTCCAAACTCAGTATTAAATAGGATTTTTTTTAGTCCATTATTTTTTTATAATTACCGCATCATATGTCTTTCAGTTTTGATGCAAGATGTGAATAAATTAAATCATGATTAAATATATCACTTGAATAAAAATTAGACATGTAGTTACAATTTCATGGTAGATATGAAGACTGTTTATTTATCTTTAATGGGACACATAAATTAATCGCATTTTTTACTTGAATTTTAATCATAATTAGAGAAAATTCATCTTCTTTTGATGTTTTTATGTAATAATTTCCCACTAAACGTCAATGTAATGACTCGCATTTAATAAATATTTATTTGTCTAAAAACAAAAAAAAAAATAAAAAAAATTATATGATAAAAATTAGACATGATAATGAAGATTTGAAATTGAATGCATTTTTTTTTTCTTTCATTTTCAACCGTCCAAATACGATGGCTTATTTTTTAAATTAGATAAAATTTTATTAAAAAAAATTTGACATTACAACTTAAAAATAAACTAAATCAAATTATTTTCTTAAAATATATATAAATTAAAATGAGCCATTTAATTTCGGACGAAACGAGTATTATTTCCATATGAGATCAATTAAGCAGCTTTTACTTCATTACTTGTGTGGTGAAAATTTTCAGTGAGCATGTGTCACTATCCATGTTATGTATGCCATATATGAAATGTGGCTGTGGCAACCGGCATGGCGCAACTAAGCAGACCTGATTTCTAGATATTGAAGATGTGCAAAGGGCCATTCTTATTCAGTTATTCTCAATCTCTTTCCGGTCTTTGATTTACTTTTACATAATGTTAGAATAATCTGAATAGAAATACTTTTCACATTCTAAAATTAAATATATATTTTTTTTTATTTTGAATTATACGAAATTAATATCTAATTTTTTAAAATAAATAAATTTCTAACACAAATTTTTATTAATTTATGCCTACTAATAAAGTAATAAAAGATTGAACACATTAATGATGGCCACGAGTAGAATGATAATGATTATTCCAATCTTTAAAAATTGAAGTATAAAAAGTTAAACGTTTTGATATTTTTTTTTCTTCAACTCAGCATTTAAAATTTCAATGCTATTCTTATTTAAGTTTCAATTACTAACTTGTTTATTTAACTTATTTTAAAAAATATTGAATAACTATTTTATTTAATTTAGTACCCCTCCATGAACCAAAGGAAACGCCAATGACGATAAATTCTCAACTCAATAAAAATAGTCGATTTAATAAATAAAAAAAATTATAAAAATAAATTTTACTTTGATAAAATAATCCTTGTTATCTATGTAATTAATGATGAAACCTTAAAAATAAGATCGCCCAAACACTGATGGTAATTTTGTGTCATGGTATTTCATAGGAATATAACTCTGATTTATTCTTAAATTGATTATGGGAATGACATTTTTAAGAAGATATCTATGGTTTTGTTTTAAATTTATCTCTTTAACACTATAGACAATTACGTTAATAAAATTTTTTTTCTATCAAAGTGTATTAAGAGATGGGGTTGTGTAAATTAAGATCAGTGAGCATAAAAAGAATGATACCGCTAATCGAAAATGGAAGAAATTAACCTAAATTGAATCCAAATAAAGAATACTCCCTCCGTTTAAAATTAAATGTCTCTATTTCTATTTTAAATTACTCGAAAATAAATACTTCATTTCCTAAATTAATCGAAGTTCTGTAAAGAAATTGATATTGTCAAGTTTAAAATACATTGAGTCAATTAACTCTCTTATAATATATATGGAAGTCAAATTGAGAAAAAAAAAAAATTCAAATATCTTAAAATTAGACTAAGAACTAAGCAATTAATTTCAGGAATAATAACCTAGAAAATGAGTTCATAGTATCAAACATGAAATGCTTTATGGATCAAAAGCTGTTCTTTTGATTCGTGGGTATTTCTACGTGGACCGTTCGTGTGACCCAAAATATTGATGGCCCACAATAACTAGACTCTAAATTCTAATCCATGATAATAAAACCCATCAAGAAAAAGACATTTCTGCCGGCTCCAATTCCCCACTCCCACGTCATTCGTGGGCCCAAGATAATTTCAGTCTTCCCAAAATTTTCCCACCAAAGTACAAGCTCGTGCAAGACCTCATCGACGCCTTCTTTTATTTCCACGTCGAATCTCAGCCGTCCATGACAGATGTCACGGTCAAGACACGGGCACCAACCGAAAACATGCAAGCCCTACGATTAAGATCTAAGGACCATCTTTTCTGCCCGAGACACATCAACGGGCAGTTTTCTTCGCCTTTAAGAGCGGTGCTGCTCCTCTTCTTTGTTCACACTTCACTGCAGAGCAGCCAAAAGGGACTTCGAAACCCTCACCCCCCTTTTCATTTTATAATTTGCAGTAATATTTTTTTAGTCTTCTAATTTCCCTCCAAAATAATAGCCGTTAAGGTTCTCTGCCGCCGTTGGTCCTCTCCAGGTGAGTCACCCATGGTTTCACGCCACTTCTTGGTCGGAGATTAATTTTCGGTGCCTGAACATTCTACCGACCCGTTTTGTTACCCGACTCAACTTCATCTTCCTTGTTTCCCATTTTCTATGGCGTCTGCTGTTCTACCCAGTAGGAATGAGCAATGTTGGGGTGAACGGAATGCATACATGGGGAACTATCGAAAAAATCCGACCAATAATACTCGAATCGAAACCCGATCCAATCCTAACCCTAGCCCCATTGCCCACCCATACACTAATCTTACTCTGGACCTGGCCCAGAATCCGAATTCGAACCCTATCCGGCAGACGCATGATCTCAAGAAACACCATCGGCAGAAAAATGAGGCACCAAGAGGGCTTCATGTTCCGCCATCGTCGTTGTCTTCTGCAGCATTCAGTGATTCACATTCACAGCCGTCTCGTCGGAAGCCTGAGGGAGCAGTTCTGCTTAAGGACCCATTTCATCGTGAGTACCTTACCTTCAATCTGGCTTCCTACTCCAGTGTGGAGTTGAAAGATCTGAAAAAACGGCTAATGTCGGAGTTACAGAGTGTCCGGAGCCTCCTGACCCGGATTGAAACAGTCCGGCCCATTGAGTCAAGACCCGGCTTGCTCAGTCCTCTTTACGTGCCGCCGTCCTCAATTCAAGTAAGCCACCATACATCAGATGCCTCCATAGAGAAGCGGACCCCTAAAGGGAACCAACAGAATGGAAGCTTTGGGTTTGTGACAAGAAATGATAAAATCATGACGAAGATCTCGGGACAGAAGAGGGGCCTCCCTTTTGCTGCTGGCCCAGGCTCCAAACGCTCCGGGGTGCCAAAACCGGAGGTCAAGAAGGCGCAGAATGCCATGATGGTGAGATGCAAACAGATTCTAATGAAATTGATGAAACTTAAGCATGCTTTTGTTTTCAGTAACCCTGTGGATGTTCAGGGTTTAAGACTGCATGATTATTATCAAATAATTAAGCAGCCTATGGATTTGGGGACGGTAAAATCAAGGCTGAGCAAGAAGGCATACCAAACACCCCTTGATTTTGCATCTGACGTGAGGCTGACATTTGACAATGCCTTGAAGTATAATCCTAAGGGTCACGAGGTTCATGCCTTGGCGTATGCCATGCTTTCGAAATTTGAAAGGTTGTTCAAGCCAGAATATGAGAAGTATGAAAGACAGTATCAGGATGCAATGACTGAAAATCTTGCCGTTCAAAATAGCAGCGTGGCTAGGCCAATAGCGGTGATGGAAGAGACTGCTACTGTGAAGCCCTCACTGCCTACAATTATGAGCTCACACCCGGTTCAGGTTGCAGACACGGAGCAGTTGGACTCCAGGAAATTGTCACGTACAAAGCCAAAGGTTAAAGGTCTAAAAAAGCGACCAATGACTTCTGAGGAGAAACTAAAGTTGGTGTCACATTTGGAGAACATACCGCAAGAAAAGATGGACCCCATGGTACAGATTGTGAGGAAGAGGAATCCTCAGTTGTTGCCAGATGGAGGTGAAATCGAGCTTGAGATTGAGGCTCTTGATACTGAAACGCTCTGGGAATTGAATAGGTTCGTAAATTATCATACGAGGACTGGGAGCAAGATTAGGAGGCAAGACCTCATTGAAAATGCTTCCAGAAATGAGGTTGAAAATGCTTCCTTAAGGGAAGTCCTCAAGGTAGTAAACGTTATTGATCCTAAAATATGCTTGTTGAAATTTGAACAGTTTTTGTTTAATCTGATAATATTATTGTTTGATCTTTTAAGCAGCCTCAGGATTACGAACAATCTCAATTCCCAGAAATGTCTGGACAGAAGAACACGAAATGGGATGGTGGGGAAGAGGATATTGACATTGGAGAGGAATTTCCTGCTGATGATTACCCACCAGTGGAGATTGAGAAGGATCCTGCTGGAGCTATTAGTGGATCAGGTTCCTCCAGCAGTTCAAGTTCTAGTGGTGACTACTCTTCCTCTTCTGATGACAACATTCCCTTTAATGGTTCCCCAAGGCCCCAACAATTTGATTTTCTAATCGCATGAACATTAAAAGGTATTTATACTTATGTTTGGTGATCATGCAGATTCAGATTCGGGAAGTTCCTCTGGGAGTGATTCTGATGAGGATAGCGTACAGTCTCCTTATGTTGAGCCCAAAAAAGCAACTGCAACTTAGAGGCCTTGGAAGCATTGGAGTTTGCCAGTAAATGAATTTTGAGAACTGGCATTTTGAAGTGGAGACATTCCTGTCATTGGAGAAGCTATTTTGAAGAAGGTTGTGGGGGCCTTCTCCATTTCTCTCTGTTTTGGTTTCTAGTGTTCAACTGACATTCTACTTCAAATGAAGAGATTCCTGTCATTGGAGAAGGTATTTTGAAGATAGTTGTGGGAGGCTTCTCCATTTCTCTCTGTTTTGCTTTCTGGTGTTCTTTTGACGTTGGGAGGAAGCCAGGGAATGATGGTTCTGGCTTCTTGCTTTTGTGTTTTTGGGGTTGAGGTACATGTAAAATGGGATGAACCAAAATCAAAAACGGGTAGAAGTTTTAGACTAGGTTGACTGAGAACTAATGTTAGATAGAGATGGTAAAGCTTAGTGGAGTAGGAAGATTGGACAGTTCAAAACTGGTAGTTGGATTGGGGATTTGGAACAAATTTCATTGTTTGTTCTGTACAAAATCACCAGAGTTTTCAGTGGTGAAGCAAACGTGTACAAGGAATAGAGTATTATCCAGAATATTATTAAAATATACCTTTTCTGGATTTTATCATGTCAATTGTACTACTAGCTTTTACTGTCCATGTCTTTCACAACTGCAGTTCCATGTGTCCAATTAATCTGCATCTCTTGCTGGTATTTGGTGAACGGAATTAACATTATTACCCAAAAGCTAACACTAAATTTCATCCAGTTCACTAATGCTGTAATCTAAATCTTAAGGTTACATAGCATGCACATTTTATAGAGACAAAAAGTGTATCATGCGGGATCCCATCAAACATAAGACTCCATAACAGGATAAAAATAGGAAGACAGGTGCATAACAATGGTAGTACACAGGGCATTTGCATACCTCATCCGCTACATTTCCAAAGTTAAACTTTCAAAAATCAGGATCCCTGGCTCCAGCAGCATTCCTGCAACCCTACATAGCTCGGCTGTTTGAACTACAGATCATTCAATTACTGCGTGAAAGAGTAGGTTTTCCCTTGGTCTTAGGGTGAAGGGTTGCTTGTCTTTGTACAGTTGTAATCCCTATTGATCAGCAATATAACAACTACACAATGCGACATCAGTCTAGACTCCATTCTAGAGTACTGACACAAATCTGATTAACTGGTTCATGAATGATAAAATAATTAATAATGGCCAAGTGTGCGTGTGCGTGTGCGTGTGCGTGTGCGTGTGCGTGTGTGAGAAAGAGAGAGAGAGAGATGTGTAGACTAAAATGATTCTAAATGCTGAATTAGCAAGAGGAATACAGAGGTAAGCTGTTAACAATTGCATGCCAATGAAGTAACAGTGTGCAGAGGGTAGGATCCTCAATAAAAAGTTTCTTTATAGTCATTCACTAATCTGGAAATATAATACCCACAAAATTTAGGAGCTTAATTATTATTTATGAAATTATTTGGGAACTTTGATGATATTTTAAAAATTTTAAGGACTTCGTAATAAATTTAGATTTTTTTCTTATATATAGGACTGGATTTCAGAAATTAGATTTTTAATAAATCCTCTCTATGTTTAAACCTATTCCCAACCCAAGCCGTCTAGAGAAGAAATTGAAAATTTTATTTGTGCTGAAATATGAAGATTCTAATTTGATTCCTTTGTCTAAATTCTTATATTTTAGATTTTAAATTTTAAATTTCTGAGTTATAACTTCGAATTTTAAGATTTGTTGATATTAGATCTACAATTTTTCTAATTCAAACTTTCTTTTAGAAAATTTTATATTCAAAGTTAAGTTAAAAAAAAAAAAAAAAGAGAAGGAAAATCACCTTGGCATCGATTTCTTCAATTTTAAATTCACATTCGGCGGCAACAGTTTTGGTTCTTTTCTTAGCAGTAGTAGTAGTACTATTATTATTATCATTATTATTATTATTTTCAGTTTGTGTACAGCAGATCATGGTCACCGGAAACGGTGATAGTTCTTTTGATTGTTTTACTATTATTATTATTATAATATTTTTTGTTTGATTCGGTCGTCACAGAGAACCAGTACTTTCTCCTTTTTAGTACTATTATTATTATATTAATATTTGACATGTTAATTGAATTGTTATAAATTATGTTTATGATTTATTTTATATTAAATTATATTATATTAAATATAATGCATTTTCTTATTTTATATTTATAAAGTAATTATTTTTCAATAGTAGTTTGATTTTATAATTTCGTGGGAGGATAGAATTTTGAATAAGATTTTGAGATTTAATAGAATTTAGATTGAATTGATATTTTGTTTTGTTTAGGTTTTGAATATTTTTGGGATTGAGAGATTTAAGGTAAGTGGTTCCTATTCTTTTTTTGATTTTTCTAAAACTCCTTTCTTTACATGTTTTCTTATAAATAGTTTTGTATTATTATGGAAGATATTATTTTTAGATATACTATGCATGGCTCTTATGATTTCATGCACATCAGCAAGGTATTTTTAGATATACTTACCTGCTGTTTATGATCTGTCTAAATGAAAAAAAGTTAAAACAGCAAGGTATTTTTAGATATACTTACCTGCTGTTTATGATCTGTCTAAATGAAAAAAAGTTAAAAGAGTTTGAAGCTATGTACCCAAACAAATATATATGCACGCAAGTTCTATGTATTTCTTTCTTTTGGTTTATTAAAAGCTAATGCCCAATTATTTTGTAAGTACTCATAATGCATGTTTTAAAGTTTTTATTAAAATATAATTGTTTACAATTGAGATCAAAACGGAAATACTTACTAAGCGGCGTAAGCTCACCACCTTTTCCCTCCTCTTCTTCTGTAGGTGATGTAATATATTTTAATTGGAATAGAGATCTAGTTAAAAGATCCATAATTGATTTAGTTGTAAATTCTATTCAGAATTGTATTTAATTTGGGGATTTATGTAGACATTATTTTTTCGTTTGAGGATTATGACTTTAATTGAGAGATGATTGTTATTTTTTTTTTATATAATTATGAATTACGTATCTTTGTGTGCTAGATTAATCTAATAGGCAACGTGTTATGCCCGGATCACGGGTGTGACATGAAAGCTCAGGATTCTCAGAACATACGTTCCAGTAGATTTGACTCTTTAATGCGTATCCCTCCCAGACATAAAAGAAAAGAATACACTTTTCAGAGCTCAATGAGGCTTACAAGAGAAACAAACAAATTCCCTTTATGATCAAAGCCAGTGAACATATTGTCGTACTTAATTGATCAGCAATATGAGTTCAATTGCTAAAACAATGTACTAGGAATCTCTTATGCATGAAAAGAGAGCTTACTTCGTGATTTATCCTTGCTTGTTCAAAGTTTTTGGTGCCTTGCATTCATGGTTTCCCTAAAACAAATCATTTGACTCACAAAGAAGGCCAAGAACAAAGTATCTTCAAAAATTTCTGTGCGTTTGTTTAGCAATTCATTCATTACTGATTGGTCAAATGTTAAATTACATAGTATCAAAGAACTCAGGTACAATTATGTGCACAAGTAACATATTTTTGGATAAGTTCTTTACTAGAGTTCTTAGATTAGAAACACCGAATTGAAAGCAAATAATGGAAGGCTACATTGCAGTTCATGAGACCTGTAATCTTAATGTTAGTGCATGCTAGACCTATGGGGTGCTCTTGACAGAAAACTCACAGGACGACACTACGATGTCTAAGGTATGCTTGGGGATGGTGAAGAACAATTAACTGATACAGACTCAGATGGAAAACATTGTGTACAAAAATCAAGAAGGAAAATGTAGACACAAAAAACTCAATCATGTCAACAAATTCTACCTACATCTGGACTCAGGGAAGCTAAACACGCATGGTCCCAACACAAAAAAGGGGGCTATAATCTGGGCTGAGGGATACTAAATATATCAGGGCAAAAACTTAAACAGAACATTTACCAACAAATTAAAGCACCATTGTGCACAAATTGGATATATATGATAATACTAAACCGGGGTGATTGACTACAAAAGTCATGGCTGACCTGCAAGGTTTATTCGAAACAAATCAATTTTATTAACCTGATTTTCTGGACTTGGAATGAAAGTTCAGGAAAGAATCAAAGGAAATTATTTCGTGAGCCATATCAAACTTGCAACACTGCAAGTTTTAATCTTTTACCTCAAAATTGTAAACAAAATATTGCTAACATCTAATAAACATAAAATTTTGACGACTTCACCATAAGAACCGCGATTAAAAGAAAGGTACCTTGGATCACTCTCATCTTTCCATAGAAATAAAGCATTGAAGGTAGAGAACAACACAAAACAATGGTCAAAGAACATAAGCAGTTTTCAACACTGACAAAATAACACAGAAAAAGCAACAAAGATTTGAAAACACTAAATTAAACGTGTATGTGAGAGAGAGAGAGAGAGAGGGAGAAGTATAGAAATATGAAATTTTCAGTAGTTCCTAATTGAATGAAACTTGAGCACTAAAATCTTAATGACACTGTAGAAAGATGACTTATTGTCACAAAATCCAATCACACCTTATAAGTCAAAACGTATACAATGAAATATTGATGGATCCAAGCAGAAAAGACCACAATTGAACTGCTAAAACAGACTCTAGAGACTAAAAATCATACCTTTCTGAATGAATTCAATTACAGACGTTAAGGACCAGAGGAAAGCAACTCACAATGATGCAAGAAAGAAACAGTCTTTCGTGTTCCTTTCCCACCCACCACAACCAAATTCCTAGAATTGAACAACCCTGAACAATAGAAAGCTTTGTTCCGGGTTAGAACAGATTATGTACAAGAGCATCCAAGAGATAAAAAAGAACAAAAACAAAGAATTGGGATGATTTGATACCTTCAAATAGAAAGAGGAAGGAGAACTCAAATTTCCTCCGTGTTCTTCTACACATCTAGACTTAATTAACAAGTCCAGCTTTCTTATCCTCTTCCCTGCAAAAGATTGGTATATACGAAGAAAAAGGTCAAAATTGCACAAGAGAAAAAAAGGAAACTGACCGGAAAGGGATATAGATCCAACACTGAAATCTGATCTTTGAATAAATCACGCGGATCTGTGGGAGAATGCACAGCTTTCTGAAATAGCCGCCCTCTTCGGCTCTTCCTCTATGTCAATGACACGTGCCATTAATGTGGTCTTATACTCTAACATATGGTCAGTATTCAGAAACCATAGTGACAGCCTTAAATTTCCTTTTTAATAAATTTTAATTGATAGTTACTACTCCCCACTCCCCCTCCCGCTCCCCCTCCCGCTCCCCCTCCCGTACGCCTACCCCAGCGACTAAGGATCTGAACCGGGGAACGCACTAGAAGGTGTGATAATGGCAAAAATCTGCTGCAACTATAGATCAAATATTCTGGTAGATTAATTGTACTTCTGGATTGCTTTAGTTTTTATTTTAGGTACCAGGGTAAAGAACATTTTTATCATTAAAATCTATACAGTAGTTCTGAGAAAGTCCCTTGCGGACGAAACTCCTCTTACTGGTCACAGAGGTCCTTTGTACTAGTGAGATATAAATTGCGAGATGTGGATAAACTGATAAAGTATAGACAGAGAAAAAGTAATGAGTAAACTGCTAATTCGAGATATTACCTTTATTGAAACAATCACTTATCAAATCAAATCGGGATAATATCCTTATCGAGGTTTGAAATCTCGTCAGTTGATGGAGTTAATCAAACTCCAACGGTAGAGTTTTTGAGGGTGCTTGTCGAAGTTTAGCTTGGGTGTTGAATGTTGACTCAGATACCAACAAAACCAAAGAGAATGGCTGTGGACCATAATCCTGGGTTATGGTGTCATGACATTAAGTCTCATCCGCAAATAGATATTTTATACTTAGTCACTATTTATAAATTAATAATATTTTTCAAAATTAAGATAATATATATATTTAGATATTTAAAATGTTTCTATTTATAATTATAATTAAACTAAGCATAGTAATTACGGAAGAGGGAGAGGGAGATAATAAAGTAAAAATAAATAAAATATTTAATAAATTA
Organism: Parsonsia alboflavescens; assembly: GCA_028571225.1. Lineage (NCBI taxonomy): Eukaryota > Viridiplantae > Streptophyta > Magnoliopsida > Gentianales > Apocynaceae > Parsonsia > Parsonsia alboflavescens. Next base: position 21,196,595 of record JAOXNR010000001.1, on the reverse strand, counting down.
ACGATAGCGACTTATATTTAATTATTAGAAAAGTGAGTTTTATTGACTTATAAATAGTGATAAAGGAAATAATATACTATTCTATCCATAATTAAATGTCTTATTTCTATTTTAATTTATTCAGAATTAAATGTTCTATTTTTAAATATAAAGAGGATTTTTAATATAAAATCTCATTAATAACTTATCATATTTATTGATTTTACAAGCACTTTGCATCCTATTCCAACTACTTATTACCTTAACGGGGAGAGAACAAACTGATAATTTTGTGAAAGTAAAAACAAGTATAGTGTTTTTTTTTTTTTTAATAAAATGAAAATGAGATATTTAATTTCAAAAGAATGAATTGTATTACAACATTTAACCGATATGGGCATTGAACCTTTAGATCGTTCTCTCGAAGAATTAATGCGCCGTGGATGCTTTTGTAGAATTCAACTTTGTGCATGTAAAGTGTCCATACGCTTCACTGAAGGGTCTGCCATAGGAATATTTTGACTAAATTTCATCGAATATTTGATCATTGATTACTGTTTCAACTGTTCATTCAATTAGCATTGGCCCAAGTAGAAGAAAGACAAGACCGGTAGATCTAATCTTCAAGTTGTTACGAGTTGTTCAAATGGGCAAAACTATTGCAATCTTGACTTGTAGAAAAGCAAAAGGGAAGTGAAATCATATGATAATAATATTAACATTAAACGTATCCATAGAACTGAGATATACGATAGAGCAAGGAAAGTTGAATTTATTCCATATTTACATGGCCATAAACATTTGAAACAACATGAGCTAGGAAACTGTTATGCTTTGTTCAGTTTCAATGGATGATGACTTAATTACCAGAAAAAACATGAGCTGGGAAACTTGGATCACATAATGGTAGCCGTTTTGCCTTTGAAGCACAAATTTCAAGCAAGTAGAGCCTTTCCCTGTTCACTGAGGCTGTCTTTGCCAGTATTACTTCCATCTACCAGCATAGTGTCACAACCACTTCCACAGCCTCCACAACCAGCTGAGCTTCCATTCTTAATCATTCTTCCGCAACCACCGCCACAACCACCCCCACATCCTCCTCCACATCCACCTGAGCTTCCATTCTTAATCATGTTTCCACAACCACCACCAGCTCCACTCCTGACATTGCTTCCACATTCACTGCCACAACCTGAGCCACAGCCTGTTCCTCCCTTTACAGGAAGCACTGCATTTAATTTCTGGAAATCCAAATCCACCATATTTTCATGTACTGCTGACAGATTCATTTTGTTACCTTCTTCATGGCACCCGTTATCATTAGGATCTAGAGTAGAGAACTCCTTTTCCTTCAGATTCTTGCCACTGGAAATGAGGCTTTTATATCCTTCTTTTCTAATGATTTCACCAAGTATGAAAGCTAGTACCAAACAAGGAAACAATAACCATCCTTCTTTCACCTATTTTTCGATAAGTACTAACACCATTGTAAGACAGTTGGGAAAATCGTTCAAAAGAAAATGAATATGTAAACAAAGTACGAATAGACCTTTATGCTTCCTGATTTCAGGTCAAACAATGCCAATGCTTTGCCATACGGATTTTCAGAAGAGAATTCAATTGCTGTCAAAAAATCCTGGTCATTTCTCTGCTTCTCGCAGTGCTTTGGTTCATAGTCTATTCTTCTACCAAGAAAGAATTTCACCTGTGCCAAGATGAATATAGATTTAGTCCACATATCACCATATTTAGAACTTGAAAGAAAGGATGCAAAACCAATATGGGATCTCTGCTTTCTACTTTTTGGAGCAAGTGCCTTCTTAAAAATGTAAAGTTAATGGCATGCACTATCAAGCAGGGAAATATTTGTATTGAACTCTATATGCAAAGACCTTGCAAAGCAATGCAGATAGATTAACAGACAGAATCCCCTTTGATTGTTTTATAGTTGCATTGGAAAGTCGAAATGATAAAGAGGTGTTTCTAAAGGGGTCAGGTTAACTTGAACTTGCAATATCACATGATTACAGGTCTTCCTTTCTGGCAGAGAACCCATCCAAAAGACTTACATTGTGATCACCAATTAGCTCGAAAATGTATCCGTCTTCATTTATTGTTCTTGGGAGCTTTAAGGACCAATGAGAATCAATCAGAAACCACTGGTTCCCAGTAAATTCAGCAAATGTGTGTGTTGCACCACATTTTGTGATGCCAATAACCTCTTTCCTCACCATGCTATCCTTGTTATCTTTTGATCTTTTAAAATCCCTGCAATCATAACAGAACATGTCATCCAGAACTCAAATACCTGATTCTTCAAGGCACAAAATAGATTGACTAGAAAGTATTACAACCCTAAGTCATGATCATATTGGAATTCTAAATCTTTCTGAAGGTGCACAATATCAGTCCTTTGAGTCAAGTAGGGTGAATGGAAATGTTACACACTCATGGCCATGTATGGCATGCTAAATAAAATGTTCTCAGGAAGGAGGTTGGGAAGGAAGCAATATTAAACAAGTCCAAATGATTTCACAAAACAAAGTTCATGCAGGATGTAGTAATAACAAGGGTAAGTTCAAGAAAGCAAAAGACAATTCAGAGCAAAGAAAACCAAATGTATTCTGCATGTCCAAATTATATCCAAATGGAGGATATATCTAATGAGATCTACAATGTTTTTGAGAAATTGGCATCTTTTTTCTTTGGAGAACTAATCATAATAAGTTGTATAATAGGTTGTATACCACAATCACAATATGACTGATATATCAGCAGCACAAGTAGAATGCACACACACCTCATTTGGAGGCTGATTATTTCATTGCCATGGTCATCAACAAAGTGACTCCAGCTCTTAGCCAGGTGAACTTTTCCAGGCAGTTGGGGGAAACAAGAGGTTTTCGAGAATGGCCGGGAACGAATCATGTGAACATTATTAGGGGCAGGTGTTGGCACAGTAACTGAGATTGCCACTCGTAAACTAATAGGTTTAGAGTTTCTGAAGGTAGAAGTTGGAACCAACTCCAGCCATTTCTCCATGGAGAGATTAGACATTGGTGATAAAACATCTTCCAGAGATATGGAACCAGATGCCATAACTTTTGTAGACTTCGGCAAAGGTAAATTGGAAGATGAGCGGCCCAAAAGTTCAAAGACCAAATTTCCAGTAGGTTGACACTGGAAACAAGCAACCTGTTTTTCCCTAGATTCAGACAAAATAGTAAGTCTCCTCTTCGCATTGAAGATTGAGTCAGGCTGGGTCTTACTGAAGGAGACAAAGAGAGTTCCTTTATGCTCTGTAGGAACATTTTTCACACTCACAAACTCCATCATGACCTGAAAAGTTTTGGAGTAGATATAACAGAAGTTACAAATTACTGTAGCACGAACATATTGTATTCCTAAGAAAATTATCTGCCCCAGAAAATATTAAATTGGTTATCAACGAAATCTAGGTAGAAAATTGGAAGTGCAGAGTACTGAAAGTATGACTAAAACCATGCAAGCTGAGGGGAAACACTGATGTCCTCCTCAAAATAGAATCCACTTGACATCCATCTCCAAAAAAATATCATATTATTTCTGAAGCTCAGGTCTTGCTATCCAAGAAAGAAAAAGCTTTGGGCATGTAACTAACCCTCACAATGTTAAAAGATTTGGGCATGTAACAAAATGGTGGAGTAAAAGTTTTGATAATTTAAGAGAATTCCCATTTTGTTATTCAAACAACAGGGTGAAACACTGAATGCACCTCACTATTACTAAGGGAAAAACTTTAGTTCTTGCCAACCTTCTTCATTAGTTCATTTTGTTTTCAGGCTTCTATACTGTGACTTCTCATGGATCAGCCTGATCAATATATGTCTTATATATGCCAATAGAAACGGAGAGAGGACAAAGAACAAATAGACACAAAGTAACATGTGTCTGTTGTGTGTATTTTTTATAATGCCAAGAGCAATAATAATGATGCAGAGGGGAGAAAATTTTCTTCAAACTAACCAGGGAAAGAAGTGCAGGAACTACCTCAATTACTTCTGTCTTAGGAAGATTTATTATTCCCGGGCATTGTTTGGATTCACAATTCTTCTTTTCCAAACTAAGATATGGATAAGGAGTAGTCCTAAGTGGTGATGGGGCATTGCCTCTATACATTGCTCCAGCCCTCCAGTATCTCAGACCATATCTCTCCTCCCACAGTTTGGTAGTTCCAGAAAATCCAGTATCCAACTTCATTCCTTTTGTTCTGTCTGAATCTGTGTCATCATGTTCTAGAACCATTCCCATTATATTCACCAGGTCTTTGCAATAAGAAGAAGGACATAATTGGTGGGTGTGCCAGATAAGGTCAATGTCATAAGTTGGAACAGTGAAGCACTTCATGGATCTCTCCTTGTTTCTCTTGATTTGGTGCAAAAACCCTTTGTACCTAGCAACTGCTCCTTCAAGATAGATATCATTGCTCATATGGGGCCTGTCCACCTAATTAAATGCAAAAGAAGGATGACATGAGCACAGCCAAAATCCAATTCCTGCATTGATGATATATTTAGCCAAAACCACCAGAAACCTAATAATTGAAACAATCTTTGACGAGACATGATGATGAAATATAACTTTAACAAGTGGTCATGGTCAAGGCTGATCATGAATGAACAAAAATAGAAGATTATCCTTAGCCAACTTGCCAAATATGGGACAACTTTTACCATTCATGAGAAATTATACCTGGTAGAAAAAGGAACTCTGCCTCTTAACAGCTTTAACCAGATCATACTTGGTAAATTTTTCAACACCAGACAATTGTTCAGAAATTTGATTTGAAAGAGCTCTGGTAGAGTCCATTTCATAAGGCTCATCAGGATATCTAATTTTCCATGCCTGTTCAGTTTCTTCTTTTGAAGCCCCTTCAACAGAGGATACAACATTTTGGTTGTCCAAAATAGTTCCATAGAGTCCCTCGGAATCAGACTTGTATCTCACCTGAACAATAAATTATCAGCGAAATTGCAAGTCAACAAGAATAATGACGAAAAAAAGGTGAGAGAAAAAGAAAATCTGGTCCAAGAAGACTTTACAGGATTCAGTCGATGGCAATGCCAAACCCATTCACAATCAAGAGGGATAACCAGTGGCCCTTCACATAATGGAGATTCTGAATGTTTTGTCAGCAGAGGGAGCCAGTAAACATTGTACCTATTACATAGTTTCTCAACTTTTTGAGCTTAATGTTTGCAAATATTAGAAGAAGCTAACTCTAATGGACTTAACAAAGGCCACATTAACTCACAATGTAACAACTAAAATAAGACATAACAGAAAAAGACTGCATATAAAGACCGAAATTGTTTTTCCGCTCCACAGGTAGTTAGATAAATTACAGGAAAAGGGGTAGCCATGATGTTAATGTTAACGTTAATAATTCGCCTAACGTTATCCCTGATACTTATTGTATGTAATATCCACTCATCAGAAACTAATAGACCAGAAAGCTATAACCAATTTATGATTGAAAATAATGTACAGAGAACAAAAAAAGCAAGAAAAAATCATATTCCCAAACTCGCAAATCAAATTCACAGACAAATTTTTCTTATGATTTTTTTTCGGCCGTAACCTTGTCCGCAAAATTGAAACTCTATGAACGTAATAGGAGGCTTACCTATAGATAGCCATCTCGAGAGCTGGACCTTCATAAAGCCACCTATTCCTGTCAACGGCCGCAAGAAACTTAAGTTGCCTTTTGGCAGCTGCAACAAGGTCAACGTTTATCACAGTTTTCTGGGCTGCTTTCCATTCTAATTCTTGCTCCATTTCCATCTGTCTCACCTTACCATATCAAAAGAGTTATGAACTTATAACTTTTCCCTTCAAGTCATGAAAGCGATCATTCAAGTGATCCTAATTCTTGAAGAAACAGAATTTGATTGCGCTTACCTTCCAAGAATGAGTTGAATTTGTTCGGCCAGAAATCAAGTTATCACCTGAGAGTCTCCCGGCAATTCCACTTAGTCTGATGGTATCAGAACGTTGATTACTTTGGTGGAAAATATCTTTCTGCTGAGTGATTTCAGGGAAGTCGTGAGGGGACTATATAGGCTTGAAACTTGAAAGGTCGCCTTGCGTGGCTTAAAGTATTTCGAATAAGTCAATAATTTACCAAAAAATGAAAAATAAAAAGAAAATAAAATAATAAAATTAATCTCATTTTTTCCCCTTAAAAAATACTTGCTGTGTCCTTATGCGTTCATAATTATAAATTATTTAGATTTACTTTTCTTATTCTTTATTATAACCCACGCTTTCAGCGGTGGATTAGTATAGTATAAAATTTTTAAAATAAATTGTTAAATATTTGAATATCTAAAATTCTTATAATTAAAAATATATTGTCATCATTTTTTCCCTCGTTGTAATTTTTAACTCATTTATTCTTTTGTTTTAATTTTATTTATGAATATTTATAGGGAAATTAATCAATTTCACCTCTAAAATTTGATTATAAAATCATGAAGATTTTGTTTTTTTGGATTTATTGTCCTAAAATATTTTTAATCAGATGCAAAATAACTTAATAGCTTTATGGAGAAATTGAAGAGTTTTTATACTTTTCAATAAATCGAAGAATGTTTGAATTACTCAATTATGGATATGAATCTCTATTAACTTACATTTATTATTTATGAAAAAAATATTTTCTTGTAAATTTAAAGTCAATTAATAAAATGCAATTCAATTCAAGTACTCATTCATAACTTAAAAAGGTCACAACCAGACGAATATAAAGAATGGGGTAAAGAAGAAGAAAAAAATCAAACGAATTAAGGCTCCTTAATCTATTTTATAGATAAAAGTCATGACTTACATTTATTTTTTTTAGAAATGCCGCCTTTGATGGTGGGGGGTTTGGCACTGGGAGACTTTTTATTTTTTTTAATTTATATATATTTATCAACCCCTAAGAACAAACGAATCATGAAATAAATGCAAAAATTACCTATCTGAATTTCACTTGACATCAGAGATGATGTGATCATCATCAACAATTCAAGTTCCTGGACATTGTGTACTAAAAACTTCTTGAAGCCGTTGGGGAGAGAGTGCCGTGTCTTCTTGTCAGAATCGTTGCCAATATTTGGCATCAAAGAGCATCCCCTTAAACTTTCTTCTGATTCTGGAGTCAATACAGTTTGGTCTACGCCAATTGATCTTGACAGAAGATTTTTCGATCACTTTGAGACCTCTTGAATTTCTTAACCCTCTTCTTCACAATCTTGTTGGAAAGTAGAGGCACCGCCATGGCTGCAACTGACCTCATTTTTTTCCCCTACAAATCCACTGTATACATAATCCTTATTAAAAATATATAAAATTGATTGATTAACTGATATAAAAGGAAAAAAACCTTATTAACTATTAACAAAAACACAAGCTAATTTTTTCGAATTAGAACATTTCTACAATCTCATTTTATATAATTAAATAATTAAATACAGACACTTCAAAAAAATATCGACTGAAATAAATACCTCAACACTATCAAATATTAGCAGTTTCCATTATGAATCCCAAACCTACAAAAGAATAGAAAAATTGACAGATATTGAAAGCAATCATGAATAATAAAGGGTTTGGTTAATATAGAGAAAATGAAGAATTTTTCTAGGAAATTCTCAAATGAGATTCTCTCAAACAACTGTTTTGGCAGATTTTGAGAAGCCAAAGCATAATTTTTTTGGGTATTTGTCTTTATTTTTGTATATTATAATAGATTATTGTTGCATTTTTATCAATATTATCCTGTTCTCATTTTTCATAAAATATTTCAATTTTAATGTCTTTTTTTCCAATAGGGATATTAACATTTTGAGTAAAAAAATTTACTTTAATATTGACAAAATGATTACAAATAATTTATAATTAGACACTAACAAAGTGAGTATATATATATTTTTCTTTTTTCTATTCACATTAATATTAACCGACCAAGAGAAGAGATAACCTTTAACTTTATTATTTGTCACTTTGCATGACCGAGAGATAATATTTTTTAATCTAATGAATGGATTCAAGAACCCCTTAAATCATTTGATCATTCTATTATTAATTTCAAGTACACCAAGCAAACGTGTGTTTTACTTTGGGTCTTTCCTTCTTTCTTGTGCCCAAAATTTGAATAAAGTATAATTTGGATTGGTTTGTATTTATTGAAAATCAAAATAAAGAGTATTACTTCTTTATTGTAATTTGAAATATTTTATTTTTTTAATTACGTCTAGATATTGCATATTATATACTCGAATTCAATTATATACATATATCATAAATTACATATATGCATATATAATATTATACAAAGAATTTTACTTGATCAATCTCCCTTTTATTTTGTTTTTTCAATATTTTCTCATAGTAAGGATCCAAATTAACATAATATTTCTTCTAAACATTAATTAAATACTAATATTATTAGAGACAAACAAAAAGGTGGGATTGAATTATTTGGCATAGCTCATTATGAATATGATGCATAACCAATTTTGGTTTTGGTGGGGGGCAGTGTACTAGATTACTTGTGGTAGTACCCATTCACAAAGTGCAGTACAACTCTCCACCAAGAACGGCGAAGGAAAGCAGTACCGTTCCATGCTATTCATAATTATTTGACAAATATCTTCAGCGTACTCAACAACCTCAGACGTACCCTTTCCCCATAATAGGGGATTAGATCGAGTTTGTTCAGTTAGTTAGCTCATAAAAGGATTCAGATGCACGTGTCATTCTCTATTATATTAATAAAAATATTATTTATAATATTTAATTATTAATTTTTTAATATATTTTATATATTAGAATTTTGAAAAATAAAATAAATCTTAAAAAAATTTTATTTTTTAAGTTTCAAAAGTGATGCATAATTGTATAACAAAAATTTGAGCCTCAGAAAAGAAACAGAAGCTGCACAGGTCTTGTGTTTTCATACCTTCTTTTCCCATTTCAAGAATTGCTTCAAAAATATCCCCAAGGGGTATAAGCGAGTTGGTAAGATTGACGTGACGTTTGATTAACTCCAATGGCAGGCAGAGGTTCGAAACCCGTTGGGCATAGAACATGGATATTAAATTGCCATTCGTTACGTCCTCTTTGTTTGTCCTCTGCCAGTTCGTGCACATCCCTAATTTATAACCTGCTGGTACAAGGGGCCTTGTCGTGATTAGTGGGAGGGATTTCGTCCGTAATGGGACTTTCCCCTTAATCCAAAGAATTGCTTCGAAAATGAAGTAAAATCCCAATCTTCAATTCCTCTGCTGATCAGAGCTACTGTCTAACTAACACGAAATTACTTAAATTAGATTATTAACCTATATGGCATTGATGCATTCTCTAAAATCAAGCCAGCCAAAACGGTTTTGAAAGACAATAAAAGTAGTAATTAAATCTGGCCAAGTTTTGGCCCTAAATTTGGATCAAGAAATGATTCCTCTCTTGCCAAAGTTTAGACATGCTTTGTTTAACTTACTTTCTGGCCTCCTTGTATTCTGCTTCTGGGGTTTCCTCACCACCCTGAGACCCTCTTGAGGAAACGTTACCTGCGGCCATGCTCTGTCCTATCTTTGACAGTGCCCTATTTGCTGTCTCAAGCTTTGCTTTGATTTCGTCAACATTATCGTTGTCTTTGACATTCCTTAAGTCTGAAACTGCTGACTCAATTTCAGTCACAACCTCAGATGGAAGTTTATCCTTGTATTCTCTTAGATGACCCTCAATGCTATGTATGGTTGCATCAGCAGAATTTTTCAATTCAATCAGTTCTTTTCTTTCCCTGTCTTTCTCCGAGTGCAACTCGCTTGCTCTAACCATCTTTTGGATCTCATCCTCTGAAAGCCCTCCTGAAGAACGAATTGTAATCTGTTGTTCTTTACCAGTGTTCTTGTCTTTTGCTGAGACAGTAACAATTCCATTTGTATCAATGTCAAAAGCTACTTCAATTTGTGGTAATCCCCTGGGGGCAGGTGGGATTCCATCAAGATTAAACTCTCCTAGCATTTTGTTATCCGTTGCCATTTGACGTTCCCCTTGGAACACTTTAATTCCTACTGCTGTCTGGTTATCTGCCGCTGTAGAGAAGACCTGTGGCCACGATAAATGAACCATGAACATATATCAAACCATGTAAAAGATATACCCAAAGAAATAAAATTTTTGACAATAGATGCCTCAAGAAACAATTTTTATCAGCTGTTTTTCAGAAAACAACTCCACAAACACTACTCATATCATCGGGACATGAACTGGACAACACTTGGCATAATTCAAAGACACAGCAATTGGAGTCTAACCTCTACTAAGCAAAGAACACATAGTATTGACTTAAAAATTTTGATTGAGATGTTTACCCAGGAAGTTTATGCCTAAAGTTCTTACATTATGTAGAATTGCCAATGACAAACAAGGTATGTATTTTACAACATACCAAACAATAGAGCATCTTCATGCCATACACAGTAACCTTGTTGTAATGTTCAAAAGACCATCATCATAGGCAAAACACTCTTTAAGTATAGAATAGTCTTTGGATGATGCAGGTAAGATATATGTGCTTTACCAAATATCACTGAAATGTAAGCAGATTAAACTTTCTAAGATTTTTAATCTAGGAGGAAAATCAAAGCAAGTAGACTGACCTGAGATTTCTTTGTGGGAATTGTAGTATTCCTGCTGATCAACCTAGTGAAAATGCCACCAAGTGTTTCTATACCAAGAGACAGAGGAGTAACATCCAATAACAGCAGATCCTTCACATCACCACGTAGAATACCACCTTGAATGGCTGCTCCCATTGCCACTGCCTCATCTGGATTAACCCCTTTGCTTGGGGTCTTCCCAAAAATTTCAGCCACCACTTGCTGCACCTTTGGGACTCGTGTCATCCCTCCAACAAGGAGAACTTCATCCACATCCTTCGTGGATATCCCAGCATCCTTCACACAGTTAATGCAAGGAGATCTAGTCCTTTCAATCAAGTTATTCACAAGTGCCTCAAATTTTGATCTCGTTAAAGTCATTGTAAAATGCTTGGCACCAGAAGTATCTGCAGTTAAGAATGGCAAGTTGACTTCTGTCTGAGAAGTTGAGGAAAGTTCAATCTTAGCCTTCTCAGCTGCTTCTCTGAGCCTTTGCAGAGCAAGCTTGTCTTTTGATACATCCATGCCCTCTTTCTTTTTAAACTCACTAACCATGTATTCCAGCATTGCATTATCAAAATCCTCTCCACCCAAGAATGTGTCTCCATTGGTAGCTTTCACCTGTTATGAGGACGTTAAACAATGAATATATCAAGAAAATGTAATAACTAAAAATGTGAAATTAATTACTACCTCAAAGACACCATTTGATATCTCTAAAATGGAAACATCAAATGTTCCACCTCCAAGATCAAAAACTGCTATTAATCCTTCCTTGTTATTTAAACCAAAAGAAAGGGCAGCAGCTGTGGGTTCATTAATTATTCTTTCAACAGTAAGACCTGCTATCCTCCCAGCATCCTTTGTAGCTTGTCTCTGTGCATCATTGAAGTATGCTGGGACTGTAATAACTGCTCTGCTAATAATTTTGTTAAGGTAAGATTCCGCTGTTTCTTTCATCTTAGAAAGAACAAATGCGCCAATTTGACTGGGGGAGTACTTCTGCCCATTAGCTTCAACCCAAGCATCTCCATTGGGAGCTTTGACTATCTTATAGGGTACCATATTCATTTCTTTCTGTGTCTGGGGATCACCAAATCGTCTCCCTATTAGTCGTTTTACCCCAAAAATTGTGTTTGTTGGGTTGGTTACAGCTTGACGCTTAGCTGGGGTTCCAACAAGGAGCTCTCCGCTCTTATTGATAGCAACAACTGATGGGGTTGTCCGAGCCCCTTCAGCATTCTCAAGCACTTTGGGACTCTATAAACAGAATTAGACAAATAAAGAAAATATCACCCAAAAAAAAAAAACCTAAGAAGGGAAAGTGAAAATGAAAGGCAGACCTTTCCAATTCCATCCATAATAGAAACACAAGAATTTGTTGTTCCCAAGTCAATGCCAATGACATCCTCCGCAAGTGGCTTTGAACTGCAACCAAGGAAGAGTGTGTTAGCAGTATGGACAAGATCAATAGACCACTAGCAAAGAGATGAGAACTTCTGAATACCTGAACCATCTTGGACGTGTAGATGACCTTATCAACGGAGAGGTCGTGGCAGAAGTTGTCTTCGCATTTCCCACCAACTACAATTAAAGAAAGATATGTTAATTTTTCAATGATTCTTGATTATTAATTCTTGAAAAATATACTTTCCTGATGATCATGAGAAAACATGCATAACTCCAAAGCCAGAGGAAAGTCAATGAAACAGGACTAGACATGGGAGATGAGCAGGGTTTGAGCTTGAACCTAAAACAAATATTAAAGGTTTTTTTTTTTTTTTCTTTTTCTTGACAAGTTTAGATGCAAGTAGCATCCTATAGATTTATAGAATCTACCATAAAGCCAGCAAATATAACTCAATCTCTATCCAATGTATCATGCTCAGGGGGGAATATACAAGCAGAAAATTTCCTTATTTCTACCATTCAAACAACCAACTCTCAAGCTTTTGAAATAATATATACTAGTGTATCCAACAATCATTTATCTAAATTGCAGCCACATCAAAGACAGCCACAAGATTACATCATTAGCTACCATGTAAAAACCTTAAACGATTCAAAAGCCCATATATCCAAATGTAAATCACAAATTCCCCAAACCCACAATCAAATTCATCAAATTAGGGTACAATAATAAGACTTACAGGGTTTGAATTGTAAGACGAGCAATGCCGACGCATTGTGAAAAACAAGAGAATAGCAAAAAAACAAAGACGAATGTGCATAATGAAAAGTGAAAGCTTGAAGGAGAAAGAGAGACTGACAGATCTAACAGCAGCAAAAGGAGAAGAATGAAATTCTCGCCTCCGAAGCGAGCGCAAAATCATTGACGTCGCCATGAAATTTGATGCTCGCTTCTCCTGCTCTGCACGAAAGCCTCTGCGCAAAGAGGTTTAACGCCGGGTTTAAGCCTTCAATTGGATGACTCTTTATAGTAACTGGACTTTGCTTTCTTGGACAGGGGGAAACTCAAAAAAGTCAAAAAAGGATTCGTTCTTCCGGATTATTTCTATTTATATATAAATATAACAAGATAAAAAATTAAAAGAACATTCAATTTAATACTAATATAACCACTTTCTTCCTTAAATACAGTAGGATAACCATATTAATAATATATTTAAGAATAACCATATCATATTTAAAATACTTTTAAAATTTAATTGTTATCTTTCATTAAATGTATATACATAATCTATAATTAAGGAGAAAAAAAAGTTTAGAACAATTAAATTTAACGATAAGAAGCATAAATATATATTTTAAAATTCCATTTTAGTATCTGTATTGGAGTTTTTTTTTATTCATTTCAACTTTTCTTTCCACATTCTAGCCTCCTCCCTTCCCCCCCGCAAAAAAAAAAAAAAAAGAAAAAGAAAAACCTTTCTCCCACTACTCAAGTTATTCCATAATTTTTTTCTTTAAATTACAGGGAACTGTGCATGCACAAAGATTTCTCTCAAAATGTGCAATCAGTATAGCATTAGCTAGGGAACCTATATAAAAAATACACACAGCAAATCATTAACTATACACATACATCAGGAAAACACCTAGGGAGATAATTCACCTCAAAATACATCTTAATTATTACAAGAATCAGTTTTTAGCTTTAACTCAGTAGTTTCAAGCAGCAAGCAGATGACTGATTCAGGTTTCCTACTCCAATCAAGATTTCAGGATTCATATACAAAGTTCAGTTGAGGAAGAGTGAAAATTCTGCAGATATCCTGCTTGTTGGAATTTGAACGCTTTTTATCATGATTTGTCTGATGATGTTTGTTTTTCTGAGGCAGCATTCTTTTCCAAGTATTCCTCCTCAATAGTTTCCTTCAAAATAAATAGCCTTTGGATGACAACCGGTTGATCCATCTGCCTGGCTTCTGTGATTTCTGACTCTTCCTTGCTCAGAGTGTATGCATCCAGCATTATCTTAATCCATTTGTGTAGCTCCTTCGGAGAACTGCTCCAGCATGGAAAAAGAAAAATGATAAATAACGTAAAATTCAATAGCAGCAGACAATCGAGGAAAAAGTTTTACGAGTCCTATTACGTGTAAATAGCATTGGGGTCTTTGGCATCATGCTCATCACCAGGGGAGAAAGTTGTAGCCAAAGCTGAAAATCTCTCCTCAGGATCTATGATGTTCAACAAATGCTTCAGTAACTTTATTTCTTTTGGAGCAATACTCCTTAAGCTACTCTGTGTGGCCCTGTACAGGCAATACATTATGTCCTTTACCTGTTACAAACTAAGTCAATATTAGGGACACTGGTGACAAATCTAGTACTCGACCAAATAATATATAGATATGCATTGCCGGTAATCAGAGTTGAAACAGGCAGTAACTTCTGGATTTTATTTGTGTTTTGGTCAGGTGGAGTGCGTAAACCCAGATGTCTGTGTATGAGTAAACTAGTTCTCTCCTAAAGTTCAAGATCATTTAAGTTGATGGTATTAGCAATGTTCAAAGTATCAACTTAAACTACTTTAGGATATTGGACTATCTATAACTGGCATTTCAAATGAGATGATGCACAAGTCTACACAGACTACAGTGTAAAGCAAAAGTACAATCATTAGGTGACAACCAGTAAAATTGAAATAAAATCGCAGAAGGTCTTTGACAACCAGTACAATTATTAGGAGTATCGTTGTAGAGAAGGTTCTTACATCACTTTTTAACGTATTTGAAATAAAATCGCAATCTACAACACAAATATCAAATTCAACCTAATACATTTCCGAACGAGGAGAATTTCAATTTAAGCTGTCCATTTTCAACACAAATTATGAGATTCTACTCAGAAGCAGAAAGACAAATCCAAGTTGATACATCATCAGATTGATAAATTTCAATGAGATAGAATACTTTGATGATTTTAAGTATCAACCAAAAATCCTTCTTAATCAGACATCATATTAGTTAAGAAACAAAGCATTCTCTAGAAGCTAGTGCCAGTACCTCATTCCTCATAGTAGTTGACTCTTTTGCAGAAGCCCATGCACTGTTTATCAAGACGATCAAAGAAGAGTCAAGTTCTTTTGCCTTGGCAAGGCTTTTGATCTTTTCACATGCTATATCCACCGAAGGCGAGTTCAAGATATCATCAAATTTAGCTTGCGCAGAATCTAATGTATCCACAATCTCAAGGGTTTTATCATAAGCACTTACTGCTGACAAGCATCTCGCCACAAGTCTGGCAACAGCTGCATAAACAGTGAACAACAACTTGTCATTCTAGCTATATGAAAATATCTTTCATGCTCAAAACCAAACAAAGAATACTTATAATAGCAAATGTAATCAAGATCAAAAGGTAGGGAGGCTCTCTGATTCATCTCATGTCTATGTCTATATCTGATTGGATGACATCAATATCACTAATCAAATGATTTGCTTATGGTTGAAGAGGTAGTGAGGATAGACTTTCCATGAAATTCCCAGTTAGTATAGTCAATAGAAGTATAGAACAATCTTCTTGTCATTGAATTCATCCATGAAGAATAAAGACTTCATCATGATCTACAAATAGCCAAAATACACGCAGGAAAAATAAGTGTCTTTCTAGGAAAAAATTCAATCCCACAATATCTATCATTAATTGAGATTTTTTCAATATTATCTTTTACTTAAATCCTAGAATAACTCATTGGATAATAAATACTTAGTGAGGAAAGAGAAAGGGTAATTTAGACAGCTTGGATATAAAAAGAGGACTCCTTAGTTGGCAAGCACCTAATTTGGAATGGAGGTAGTAATAATTTTCATCTTGATCCACGAATAACCAGAAAAGGTGCATGATAATCTTAATATCTTGACGAAGTGGTTATACCAAGTGAAGCTGTCTATCCGGGGCCATATGCTTACACAATAGTTTGATACAATGCCAAAAATCCATTCTGCCATCCTCCAGTACAAGAGTCAAGCTAGATTTATTGTCTCTCTGTTGTTTCTTAAAATTAGAGCATTTAAGAACCTAGACCGATAAGGGGCAATGTACACTTATTACCATCTCGGTCCTCCAAGCTATCATATGTTTCTGAAAGCAGAGCGAGATGGCGAAAAAATTCATCAGTAAAATCCTTGCGCCTTTTAGCAACAATGACATTTAAGTCAGTTGGGCTGTCTTGTATCTCTTTGAGAAGTTCAGTGTGTCTTTCCATCTCCTCATCAATCTGCAATCCCTTTCCTGGTCAAATTCTAATCCCAGAACACTCAACTTCAATTGGCAATCTAATAATTAATACATCTCCAAAAACATTAAGGAAAGAAAAAACTACCTTCTTTACTTTTCTTGCTAAAGTAGTCAACTTTTTCTTCATTACAGTATCATTTTCAGTATCAGCTCGTGCAGAACACCGAGTATAGAACCTATCCCTGTATTTCTCCCACTCATCCCGAAAAACCAAATACTTCCGCCAATCCTTTGATTTGGGTTTCTCACTCAAGAACACTTCAATCATCTTATCACAGAACTGGGTTATTGTAAACCCCGCTGCCACTTCAACATCAACGTCTTCCCCCAAGGATGCAGTAGACACACTGCTGGCACTTAACCCTGCACATAAAGTAGGTTCAAAGAAAAAAAAAACAAACATCAACCACAGAAACCAAAAATTAAGAATGAAAAAAAAAACAGAGTTGAAACAAAGTTATAATTACTTGTTGTGGAAGGGCTTTTTCTCCTTGTAGGCGCTCTGAGGGGGTAAATTAAAGAATGCTTAAGGGATGAAAGGGATAAGGTGGGTATTCTGGAAGTAATTAAAGGTAATTCTGCATTGAAAGAGAAGACGTTTGTGGTGAATAAAGAAGGTTTCGTGGTGGTGGAGACGATTGTCTCAAGGCCTGAAAGATTGGCCATGCTCTGCCTTGGTCAGTAAGGGAAAAGATTGGAATTTTTCTACAAGAACAGAGCGGGAAGTACGGAATTCATTGTGGATAAACCCTTCGCACGGCGTCGTTTTCAGGTGTTTTAGAACCCATCTAAACCCCAGACCTAGGGTAGGTTTCTTGATTTTCTGCATCTGGGGCTAGAATGACCTTTTATTGCTTTTGGATAGTTTAAATTTGGGTAGATGCTAAACAAGTCCCAAAACTTTAGCCTCTTTGTCAATTGAGTGCTTCAGTGTTTGTTTTGTCAATTGGGTGCTTAAATGAGGTTTCCGATAGAATCATAAATGGTAAATGGATACGGAATGGAAATACCGAAAGGTCCGAAATGCCATGGAAACCTTCAAAGAGTGATTAATTACCTGGTCAATGGACTAGAAATGGCATAAAAAACCTTGTCTAGTTTCAGGTTTTGATTAATTTACAATTCTTGAGCGTTTTAGAGCATTGATTCTTTATGCTGAAATTTTATGATTTCAATGAAGATTTGTGCTTGTGGTACAGAAAATTGAAGTAAACTTAACGCAGCATCCTGCCACTCTGCGTAGCTGATGAATTCCAAAAGTTCAAGAATCTGTAAGCAACAAATATGCAATGTACCCAACCATCAAGGTGTATTGCCGGAATTTGTCGGAAAGGGTTACCAAATTTTCAGAGATGCGGGTATGGAAATACAGCAGTTCAGCAATTTCCAGAGATCGGAGTAAGTAAATAAAGACGTTCAGCACAAAGCCATTTAGGAATTGATTTCAGTCGATGGCTTTTTGGCCATTCAGCACGGTTACACCCTTCATTCTTTGTCAGTTTGCATCACAACCAACAAGGCATCCACAGAAACAACCGCGACAGGAGAATTTTGAGCTCCGAAAGCACAGCCAAAATCGATAACTTCATTTCCTTCTGGAGAACAGGGATTTATGTTATTAAAATGACCGGGGAAAAAAATCTGGGCTTTTTGCTTTATGGTCTTTAAAGCCTGTGATTTTTTATTTTTTTATTTTTTATCAAAGGGCTTAAAGAATCAGCCCAAATGACAAAATTGATTGGGACATACGGCAATTCTATGCAAAGGTTACTGCAGATTTAGTCAAGTTATACTTGTATAATCGACATGATTTAGTATATGTCTTTCAGTCGTATGTTTCTGATGTTCTAGGTCTTTGCAATCTGCATATATATCCAAGATTGTCTGGAGGGAAAAGATGATGAAAGGGTTGTCAGGATTTGGCTGTAAAAGGCATAGACAAACAATTGAAGTTAGTGGATGAAGGAAACAAAGATGGAACTTTCATCTTATCGATCAGAACAGCTGAAACGGATTGCTCAATGCTAAATTGGCATGAGGATGCCTTGGAAGTGCCTCCTCTGATAGGTTCCACAGCTGTATTAAGTCCCTTTCTTTAACTTCCTTTTTAATTCCCCTTCGGGGGCTCCAGAAAACTTGGGGGACCCAATAGACCTAGGCCTTAAGAATTAGTTTTTCCATTTCTCTCCCATAAGCTTGCTTGTTTAGTCCCAGATTAGTCTGAAATGGGACATATTGGTAATGGTAATATGTCTGACACAGTTATAGACATTGGAAAACCTACCAATTTCAGTGGTGGGGTTGAGTTCTCAAACCTGACTTATGCAGTGATTAAGCAAAAGAAGGATGTTAATGGGAAATGGGTGAAGAAGGAAGTCGATTTATTACATAAGATCACAGGCTTTGCACCAAAAGGATCCATCACTGCAGTCATGGGTCCTAGTGGTGCTGGAAAATCCACCTTCTTAGATGGTTTGGCTGGACGAATTGCAAGTGGAAGTCTAAGGGGCAGGGTTTCTCTTGACGGGGTGGATGTTAGCCCAAGCTTGATTAAACGGACTTCAGCATATATAATGCAGGAAGATAGGCTCCTCCCCATGCTCACTGTCTATGAAACACTGATGTTCGCTGCTGATTTCAGATTGGGCTCAATCTCAAGGACCGAGAAAATAGAGAGAGTGGAGAAGCTGATTGAGCAACTTGGTTTGTCTGTAAGTTAATCCATCTGCTAACGTCCTTGACTGCTTAGATTCTTCCATCATCCCTTACCTATGAAGATGTTTGCTAGATCTTACCAAACTTCATGTTTGGATGATTATTTCTTGTGATGCAGACATCCAGGAACACTTACATAGGTGATGAAGGGACTCGAGGAATATCTGGAGGTGAGCGTAGAAGGGTCTCAATCGGGGTTGATATCATCCATGGCCCTACTTTGCTCTTCTTGGATGAGCCTACTTCAGGTCTTGATTCCACCAGTGCTCACAGCGTAATAGAGAAAGTACATGATATTGCCTGCTCTGGGAGCACTGTCATTCTCACAATTCATCAGCCTTCATCCCGCATCCAGTTGCTTCTTGATCATCTCATAATCTTAGCTCGAGGACAGTTGATGTACCAAGGATCCCCCAAAGATGTGAGCCTCCACCTTTCAAGACTTGGGCGCAAAGTTCCAAAGGGGGAAAACCCAATTGAGTATCTAATTGATATAATCCAGGAGTATGATCAGTCTGAGCTTGGAGTTGAGGCTCTTGCTGAGTTTGCTCTTACAGGCATGAAACCTCCACCATTGATTGATGAGATGTCAGCTTCAACTATCCTTCCATCACCAGCACAACCTCAACGTTCTGGTCATCGGGTGGCTGGGGATCGTGACAAGTCAAGAAAACACCTTCATTTACACACAGGAACCGATGATGATGACTTTGACAACAGTGTGAAGAGTCCATGGAACACATCAAGGTCTTGGACCCAGAGTGGAGTTATTCGAGCTCTAAAATTCACCCCCACCAGGCAGTCTGAGGAACAAAGAAATCAGAACACTATGAGGTAACAATAATTTCCTCAAACCTTGGTATAGTGCAATAGATTTCCTGTCCCAGAATAGAAACACAATAGACTTACTATGCAAGTTCCCAACATCTGAATTCCTGCAGCTAAATTCTGAAGAGACTGATTTCCTGCAATTGATTTCTGATATTCATGGGGTTCTTATGCAGTCCAGCTCCAGGCTTCTACACTTACTCTAGCGACATGTTTCAAGGCACTCCAACACCTCAGAGCAGCGACTACACTGTCAATGAAAACGATTATCTGACCCCTGCTGCTCAAAACAATATGGATTATCAACATCTTGGCCCAAAATTCTCCAACAACTACTTCACTGAGACATGGATTCTCATGCGTAGAAATTTCATAAACATTAGGCGTACCCCTGAACTTTTCCTCTCAAGACTCATGGTGCTCACAGTAATGGGGATCATGATGGCTACCATGTTTTGGCATCCCCCAAAGTCAATGCAAGGAATCACAGATCGCATTAGTTTCTTTATTTTCACAGTCTGTCTCTTTTTCTTTTCTTCCAATGATGCTGTCCCTGCTTTCATTCAAGAACGCTTCATCTTTGTCCGTGAAACCTCTCATAATGCCTACAGGGCCTCTTCATACACCATTGCCGGTGTGGTTACTTACCTTCCTTTCCTTGCAATTCAAGCTGCCGTCTATGCTGTTATAGTCTGGTTTGCCTTAAAACTCCGAGGAAGATTTTGGTATTTCTTGCTTGTGCTGTACATGTCTCTTATTTCAACCAACTCATTTGTGGTATTCATCAGTTCAGTGGTGCCAAACTACATATTGGGTTATGCAGCAGTCATTGCTTTCACTGCTCTATTTTTCTTGTTTTGTGGGTACTTCTTGAACAGCCATGATATTCCAAAATATTGGAAGTGGATGAACTACATTTCAACAATGACATATCCATATGAAGGGCTGTTGATGAACCAATACCAGACGGCAGAGAGTTTTGGAAAAAACTCTGCTGACCAGGATGTTACCGGATTTGGGATTTTGCAGTCACTGCATATTTCACCGGCGGAATCAAAAATGTGGGAGAAAATCTACTATATGATGGGGTTTGCAGTGATCTACAGAGTTCTATTCTATATAGTTCTTCGCTTCTTCTCCAAGAACCAGAGAACATAGTGACCTTAAGGGGAAGTAATGGTCTTGAATATGTATTGAAGCTAGCTTTATGCTCTAAACCGCTTCATGGATGATGTTCTTTCTGAGTTCTTATGTGCTTATACTGCTTAAACGCCTGGATTTCATTCTAATTACTGTTAGTGACAATGGACAAGAACATCATTTTGAATGGTATTGTTTTAATAGTGCCAAACACTGTCAAATATAGTTTTAGGTTGAGCATCCATGAATTCGCACATCTTGAAAAGGGTCACTTTTCCAGTTTTCTTGAATGCTAAGATTTTAGACACATGAAGAATTCGCAGAAATGACAACAGAAGTTTAAAGGTCCAAACCCTTGCTTCCGTTTTCCCCAGAACTACCAAGAGAGAAAAAATTACTCCCGCATCTCTAAATACAGGTGATTGTTATTAGTTAATTTGTTTTTTTATATATATTATTCTTCTAACAATATATTCATGGATACTGAGTTCAAATTTCTAAAATGATGGTTATTTGATATTTTAGAAAGAGAAAAGTTACTTTGATTTAGTATTTATCAACGATGTTTACTAATCATCGATACGATCCTCAAGATAGATGCTCAGAATATGCCAAACATACGTTAAAATCAATGATTTTCCATATACCTTGTTGATTAAACATATAAAAAAAGACCACTACTAGAAAAAACCTTGAATCTTCCTAGAGCAAAGTCTAAAATGCAGATTAAATTATTTGGCCGCTTCCACCACCCCAAAAAATCAAGAAAAGAAAGGAAAAAGACAACAGCATGAAGAATATAAATATGCTACTCAATGATGGAGTTCTTGTGCAAGCGTTGAATAGCTCCTAATTTGAGAGTATAAGACATTTAAGGTAACTTTCACCGGTTTCTCGGTTACCAAAGCCAAACAGGTGGCCGTTATTAGCCTTTCCGGTGGCTTCTGATTTCTTGGTGTCAGTGGCCATGATAATAGGATCAAAATTTTGGATTTATTCTAAAAATTAGACGGTTTTTTTAATATGGTATTACAATATTAGTAGTAGTAGTCGCAGCATTTATGTATTGACATGATTGTCCAACCTTTAGACAGTTTTCTTAAAAAGTATATTTAATTTAATTTTAACTTTTAAATGTAAATATCTACATATAACCTATTCACATAAGCCATTGTCCAAAGAGAAAATTCTTCAATAATGCATTCATAAACCTAAATAGTAATAGAATTAATAAGACAAGTCATTTCCCGGATTTATGTGACCTATTCACCTGATAAAAAAAAGCCTCAAAGTATAAATAAATGTCCTTCACTTTGAGTAATAAATAGAAAGTAATCCAAAGATATTTCCTTGAAATTGAATCAATTTTGATTTGCATAATTTTCTTTAAATAAAAAAAAAAAAAAAAAAAAGACATGGACATAAAATATTTTTAATATTATAATGTCAATTTTTTAGTGTGTGAAGGGGGGAAAACTTTTATGGTCGATTCGGCGCCAAAAAGGTTCTGAAGCTTACAACGAAACTTCAACTTTGAAATGTATATAATTTATTGGAAGGTTTCAAGCAGTGATTTGGTGGACATTGGATATTCTCTACTGGAACTGAATCACTAATGAATTTTAAAGGAATTAATTATTAGTCCTTCCTTTGAGGCAAAAAGGTGACTACATCCGAATTCATTTTATATTCAGGAAAAAGAAAATTTTCGATTTTTATTTATATTCCCTTGACAATTGACGTGAAGAAATTGGTTTTCTTCCTGTCCAATTGGCATATAGTGATTAGTATTAAGCCATAATTAAATAAATTAATTATGACCAGGATTGCCAAAGTTGATTTCCATGAAGATGCTCTTCCGAGTAACAGACAAGAGCAGAGACGAATTCTCCATGGCCACGTATGACGACTGAGGGATGCTCCGCCCTCATTATTATACCCTAATTATAATAAAATTAATCAGTAATTTTAAATTGCCAAAAAAAAGGGGAAATTTTTTAAATAATACCTTCATCAAAACAAACCAATCAAATTAATTGAAATTACAAATCAATCATTTTGGGTAGTCAAATTAGAGCTTCCCTCACCTGCTTCATTGAAGTCAATCCTAGATCATTCCTGCAAATTTACATGATTCAGATGCCTTTCTGTCTCGGGGCACCCAACTTTTATCCTGGGATGAATATCAAGTTCTAATGTGCTGCACATGAAGAAATATCAAGAAGTATTTCTCGATTGATATTATCCTGTTACAATCAGGACTCAAGAAGAGATCAAGCTGCTGGGATTCAGAGGATCTAGTAAGAGCTGTACAGATTTGAGAAGATTCTACGTGTGATTATGAGTTTGATGACCCCATGGAGCAATTTTGCTTCATCATAAGATGATGATGGGAGGGTTGGGAACTTGGAAAACAAGGCTGATCATCTCTTTTATCTTTTGCCTCTTCATACATCTCCAATCTTCTACTGCACAAGAAGGTATGCATGCGAAGTTCACAACTTCAGATCATTAAAAGCAAAATTCTGTGGAACTGTTAAAAGACAATACTTTTACCCTCTGAGTACATAATCTTCTACTTGTTTCTTCAAACTCCACTTATAACCTCCAAAACCTGCAATTAAAAATTGTCAAAACATAAGCAGTAGCATAACATACTAGACTAAACAGGAAAGACTTATTAAAAGACAACAAGCAAAACAAAAAATTCTAGAGTTGGCCTAATCTGTTGTGCATTCTCGAAGAATGATCAAAGAAGAAATCAGTTAACCTTGATAACCGAAAGGACAGCAGCGCACTATATATAGGATATCCTTTCTCTAATGATAAAAAGATAGGGATTCATCCTTCATAAGATTCGGGAGAAAAGAAAAACAAAGATCAAGTAGAAACTTGTACATATATATGTATATTTCTCATTTTAATTTCAGGAAGTGTTTACAACAGGATTTGTAAGCATAAAGTGCTGTGCAAATGGAAATGTAACTGAGACTACTACTAATATAGTCTGGATAAATGATGAGAGCTGGTATCCTGACTATCAGAGTTGTGAAGATATAAAAAGTTCAGTCCAGAAAAACAGAGACTATGATAAAACACGTGTTTTTTCCTCTGATGTTGCTGGGAAATGGTGTTATAACCTAACCACAACGAAGGATCAAAACTACTTAGTAAGAGGAACATTTCTTCCTGGGAACCTGCAGACATTGAATCCTGGTCATTTCTTCAAGGTTTCAGTTGATGCTATAATAATAGGACTGGTGAACTTGTCTAATGAATCAAAGATTGAGGCAATCTTCAAAGCAAGCAAAGGATACGTTAATTTCTGCTTACTAAAGGAAAAGGGAGAACCCTATATTTCAAAGCTTGAAATAAGACCTCTCAGCCCAAGTTATGTGAGCTTTGCACCCTCTAGTGTGCTCAAGCTTGTAGATAGAGTAGATGCGGGGAATCAAGGAAAAGATATCAGGTAAATTTTTATTTCTAGACTTCACATTAATCAAGAAGGCAACAACGCCCCCCTCCCAACCACCCCGTCCAATTATTCTTTGCACCCACTGCATTCATGTTTTTCATAAATCTCAAGAACATGGTTAACCATTTCCTTCCTGGGGGACACTTGCAATTTCAGGTACCCTCTTGATCAATATGATAGAATCTGGCAACGAGACTTACATACTGATCCATCGGCTAGCCACATATCTTCATTTACTGCCAACCTTTCCAACAATACATCCGAACTGACATTACCTCCTATCCAAGTATTACAGACAGCCCAAAGCCATCCAGAGCGGTTGGAGTTCTTGTATGAGAACCTGGATCCTGGGTACTACGGATATCATTTGTTCCTCTATTTTCTTGAACTCAATGATTCTGTTCAAGCAGGTCAAAGGGTGTTTGATGTATATGTCAATGAAGAAAAGAGAAGAGAGGTTGATATAGTGCTTGGGGGTTCTCGAAGCTATGCAGTCATTCTGAATGTCACAGCAAATGGCCATCTCAATCTGACCATGGTCAAGGCCTCAAATGTATCCCAGTTTGGACCAATGATCAATGCTTTTGAGATTTTACAGGTTTATCCTCTACTGGTTCAAGAGACAGTCCAAGAAGAAGGTAAAGATGCATCAAGTTCATTGTTTGGTAGAACTATACATGAAGTTAAGAAATAACAAGAAATTCCTTTATTTGTTTTGATAAAAGTACCTGAATTTAAGCTCTCGTGTCTTTCAGTGAATGCCATTCTGGATGTGAAGAATGAATTGTTGCTGAGCAATCCAGATAATGAAGTTATAAGGAGCTGGTCTGGGGACCCTTGTATTCCTGTTTCCTGGCCTGGACTGTTTTGTCAAATTTCCAATGCTTCCTCCATGATAACTAAAATGTAGCTTTCTAATCTTTCATCAGCAGTAAACTTTGTGCTATCGGAGCATTCTTATAATTTATTCAGTAAAGTTAATAATCTTGTTCTACAAAATTTCTGTGGCAGAAATCTTTCCTCCTCCAGGCTTGACGGGCAACTTCCTCCCAGCATCACCAAGCTGTATCATCTCAAGGAATTGTATGAACTGAACTCCTTGTCTAGTCCACTTACTGTGTTTGTTTCTTGAATTGTAGCTATTCATGCCTCTTACAGCAATCTTTTTATTGTTGACCTTACATATGATTTTGTAGGAACATGAGCAACAATTACTTCACTGGCACAATCCCAGGATTCTCAACATCCTACTCCTTGACCTCCATGTAATTTATCTTTTTTCTAAGAAAGCATTCAAAGGTTCATTACATTTTTAAATTCCAGCAAGCACCATGCACTATAACATTCTCATAATGGATCAATTTTTTTTGATAGAAATCATAATATCATTTGAAGATCATCAGCAATACTTTTCCAACTTCCACTTATCTCCTAAACGTAATATACAGTTAAGGAAATAACCTTCCTGTTTATGAAGATCTGACTAAATTTACTTCGACTTTTAAGGGATATAAGCCACAACAATCTCATGGGAAACATTACAGAGTTGTTAACCTCCCTACCCAATTTGACTACATTGTAAGTGCTCTAAGATGCAAATATAATGTAATAAGCGTTTTGGTTAGCTTAAAATGTCTAATTCAATATTTTCCCTCATCTTTGTTCAGATATTTTGGATGCAATTCTGGACTCAACAGTGGACTTCCAGCCAACCTTGATAGATCAAAGCTTACTACAGAGTACAAATTCTTATACTTCAAGGAATCTAGTCTAAGATAAAAAGGAATAATGTCCATAAGCATTTGACGTTTTATGAGTAATCATGACCTCTTAGGTGGGTGGCTCAATTAAGAGCGAGACGATCTGATTAATTTTTTATGTCCTGAATTTCAGCGAAGGAATATGTAGCACTAAAGCATCTGCACATTCAGGGCAAGGCATTGTCAAAGGTGCAGTTGCAGGAGGTTGTCTCTTGGTAGCCCTAGCAGTTGGAATTTCCTTAGTTTGCATTTACAAAAGAAAATTGCCATCTGGTAGAAAGTCTGAAGCAAAAGGGCATCCCATGACAAAGAGTAAGCATTTATCTGGCTTCAAATTTCATCATCTGCTACCCATCACTTCAAGTGGAAACTATAGGCATCAGAGAATTCACCAGTTTCTAATTTATACATTTAATAGTACTAAGTTCAATAACCACTAGGTTTCCCTCTACAACATTAACAAAGCTTTTGAAATTGCAGATGCAGTGCACTCAATACCTAGTTCAGACATTTTGCTACGGTCAATATCCGTCCGAAGCTTTACTCTGCAATACATAGAAACCGCTACGCAGAAGTACAAAACCCTAATAGGTGAAGGTGGATTTGGATCTGTTTATAGAGGCACTCTTCCTGATGGACAAGAAGTGGCTGTGAAGGTCCGATCAGCCACTTCAACACAAGGAACACGTGAATTTGACAATGAGGTGATAATCCATATAAACTATTGTCACTAACAATGTCAGTGTTTCAACTTGAAAAGGCACAAGGATTCACAAGAAAAGTTTTACCAGTCCAAATTTAAAATATCATTCCACCGACTAGTATCACTTCAATGATCACATTAATATGCAACTCTCATTTCTTACTCTTTAATTTTATATGCATATCCAAATCATTAACTGATTTTGCAATCAAGGGTCCAGCCTTTTCTCTTTCTAAACTCATTGTTCATCTACACATTGCATTTGCACCAGATACCATCTTACATTTTTTAATTATTATACAGCTGAACCTCCTCTCAGACATCCGTCATGAAAACTTGGTTCCACTGCTTGGCTATTGCTGTGAAAATGACCAACAAATTCTTGTTTATCCCTTTATGTCAAATGGGTCCCTACAGGATCGTTTATATGGTACTACCTAAATTCAAATTCTCCTAAAGTTCATCTTTCTCAATCAATAGTTTCTTCTTGACTTCCTTTCTATCTTAAACAGGAGAAGCCGCAAAAAGAAAGACTCTAGATTGGCCCACAAGACTATCGATCTCCCTAGGAGCTGCAAGAGGTAAGATGAAGCTAGAATTTATTAGCTTTATCTTGTAATCTTTCATTAAAAGGGAAATATAAGTCTCCTGAGAATTTAAGAGAAGGAGCCTTAGGCCTCAAATTAACCACTCATCCACATGATACTGGAAAAAAATGCATTTCATAAGATTCAACATTACCAGCTAAAATGTCATATAATTGCAAGTTCACTGTATTTAATACCAGATTCTTTTGCGCTAAAAGAATAGATTTATGTATGTTCTGTTATGGTCTGGAAACTGCAAAATTGCCGAGATAGGTTAAGCAAGAATAAGCAGGCTGTTAGTTAGTTCAACATAGAGACTATGCACAAAATTCATATGTTATGTAGCACCAGTAAATGCGCAACCTTCTCATTCTGGTCCATTTTGGTACTTTCACTTGTCATTGGGAGAACGTTAAGAATTATTTTTCTCATCACTTCTATGATCTATCTCTGTAGCAATAGCAAAGTACAGTACAATCACGAGATTCTTCCTTCCCATATTTGGTATCTAATAAAAGCCAGATGTCTCAGAAGTAGTGCCTTTTTTCTTTTCCAGGCTTGACATATCTCCATACGTTCTCAGAACGCTGTGTAATACATAGAGACGTAAAATCAAGTAACATACTCCTAGATCAAAGCATGACTGCCAAGGTTGCTGATTTTGGTTTTTCAAAATATGCACCGCAAGAAGGTGATAGTGGCACATCTTTAGAAGTGAGGGGCACAGCCGGATACTTGGACCCAGAGTAAGTATTATACTGTAGGATGATTTCTAATTTTTTTGAAAAATCTTCTCAAATGTGTAGCTTGAGTGACAATAACAGAAAGATATACCATGCAAGTGAAACATCACAAATTTGCTTCTGAAAGGGAAAGATAATACATGAGTGTATAACTCTCTATTACTCTAATCAGAGAATCAAGACTATCTTTCAGAATCTGAAATATTTTAATTTATTAATAACTGATTATGTTTATCAGGTACTATTCAACCCAACATCTCTCTGCGAAGAGTGATGTATTCAGCTTTGGGGTTGTACTATTGGAAATTGTAAGCGGACGCGAACCCCTTAACATAAACAGGCCACGGAACGAGTGGAGTTTGGTAGAATGGGTACAGTTCAAATTCCAACTTTCTATTTTAGCCATGGATTACCGACATAACACTCCTGACATTACATCTGTTGGCAAACTAAGTTGCAGAAGACAAGAGTTTACAGATAGAATAGACATTGTTGCCAAATCTTGGACTAGCTATAAAACCACCATGGCTGAATATTAGATTGCTCAATATGATAATGAAACAAAGTAACTGGCATCAAGCTAATCTCTTAGGAAAGGGTAAGTTCTGCCAAATTCAGGAAAGCATATAGAAACATCTTTACACACTAATTATAAAGATTGAATTGGGAGCAGACTCAGATAACATCTCAAGCTGACTTCAGAAACCTGGAATTTATTAAAAAGGGGCAACAAAAGATTTAGAATATTTTATCTTGTTATGTTTATATTTAATTATCTCAAGAATGTTGTCTACAGGCCAAACCCCGTATAAGGAATGCAAGAATTGAAGAAATTGTAGATCCAGGCATAAAGGGAGGGTACCATGCAGAAGCAATGTGGAGGGTACTGGAGGTAGCTTTGGCATGCATCGAGCCCTACTCAGCCTACCGGCCATTCATGGTTGACATTGTCAGGGAACTTGAGGATGCTTTGATCATAGAGAACAATGCATCTGAATACATGAAATCCATTGACAGCTTTGGAGGTTCTAATCGCTATTCCATAGAGAGGCCAATTGTTATCCTACCCACTCCAATTCCATCAGAACCATCACCCATTCCATCACAACCACCGCCTCCACAACCCAGATGATCATTCGGGTAAAAAAGTTACTTCAGAAGGTGTCATGATCAGTGTAACCATTTCCCAAGACAGTTAGAGCAAAGAAAGTGGAAGTTGGGTTATGAAATGTTTTCATAAGGATGTGCATCTTGGTTTTTGCAGAATTGTCCTAAAAGCCACACAAGAAATCTAAAAACTTGCTAACACTTCATATCGCAGGAATTTTAGGCACTAAGATTCAGTAACCATTTTTGGTATCAAATAGGGACTTGGTCAGTCAGCTAAAACTTAGTGCATTTACTATTCTTTGTCAATATTAACACCCTAAGAACCCATCCATGAACCATGTGAAAGATCACTGAACACATTTCTGCTTTCCTCTTTAATTTACTTTGTAATAAGTTATATAATATCCGATAGAAGAAACCAATAAAGGGCACTTTCTGTTTGTAAACATATAAGTAGCTCAAATAGCAACGAACTACCTCGGTCCATATGATGAGCAAACCAAGATGAATAAGAGACATCAGATGTGAAATAAGTTTTTTAATCTTAGGATGCACAAACCAGACCATATGGCACCCAAAGTTTTCCACTGTGTATATACTTATGGTATATACTCAATCATAATGTTAGCAGATATAAATATTCGCATACAAGGTGTTACATACTCAATCATAATGTTAGCAGATATAAATATTCGCCTACAAGGTGTGGTAGAAATGTTTTATCTAACAAGAATTATCAAAAGAACCACAAAGTTTGTCACTTCAGCAAAAAAAAAAAATTGTGCAGAATTTTGCATATATAATCCCCTAATCTTAACAAAAGTAGAAAGTGTATGCAAAGAAAACATAATGGATTATGCTTATCAAATATATATAATAATTTGATGAACTTTTGATCTGATGCATACGACATAACCTGGCTCTTTGGCTTTGGTTGAAAACTTGAAATACTCAATAGTAAACAGCTCTAAAATGTAGCAGATGTTAAAACGCTGAAACATAAAAATGAAAATGAAGGACATTGAGATCTGAAGCACAAGGCAGACTGCATAGGCCTAAAATTATTTTCACTAAACTGATCGCATAGTAATTTCTAGAACCATTAGACAACACAATGGAACAAGAGACGGGAACCATAACATGGTCACTACTACTCTAACTTGGAAAAGAAACAAAATAGCAACTTCAGAGTAACTAATTCGTAGACCTATTAGCATTTGGTGCCAGGTTAATTTGGACGACTGCGAAAGTTATTTTCAATAAACATAAACAAGTTCACAACATCAATCTCCAAAGAATATACAAAAATTGCCCCAACCTCTAATACCTTCTTTTGAAAGAAGGTTATCCAATCAACCCTCAGAAGCAATGCCCAATAATAATTTGCTTTAACCAGAATCAAGCCATAGTAGAACCTAGTGGGGGTATTGACACATAAGAGCTTCAAAGTATTGATGTAAACTATTTATTTTGCATCCCCAAAAGACCATAAAATCACATGGAAGAAATTAGCTTTAACTCACCTAGCTCCCTGCATCTGTGACATTCAGAACTCAGAGAACATATCGTGCTCCAACACCTTCCAAGTCAATCGAACAATAGCATCAAGAAAGTTCAGGTCGTTCCACAGCAATTTTAGCAAAGTGAATGAGTACTAACTCAAGATTGGAAGCAGATGAGATGTGTAGCTAAAATTTTTTCCAAATGGAGAGAAAATTTGACTGAAGTTGTCTGGTCAATTGCCAAATATCAGAGACACTTCTAGTTCAATACTACTCATCATTATATCTTCTGATTAAAAAGACAGGAGATGTCATAACCTGCTGGGTATTTTGAACGAAGTCTCACGCCATGTCATCAATAATATAAAGAATCAAAACTAAGAGACGGTACAAATGCTAATCCATAGTTAATCCAATAGGATTGTTTTAATTCACTCATACTGTTTTCAAATAGAGCCACACCATGGCCACAACAAGGATGGTAGAAACTGAAAAAGAACAACAATCATATCTCCACATACGCATTGAAAGGCACATATTACTAGAATACGAAGAGTGACTATAACGAGTATCTCATATTCCAAATTGTACAAGTGTAGTTTACATACATAAAGCACCTCATACAGGCATTGGCATAGAGATCAGGAAGTGGTAAAGAGAGCTGGATTGGCAGTGGCGCTACCAACTTGAACTTCCAACAACTCGAGACGACGCTCCAGCGTATCAAGCTTCTCGTTCAATCTTGCTAATTTGCTTTTAGTTGCCGCTTCTAAAATAAATATATAAATAAAATTAGAACTCTCACATGAAAGAACCCACTTTCACACTTCATAGGGTTTTTTCATAGAAAATAACAACCCAAACAAAACAAAACAAAACAAAAAGGGAAAAAGAAAAAAATTGAAATCGTGAGTACCGAATTGGACAAGGAAGTCGAAAAGGCGACGCACATTGAGGGAGATGTGAGAGATGAATTCTCGATTTTCCCAATCTGCTTGAACTGCAATTCCTACGTTCACCGCATTTGTGATTCCCCCAGCTCTAGCCATCTACAAAATCAGTTAAAGATTCCAAGTAGTAGTAGTTCTTGTTGATTTTGAGGTCACTTGAGCTTGGCCCCCTCTTCTTTGATCAGGCACCGGAAGGAACCCGCACTTACGGACGAGAGTGGTCGAAATAACGGTCGCTGGAACGCGGTGGCGTTTGACTTGAATGTAATAATTGTTTTTTGAGCTTTTTTTTTTTTTTTTTGGAGAGAAAAATAGGGTACCAAGTACCAACCTTTATCTTTCTTTGAAGGCAAGACTTTGTTGGTACCGTTTCTCACAACAAAATGAGCCCCCTTTTTTTGCTTCAATCCAGCTAAATTCGGACAGCGAGATTCAAATTCGGAATTTTGATATCCATATTCCACCAATCGGTGTTTCGAAAGGACTTAAAACGAATCATATAAGACATTGTTTATTCCAAGGAATTTTTTTCATTAATTTTATGTTTAATTTTCTTATATTGATAATATTTAATATAAATAATACTTAAGAAAATTGTTATTTCTAATAATATAGATCATTTAATATTATAATAAGAAAAAAAAATTTAAAAAAAAATGAGATTTGTTTAGTAAAATACCAAAAAGAAAATCAAGTCAATTAAAGAATTAAAAATAAAAAAGGGCAGGAATTAAAAATAATAAATACTTATTAAATTTTGTTTTTAAAAAAATTAATTATACAACCTTTCCATAGCGAGCATCTTTGTTCTATAATTTTTACTTTGGGTAAGGATTTGATTTACCAACCTAAAAACTCATGAGCCATCAATGAAAAAAAATATAGCAATACAACTTGGGAAATATTTCCCAAAGTAAAAGGATTTCTTATTGTTTTACAAAGAAGATGAAGCAGATGTATTCCCAATGGCTCCACGAAGCGGGTGTTATCTTTCATTTTTTTCTTTTTTTTTTTCTTCTTCCCTTCGCTCCCCTTCCAAACACTGTATATTCTAGTTATGCAGATGCTGCAGCTGACAATAGACCATTGTGCCTGAGCAGTGCCTCAGGAGAAGGTTCACGGCCCCTGAATGCTACAAATACCTGAGTAGTACAATTTGCAAAAATCATCGCATAAGTTACTACTTATCACTCCACTTAAAACTGTTGGTTGCCTTGCATGTTCAATTTTCACCAACAAATGCATGAAATAAAGATAATGTTCAGAATTATTGATCATCTCTAACCTCCAGTGGAGCTTTTCCACCTCCAAGAGCAAGGACGGTTTCCCGGAACTTGTGCCCAGTCTCTTTTACAGCCTATGCACACAAAATCATGTCATTAATGATTGCAAAGAATTCTTTGATCATACAGGAAGTGTCTGAATCTTTTTCAAAAGGCCTGAAATTTGTATGAAAAAAGTACCCTTTCATCCTCCAGTCCAGCATCTTCAAAGGCTGAGAAAGCATCCGCAGACAACACCTCAGCCCACTACAGAAATTTGGAAATCAAACCAAATTAAATTTTGAAATGGGCATCTTCCCAGATTTTCAATAAATGTTAGTTTTCTTGCATGCCGAGCTTAATTGTAAAGATGGTAGAAGCTTCTCTATAGATGAATTATTCAAAAGGACAGCACCTTATAACTGTAGTATCCTGCTGCGTATCCTCCCGCAAATATATGACTAAAACTACAGAGAAATCTATCTTCTGGAAGCGGAGGAAGCACTTGAGTTCTCTCAGAGACTCTCCAGTCAACATCATAGATAGATTCTGAACCACCAGGAACATACTTGGTATGCAACTCCAGGTCAACAGTCGCAAATTTTAACTGCAATGTTACACCACATTAAAACTAGTAAATTCTTTTTTCACAATGTAATAAGGTTTCTCGATGAATGTTTCAACAAATGAAAATCAGAAATCTTGGGCCGGTATCTCACAGCAACCCAAGTGAACAGAAAAAGGTGAGTCTTCATGGAAGAAGATGCTGAAGCTAGAAATCCAACTTGGATTTCAAAACTAAGAAAAATTAGAGCAAAATTGCGTAAAGATCAATTCTAGGCATCATCAAAATCCTGGCTTTCAATAATTCAACTAAAAATTCAAAGAGTGATTCAAATTGCCATGCATTTTCAAGAAAAATCCTGGGTCCATAGGATAAGTACAAACATTCAAGGAATTACAACCATTTATCTTTTGACAGGATAGAGCTACAAACAACAGTTCCATCAGCAGGAACACTGGAATACGACTTGAGAGTGGCAAAATATGCTCTCATGAACCGGAATCAAGTGATGGATCAAATTGAGTAAATTAATATCAAGAGCAATACACAGCAACTAAGCTGAAGCAGAAGCATAAACTAACCTGTCGAAGACTTAAAGAACCAGCACGAAAAGTCCTTGCAGCAAGAAGTTTCTTATATATGTCTTCAGGGAGACTCTCCCCTG